>VXBB01023411.1:81078-120156 GCA_013399915.1 Illadopsis cleaveri
AAAAAAGCTATGGTCAAAAACCTGTAAAGTCTACAAAGTTCTTTCTCCCCTGATCAGGATTTTAGGCCTGATAAACATGCTGGTCTGTTGTATTTCTCAAGTCCTCTATTTTGCAAGAATCCCCCTGCCAAAAGAATGAAACATTGGACAGCATGATGAAAGATACTTGAAAATAGGCCTGCACAGCACTGGGATTTTTATCATATACTGATTATATAATGATTAGATCTACCATGTTACTTTTGGAAATAACTCTAAAGTGCTATAAATGTTATATCATTTTTAAATCACAAACAGTTAAGAAATGGAGAAGGCTATTAGCTTCATTGCAACCCCTTAAACTGCTGTGAAATGAGCTCTAAATGTGCTATAAAGTGATTTCAGCAATTTATAAGCCTCCCCTGATTAGCCTTGAGCAAGATATAAATGTTAGAGAAAGCAATTGTTGCAGAAGAGATATTCACTTTGGAGATGGATGATCATCCTTTAGCAGTTTGCACTGAAAACTCAACAATAAAGGTTTGCTCCTCTGGTGTTAATTTCCAGCTGATTTCTGCACAGACTCCAGAATCTGCAGCTCACTTAGAGTTTCAGAAGACAGAGGTGTTTTACCTTTATCCTGCATGTCCCTTCCCTGAGCTCTAACACCATCTCTGAGCCATCTCCTGAGCAGCACCCTTCTCCCTTAGTCCCACAGGAACCATTTTCTCCCAACATCCTTAAATGAATTTATTCTCACGTTTGAACATCTTATAATATCCACAACAAAAACAACCACCCCTGTTGGAAGGAAAATATCCCAAAATGTGATCAATACACTGAAGTTGCTGATGTACTGCATTTCTGAAGTATCTCTGTTCAGAGAGAATTAAAGTTCTGAGCACTGAAGTGTCCACACTGCAAGTAGCTTATGGAGAAAACACTTCCTGGCAGTGTCCAAGGCCAGGCTGGATGGGGCTTGGAGAAACCTGGGCTAGTGGAAAGTGTCCCTGCCCATGGCAGGGGGTGGAATTAGATGACCTTTAAAGACCCTTCCAACCTAAGCCATTCTGTCATCTGATATTCCACAACAACAGAAAAAGCACATAAACACAATCACCTTTTTCTTAGCATGTGCACACATCATGGCCAAGAGAAGCACAGATTTTTATTCTTCATTTCTTGATGACATTAGCTTTTATGCCTTCAAAACATATGTGAGAATGTAAAAGCATAATTTCCTGCTAGTCTGGACATGAAAGGAATCATTTATAGAAACTCAAAGTCATTTTTTCCTAGCACCATTTATGAAAGCTATTTATTAGAGCCCTGGCTGACTGCCCTGACCTGCTGCTCCCAGTTCAAACCACTCACTTCTCTGACAGTGTAACAAGCCACTGATCAATACCTGGGATCTTCTCTAAATAAAAGTTAACTTTTTCCACTTCAGTAAGCAATCCTCCCCTACTTCCCTGAAGCACAGCAGAGCCAATCAATTCTCAGTGTCTGCTTCATCTGTTTGCATTTTATGATGTGCTTCAGAGCAGGGAGGAGGACTCCTGCCTGACAAGCTGTCACCCAGCTTTTGCACAATTCCATTAGAAAGCCAGACTAGAAATGATTTGCCTGGAACTGCCTCTTACATGCATTTGGAGCTAGGGCTGCATGGGAGATAAATCACAGGAATATCAACCACCCCAGTGTCAAACACTGGCCATGGAAAGCTGTAGAACTCAGCTGCAGTGTATTTTATACATATCTATGCACAAATGCTGTATTACCCATGGGAGTAAAGGAGAGCTGTTTGTGAATGATGAAGTTCCTCTATCCAGACAAAACTAAATTACTTTTATTTGGGATTCTGAAGATTTTTTTTTTTTCAGACATACCTGTCGTCAGATGGACGTATAAAGAACGACAGTCACGTGGTCAGGTGTTAGGGCAAAAAAGAAGGATGTTTATTTGGGATTATGATTTATACAGGGTTTGGAGTTTGATCAGGGATTGCAGGATGAGGTTGCCACCTCTCTGACTCCACTGGTCAAACAAGAAGTCATCAAATGTCATTCCTCCAGAGAGGAATGTACAGTTTACAAAACGCTACTTTTGTTGACATGAAAAAGTATGAGAAACTCCAACTATAGAAAAGCAAACATCAGAAGGCTGAAAAAGATCAGGGCGACACATATCAAGTGGTTTTATTTTGCTGGGTTTTGGTTTTCTGTTTTACTTTTTTTTAATTGACACATTCCCTCCTTTGTACCCCAGGCAGGAGCAGGAGGGGTTCAGTTGTGGTATGACAGAAATATTGACCCAAACTAGAAGTGCCCGAATCCTCAAGAGAAATATTTCTAAGATTTGAAGTCCAAGTCTGCCATTTCAAAATGTGTGTATGCCCTGAATAAGCTTGTAAACTTTTGGATACTCACACAAACTAAATTAATCCCTGAACCTTTTGTGATACATTTGTTGTAATTATGATGGGAATTGTTACAAGAATTTAAAGCAGTACAGTTCATAAATTCTATTAACCTCTTCATCAAAGATCACTTTGAAAATGCCACTGGATCTGTTTCAGCTTTTTTTTTATGTTCCCTGCCTGCCAAAATTTCTATTTTCTGCACAGCTAATAGTGCTTGAAAGATCTGTTCACAAGATTCCCAAAGAGAGTTCCAAATATTATGCTTTACAAAGTATAAAAAGCTTTGAATTTGATTAATAGCTTTTGTTTTATTTCTTTTTAAAATAGATGAATTTAAAAGTACATAAAAATTAAATCATTCAAATTAAATTAATAACACGAGACCAATTATTAGTATCTGCAAGGAATAAGAGCAATGATAAAACATCCAGATTGAATGGAATTGGACATTTGAACTTCACTGGAGTCTCACATAACTTCTGCTCTTAGGTAACTCCTTGCTTGTGAAATAAAGATGTTCTAAGACTTGAGCTTTTGGGGGAGGAAGGGGGACAGCTCCACAGTCTATATGCCAATGCAAAAGTATAAACTTAAATATTAAGATAAGTGATCAACAGGTAAACATTAACAGTTATAATTCATTTCCAGTTGTATTTTTTTCAAGTTACCCACTTTAGAAGGGCTGGCTCTGGAGCCACAGAATCCCCCACCTTTGCCCACCTCATTTGCCCTCACACCATCCCTACAGCATCACCAGACTTCTCAGGGGAAGTGAACAGAGACTGTGAACAATGAAGAAACCAGAACGGAGGATTAAGAAATAAAAATTAAGAAATAAAAACCTCAAGAAGCTAATGCTTCCACAGAGTGTGCAATGATTCTTAAGACACAAGATTTGTGACATTTTTGTGGTCATCTGTCAGAGCCTTCCCTTCAGCCTTTTCACAAATTGTGGAGTTTTCCTGAGCCTCAATTCCCTACCTAATTCCCTGTATAATAGGAATAACAACATAGTCAACAGTTTGAAAAGAGAAAGATCTAAGTGTTGGCTGAAAATCTCTATCAATCAATACAGGCAGACAGAAATATTTTATGAGGCTTAAGTTACATGAGAAATTTTTAATAGCTAAAACAAAAAAAAAAGCTTTGAAAAAGCTCACTGTGATACAAAATCAATCATTTTAAAGTAAGTTTTGATTTATTGTGTCATTACTGCCTCAACAAAACTATTCAGAAGCTTCTTTGTGGTATACAACAGTGAAAATGAAAAGCAGGAGATGGAGAAAAGGGCCCCATCCAAGAGTGGTTGAGGAAGGTGAAGACGATGGTTTTGTAGAAATACTTCTCTAATCAGATTTATTCCAGTAACACAGGGCTTCAGTCAGACCCAACAGGGTATATGGACAGTAATTAAATTACTCTCTTTGGCAATAAATGACACCACTGAGTCCTTCCAGCCAATCTGAGCCTCTAATTATGTATGGAGGCTTTCCCAGTGCAGCTTGACATTCGGTGTCTTTGAAGTCAACCAGGAATTAAACACAACCTTGCACAGCACAAACTTGCTTTTAAAACTTCCCTTCTTGGTAAGTCTTCTCTATAAGCTTCCTGAGCTGACGGATTTTGAAAGACATAAAGGTATCTATACTTGTTTTTAGATAAGTCAAATACACAGAATTCAGGATTGATTAGGTTAGTTTTCACATTTTTCTGAATCTCTGGAAGTTTATTGAAAGGACTCTGAATTTACACTTCAAAATTAATTTATTTCCTTAAATCCTATCCCTATATTTGCTCTGCATATTACAGCTGTCATGGAAATAGCCTCAGAATCCAGACAGGTCTCCCAAACACATTACTTTTCACCTCATCTATGTCATGGTTTAACCCCAGCCAGCAATTGTGCACAGCCACTCACTCAGTGCCCCCTCCAGTGGGTCATGAGAAAGAATCAGAGGAGCAAAAGTGGGAAAACGCATGGACTGATATCAAGGCAGTTCTACAGGTAAAGCAAAACTGCACACACAGGCCAGGCTAAATTTACCACTTCCCCTGTGCAGGCAGGTGGTCAGCATCTCCAGGACATCAGGGCTCCATCCCATGGAACAGTGTCTTGGGAAGCCAAATGCCATCAAACAGAACAGCTCTCCTTTCCTCCTCCTCCTCCCCTCAGTTTATCTGCTGCCATTCCACACAGTCTGGAGCATCTCTGTGGTCACTGTGTATCTGTATGTATACATTTTTTATACAGACTTATTTTAAAGGCTATACCTAAACAGGAAAAATAGTTGCTTACTTAGCCTACACTATTGCTGGGCCAAAACCACAACACATCAGGAGTTAGTTTATTTTAAAAACAGCTTTCCCACCTGCCCTGACTGCATCCCCCTCCCAGCTCCCTGTGCAGCCCCAGGCCAGGTGGGGTGGGGTGAGGAGCAGAAAAGTCCCTGGCTCTGTGTTAGCTCTGCTCAGCACCACCCCTGCCTTAGCAACACTGCAGCACAAACCCAAAACACAGCCCTTAGCAGCTTTACAGACTGTTCATCACTGATTATGGTGCTTTCTGCCCAGCCATTTCCATTCCTGTCATGCCTGTTTTAGCCTTGTGCATGTTTCTTGTCAGAAGAGCTGCTGTTAGTGCATAAATTGAAGCTGGGCTGTGCATTACTGTAGTAGCAGCAGTATGCAAGACAAATATCTCAATACAATCCATTTTCAAGTTACTCTCCATCTCTCAGAGCTACAAAAAGCTAATTCAAATACAGCTCTGTTGCAAGTCACTGCTTGCCTAGGAGAAAAAAATGCAAATACTTGAAAACTATCCTCAAACCACTACTAAGGAAGGAGATAAATCCAAACAAAACCAAATATTCCTCTGTTACCTTGTGAATTGAAAATGTAACATGAACTTTCTCTCATGCTGCAGCAATACTTGGTAGATTAGGCAGTCAAATTTTATTTTGATTATGTATTAGTCAGAAACACTTGAAAACAATTTTATTCAAAACCTAAATGGGTCCTTGCACAATTTACCTCAGGTTTCAAGGACTCAACTTATTAGCACAATACCACTGGATTTCATTATCATTCATTACTGCTACAAAACTCTTCCAGAAGTACAGATTTAGATTCATAGCTGGATTAGAAGTGAGAGAAGCTGTTCTGCTAACCAAGATGGAACTCAGGAATTCACAGGACAAGAGATAAGAAATAGCATATTGAAACAGAGTACGGGAGATTTGGACACCATGGCTTCTGGATTTATCCTTTTTATTTGTTCACTTTCTTCTTTCATATGACTTGCAATATGAAAGGGCAGGGTGTGTGTGAGTATATGCATCTCATACAAAGCCTCTTCATGACAATTGATCCAAATAAGTAATATTACTAATTGAATTTCTGTGTCCTAATACAAAAAATATTTTAAGTACCAAATTCCTTAGAAATACCTGAAAGATGTTCTCATTTGTAGATTCTGATCAGGAATTTTTCATCTCATTTCTAATCTGGAGTACTCAGCATGGTTAAATGATTGTCATTTGTAAAATCAGAAAATAAATCCAGTCAAATCTTTTACCAAGTAACATATCAAAAGTTACCATGACTATCAACTACTTTTAGCAATCTAAAAGGCTTTTTAGAGATATAAAAATAAAATTAATAAATCATGAATAGAAAAATATGGAGAGGTAACAAAATGGATAAGCCCTGACTATAGTTAATCTCTTGAAAATTTTTCTTTGCTTCAGAAATTTCTGTAAAGCTAATTTCTAGATAAATTTACTGTTACATTTAAGAGAGTTATTGATAGCTCTCATAAATCTGTGTATCTGTATGTATACATCTTTTATACAGACTTACTTTAAAGGCCTTACCTAAACAGGAAAAAATAGTTGCTTACTTAGCCTACACTATTGCTAGGCCAAAACCACAACTCACCAAGAATTAGTTTCTTTTAAAAACAGCTTTTCATGTATCAATCTCCATCTCTCTTCAGGGAAGCAATGACATATGGCAGGGAAGATCCTGGTCCTGGGAGTTTCATTCATAAACTCTCATTGCTCCAGGCTCTAGATTAAATGAACAGTTTGACAAATGCTCATGAAGATGTGTCTAATAGGAATATGATTCAGCATTCCTTTCTTTTGTGGGCAGAAGCCTTCATCTTCTGGAGTTCTTCAGAAAGAGAGAGAACACAGTACTGTACTTGCTCTTCACAAACTGAAAACAGTCCCCATAAATAAGATCCAGCCTCAGAAGACACATAGAATAGAAGGAAGCGAGGAATCATAAGCACAAGGATACAAAGATTAAGTGAAAGCCTCAAGAGACAAATGAAAGATTTATCATTGAAATATTTATTGGCAGATTAAGTATTTCTTTCTGCACTTCCTACTACACTTTCTAAGTTGTTTCTGTAAATAGTTTGCACTTTGTCAGATTCCTGGGATTTCTGCAGGCCTGCTCCCTTCCTCCTGCAGCTGCCAGCACCTCTCACTGAGACTGAGAACGTGTCTGACCATGCACCAAAGTCAGAAACTTTATTAAACACTTGCTAGAGTTCAGAGAGGCAGCTGCATAAATTGATGTCTCAGTATTATTCAGCTGCAAAGAGGTTTGTTTGCTTGATTCTGCTCAGTCCCACAATATTCAATATTACAGAACAACAGTTCAGAAGTACTGTCCCTGCTGTTATATTTGCTCTTGTGAGAAAACTTCTCCATGTGACTCTCCTTAATGAGAATTTCCTTTGGATTATTATTGTTTTCTGCCCCCAATTTGTTATGATTATCAAGATTATTTCAATTTCTCTTTTTTTTCCTAGTGATACATAAATATTTATTGAAGACTATAAGTATTAAAAGAAATAAATCACAGAGCCTGTTCCAAAACATACCCCACCATTTCTTTGCGGAACCTGAACTAATATTTCATATTAAACTGAGTTTCAATTTCTCAGCTGTAGTGCTCATTAAAATGAGGGAAGTGATTTTATGATCCTAGTAAATAAACTCATGGAAAAATGACATGAAGCAACACCCTAGCATTAATGCACAATTTCTTCAGAGAAACATCAATGAAAAATACTCTGAATTTCATCTAAATACAAAGTTTTATTATAGAGTGGCAAAGAACTTTTGTACTGTCCTGTGATCCACTGAAGAAGCTGCTCACACAGGATGTTTGATATCTCTGAACAGTCAAGTTTAAGAGAGCTAAGTGATATCTTTTTCCATCAAGCCACTTGATTTCCATTTTACCAAATTATGTGCTGGGAAGGAATGAAAAGGATTATACTTAAGTGTCAGGGAAAGGTTAATTCAACACTATAGGACATAGCTTAAGGATTTGCAGACTATTTATTCTGGAAAAGAAAACTGAATTTCTAGATTGTACGTTCACATCAAAGGTAGTGAAGAATTGTGTTTTGGTATGAGGAATATGGTAAGAAACAATCGACTTCCTAGATCTTGTCAGCCCTAACTAAGAAGAGGCAACATTCAACATGTTTCTATTCACAATGTCAAGTTAAACAGGTTAAAATAAGTGTCAGTTCTGCACAGAAACCTGAGCCAACTCTTGCTGAACTTCTATCAATACAGTGTGTGAGATGTTTAGTGAGGTGAGCTTTCACTGGGGGGGCAAATGAATACAACTAGTTTTGTGCTAGAAAGAACCCAGTCGTGCCATCTCTACAAATGAGACATTGAAAAAAAAATAACATTAAAAATAATAAATATAAGGGCTATACAGCTTCTCAAAAGTTTTAGTATTACCCCTCAGTATCATCTGAGATAATGAGACAAATTACTGAGGGATGCTGCTTAACTTTTCACCTCTCATTAATCTTTATCCTCCAACCCAGATGGACTCCCAGAAAATTTATAGCCATTTGTTGTCTTTTCTCTTCACCTTGAACTGCCCTCCCTATGTTCATGTTCCCTTCCCTTCACACACCCATAGAGGTCAGGTCATAAGATTTTCCTCATCAGAAACCTTCTTCTAACTCTGCTTGACAGCAAATACTAAAAATCACGTTTTGAAGCAGTCATTAATCAAAACATAGATGAGCAGCAACAATTTTATTAAGCAGCGTGCCCTTTTTCTTCGATCAGACGAATTTTCATTATTATATCTGAGAAGATGCCAAACACAAGGTAAGCTTAAAGATAAAATAAATAGCTTTATGTAAACACACTATTTCTTATCTTGTAGTGTGAAATATTAATTCTCAGGTTGAACATCTTTCGTTTTGGCAAGCTTGAACATCTTTCAAAACAGCCACTTGCTCTTTTACAATTCATGGAAACTATTACTTTTCACACCATTTCTTCCTTCAATTCAGAAGTGTTAAATAGTGTCCATGACATTCAAGTGCATTTCTTTTGAATCCAGTACAGGAAAGATTTTAGTTAATCACCCCAGAAAAAGAAGACATTTAAAGTGAGAAAAAGAAACTTGCTGCACTGCTCCTCTGGAGACTTTGACAGAGAAAGAACCATGGAAATCAAGAGTGAAAACCCTCTGGAACTCAAGGACAAAGTCTGGCTGAGGATCACCCTTGGGTGCTTAGCATCATGGCCATCAATTAATCTGCCATTAATATTTTGATAAATTGTCCTTGTGACAACAGGACATTAATATATTGATGCAGATCAATATAAATATTAAAAAGAAGTTGAGTGTTTTGAATAGGATAATGTTCATATCTCATCTGCATAATGAAAGAAGAGATATTTGAGAGAACTTTTAAGCTATGCAGGAAAAAAACCCACCTGTTCATGATTTAAGCAGAATCCCCATAGTTCTTAGGCATTTCTAAGGCATGGGTCTAACCCATGGGTTGTAGGTGTGGGTCTAACTCCCATGTACTTAGGTTTAAGTTTAAAATCATAAAAGTAAAACATTCAGAAAGAAAACTAATCTGAAGATACATGCCACAAAGCTTCTGAGCTCCTGAGTCCCTGGGTCTCAGTTTTCAAGCACCTGAATTTGAGTTCTTCCCACCCGGTCTATCCCACCACAAGCCCATCCCCAGAGCTCCAGGTTTTCCACTGTAACATTTTTGCAATGCAGTGCTGCACTGCACCTAAACTGCATTGCCTCTCATCAAGAAAAGGGGAAAAAAAAAATCTTCCTAATGAATCAGTTTTTCTAAGCACTGCAAGGTATTGAAGTTGATTCCCTTCTTATTTTTTTTGTAATTTGTTTTTCATACCACTGTGCTGCATCCTTGGAGTTTCCCAGCTCTGTAAGCCCAGACTTCCAGAACTTCCCAACAAGAATTAATACAAGCTGCTACTGCCAGACCTCTCAGATTCCTGAAGTCTTACAAAGGACATGAATTACATTGACATGTCCAGGTCCTCAATAAATAGAGATGTGAAGGAAAAGGAGTTTTTACAACAATATACCCAACCCAAGGGCTGAGTATATAAAGAAGTCATGTGTTAAAAGCTCTCCAACACTGCACAGATTGTGTCTGGAGAGGTGCAGGAAAAAGGACAATATTTTACTACTTTTGATTCCCAGAATTAACATTGAATCCCACAGAATTAATATCACTCCTGTCCCACACCTGAGTCGGCACTGCAGACTTCTTAGAGCCACACAGCACAAAGTGGAGTGATCCTTCCCTCTCACAAGTGATTGGTCTTCCACAGTGGGCAATAACTATCATTTTAAAGTGAAAGTTTGCCTTATACTCTACTCTTGTAAGTGACACTAATTTAAAATTTTCACATTTTAAAACAGAATTAATAAGGAGCATTTCGTTTGGAGATTTTTATTTCTATTGAAAGAGAAACTCATGAAACAACACTAGATTACCATCTATGCATCTCAGGATGATCATTTCAAGGATGCCGTTTTGAAACACCATTTTCCTATTTCACAAGGCAGCTCCCTATCTGTTGTGCTTTTGATATAACCTCAAAGCCTAGGACATCATCTTCCCTCCCTTCAATGGCTCTACCTTTTATATTTATGCTTCAAAACCTTCTGCACAAAAGGAAGTTGCTATTAACTTTGGGAAGCTGCAGAGCACTTTTTAACAAAGTGCACAGATAAGGCACTTGTTGTTCCTTCAACTGAAACAATAATTTAAATTCATAATACTCAAAACAAAAAGTGAAAACTCAATTTTACATTGAATTTTCTGACACAATTCAGGTTTTGTGGTGTCTTTGTTGCTTGTGTATGTTCTCACTAATTTTTATTTTCCTAGTCTGCAACTCCAGCTACCTGGCAGCTATTCAGAGCTGCCCCAAACACACACACTGACTTCAGCTGCACAGCCCTTCATGATGCATATTCATTCCAGCTGTAATTACTCATTTATTGCTGAAAAATAAACCCTCCCTTCCTATCTGCCCTCAGAGCAGCACCGACCCACTAGTTACACTGTTCAAAAGGCACCTCTAACTTCTCCAAACCTCGGTCCCACTCGGAGGAACACCTCCAAATGCTCTTTCACTGTCTGCTGTTATATCCCACATATAACCCTCATTTGCTGGGATTCTTACAAGAAATGCTTCAGCAGCTTTGCTATTGTTCACTGCCTCCCATTCTGCCTCACTTTACCTGACACTTATCTCCACTTCTCTGCCATCTATGGAAAAATTCTTACTAGTTTTCCTTTAATTCATTTTAATATTACAGCTGTGGTTTTTATCAACCTCAGCAGCAGAAAGCAGCAGGTCAAGTGCAGGAAAGATGTACTCTTTTACCTGCATTTTAAGTCTCCTGGGACATGCAGCAAATCTTCATTCCCTCTTGGATATATCTGAATCTTGAACTTTGACTTAACATTATGATAATAAAATTTAAAAATAATTATATTGCAGCTATTCAAGCAGCACCATCTAGCTGTCCAAAAATTAAAGCCTGGACAGTGTGTATATAGTAAGCTGTAGTTCTCTATGGTTAAGAACATAATCAAACATTTCTGACAGAGAAACATGTATTTTCATGGTTCTTGGATGGGGAGGGTGCAGCCCATTATTTAATAGAGGCAGAAAAAATGAACAAGCAGATGAAAGTCTGCAGTCTCCCTTTGGCCTGTCTGTAACCAGCACTGCCCAGAGTGGTTAATGTTCAGTTATTTCCCTCTAAACACCACACTGCCAATCCTCTCCTGTGAGGCACCTCCTGACAGAGTCTGTGATTTGCATCTGCAGTGTCTTAGGAACCAACACACAAACACACACTTTTGATTATCAATAATCAAAGCACAGACTTTCCAAACCTCCTATAAAGCACCACCAGGGCATCAGTCAGATCTTGGTAGTACATAAGCAATGTTGCCTGATTAATACATAACTGAATTTCTCCAACCACAATCATCATTAATTATTTCTAATGCCTGTCAGTATCTTTCTCAAAATACCACATATTGTAAGGGATTTTACTAATGTTCAAAATTAGCAAATTTGAAGAGATATTAGCACAGCAGTAAGCACAGGCTTCTTCATTTACAAGGGTGATTGGATTTTCAGAAGAGATTATATCAAACTTGTTTGTCAAAGTGCAATACAGATCTACCCAGAAATAAATGACCTCAATAAACATAACTACAGCTAAGAAAATGAAGGATCCTGCAGAGTTTTGTGACTTTGCTCTTTTCAGCATTGCAGTCATGAGACAGTGTGAGTTTTGTCCCCTTTCCAAGGGGAAAAAAAAAAAAAAAAGAAAAAAAAAGTTGCTACTCAGAATGAGAATAAGATGAGCACTTCACCTATATACTGCATTAAGCAGCCTTAGTCAAGGTGACATTTGGTTTCACTTGGATATTATTCTTTTTTAAAATGCACTACTTTATTAAAAATGAGGTTTACAAAACTAATTTCACTATTACCAAGTCATAAAGATACAGTACAAATAATGCATTTAAAACACCTTTAACCATCCTGAAGAAAGCAAACAATGGAAAAGTCTTGTTCACATCAGGCTCTGCTTTATTCTTTAATTATTTAAGATTACTATTTCTTAAGTTCACCTGGTTACATATTCGTTTGTTCCAATGGGAGTTTTCTCCTATAAGTGGTCCACACTACCTACATGATAACAAAAGAAACGGAATATCTAATGTGTCACTGTGACCTTGAAACCTGGGAAGTGAATACATTTGAATAATTTAATTATGCATAGCATCTGAAGTGATTATTACACATCTTGCACCTTGGAAATGCTGAAGTAATACAAAAACTGATTACATTTTGGTACGTAAATCCTGTCTACTTCCACACAATAGTCCATTGACTGCTGTTCCACTGGTTTTTTTCAATTAGAAGGTATTACTCCAGAAATGTAAATATATGCACATAGTGTGCACACAGCCCATGCATGCACTGCCATACCAATATGCATGTGTTTCTGTGTTCAGATACAAAAACTTCACCTCCATTATTCACTCCAAATTACTGAATTATAGTACTACACTTGGCCTGATCTATTATTTTCAAACTCTGAGGATTTAAAAGTCCTTGAAAAGAAATTCCAGCTAAAGCTGTCATGAAGTTTCTGCCCACCACAGAAGGACATAGACACTATAAGGAAAAATAACTGCAGATTTCCTTTGTAAAGAAGTATAAGAAATACACATTTTGACATTAAACAGCCCGTTGTACAGGATCACAGACAGGATGGTTCATTCTTTCCAGCAGCATTTACTGCCTTCCTCCTTAAACCAAGTCCGCTGAGATCTGACTGTCCAGCCATCTTCTAAGTATCTCAGAGAACTGGAAGTGAAATTGGCTGTTTTCCTTTTTCGTTTTTTTATGGTTTCAACTTGTATGAGACACTGGATTGAGCAACAAATAATGTAACAAGATTAATAATACAGGCAAACAGCTTTTTAGGAATATAAAAAGACCATGGTATCATCTTGCTTGGGGGTCTTTTCTTTCTTATGAAGTGAAAAACACCACTTTAACTGCAGTGACAAAAATATGAATTATTTGATTGATCACCATTATCAGAAGACCCTGAATGATTACTTTTTCTGCTAGTCAGGAAAAGAGTACAGCATGAGTGCAATGTGGTGATGTCATTGACAAAAACATGACAAAACTTCCTTCTGATATAGAGCAAAAACCATCAGTTAGAAAACCAAGAAACCAAAGACTGGTAATTCTGCACTGCATGTTCCTCCTGTATATTTAATATTACAACTGAATTTTCACATCAGTATAACAACTCCCCACGTAAAAGTCCTCTTCCTGACAGAGGAGAGAGTGCTCATTGTCAGCCCTGAAAGCCAGAGATAAATCCTTGGGTGAGCTGAAGGGTGAGCACTGATGTGTTGATACATCACAGGTACACAAGGTGTGAAGGGTACGTGATGTCTTGGGGCATATGGGAAATCATGGAATTGCAGATAATTAATAGTTTAGCATGCAAAATAAAACATTCAATTATCTGTCCCTGAAATAATGCAAAACTGATGTATTCTCCAATGAGAAGGTGTGTTTTGCAACATGTTTTGAAAACATTCCTTCCAATGTATAGGTACATTCTTAGCGTCTGGATCTCTTACTTTGACATCATTTGTTTTCCTAACTTGTCAGAAATTAGGTACGTGCTATTAAAAAAACAAAACAAAACAAAACAAAGAAACCAACAAAACCAAGAGTTATTTTTCATACCAATGTTTTATTTCTTAAATTATGTGAGTTCACATAAATATTTTTATAAATACCATCTCAAAACTGTACAATGTTTGATAACAGCTTCATTGACAGATACAATATCTTTCTCAACTGCCACAAACTGAGAAGTGGCAAGCAGCAGAAATGACCTTATTTCTTTCTGGAAGATTGCTCTCGTACCCTAAATAATTCCTACTTCCTCCATTCCCCCATCACTTGAATGTTAGTTCCAGGAGGGAAGTATCATTGTAAAATTTCCAGATTTCAAAGCTGATCTCCCAATGAGTCAGTGACTTCAGCAGGTCCACTGAAACGGGCTCCAAAGATACAGCAACTAATAAAGAGAATGTCAGTGTCAATATTACCTCACAGACAGCATCTTGTGAGCCAGATGTTCAGTGCTCTGTCCCACACAGCCAACCCAGCAACGAGCAGGGAAATGTGCCTGAGCCTGGGGGCCAGAGCAGACCCAATGACCCGAGTGTTTTTGCATTGATCCAGCAGACTAAATTTACTACTGAGCTATGCCAGTTTTTATCTAATTTAGGATGAATCATTTTGCTCTGAGCAGCTTACACTTACTCAGGATATTTCACTTGGCACGTACAGGCACACCTTTGTGCCACTAGAAATGATTTGAGCATATTCATTAACACAGGATACAATTTTATCCCCCCAAAAAATCAATTCGCAGTAAGGTGACATAACCTTATTGACCTCAACAGTAGTTTGCTGGGGCAACAACCAATTTTAGATGAGCAGAGGCTCCAGGAAATCTCTTCAGTTTGGCCAAATCAATGTCTCTTCACACATAGCCAAAAAAAGAAAAAGAAAAACCCAATTGTCAGGCCTGCTTTGTTCCTGCTGGCACACACACATGAGCAGCCTCTCCAAAGGTGATTTTCCTTATCCTAGAGGATCCTCCAGACTGTCACAGCTGTTTTGATGTTTCTAATACAAGATCCTGGCTGCAGCCAGGGAATGCATTTGGGAGTAAAGAGCCAGGCGAAACATCCAAGTTCAGCCACTGCAACACATCTTTTTTATTTGTCCCTATCCAGCTGTTGATGTGGATGTGACTCTTCCCCTGAAATTTATCTTGTTTACTGCATACAGAGATGCTGTCCCAGGACTATTTGAGACAAAATTGAATGACCTCTGATCATGGGCGATGGGGAAGCTTTGTGAGACAAAGTGTGCAGTAACCACTTCTGAGTAACTGCCCCAGTATTTCCCAGCACTGTCAGGCACATTGCAGTGACTGGAGGAAGGGGTACATTAAAACTCCCCATGCTGAGAGCAGTCATAAGTTTTAATGGATAACAAATCTATTCCAGCTTGAGCCAAATATACAGATTATGCCGCTATATTTTACCCTTCACCTTGCAGATGATCTCAATTAAAAAAAAAAAATAAATAAGCAACGTCCCTAAAAGATATTGCTTTTAAAAAAATTCAACACCACAGCGATCTGTCGTTTCCTCAACAAAAGAAACCAAAAAAAAATCAAAACCATCTGGCGCCTTTGGTCTTACACTGCAAAAATGACAGGTTTTCACTTCTGTGGAATATTCCACAGGAAGGTAAATTGTCCTTCCCACTCATTTATTTAGGCACTCAGCCAGTTCCAGGCTATCAGGCACACAGCCTACACGGATTATGAATTTACGAACAAACACCATCTCCTTTCATTCTATGTAAATACAGATTTATTGCTGTTATGCGTTGGCTGCAGATTTTTAAGCTACTGTCAGTTTTAATTTATGAAAGACAAACAAACATGCTCTGTGAGTTCATCTGCCTGTGTCACTGACTACCAATGACTCCTGAGACACCTCTGCAGTGCTCACCTTTGCCATTCACAGCAGAAAATCTATAGTTATAAAGTTCTGCAAAAACGCTTGGAAATACTGTTCATTTTTAAGAGTCATATGAGCAAGGCAAATAGTACTTAAAGCCATTGATTGATAGAAATTCTCATTTCAAGCTGAAACAGTGCACTGTAAGAAGCTGACATCTATCACTTTTTAGCAATTTCTGCAGATGACAGACTTTGTTGCCAGGATTTAAATCTTCTGATATTAAAAAAAAAAAAACAAAAAAACAAAAAACAAGCAGCAAAGCAAATCCNGATGACAGACTTTGTTGCCAGGATTTAAATCTTCTGATATTAAAAAAAAAAAACAAACCAAAAAACAAGCAGCAAAGCAAATCCTGTTCTAAATTGCAGAACAAAAAATTAACTTTTGTAATGGGATGAAAACACAGCAATTTGTGGCATAACAGGATAAAAACACTTGAATAGGTGATTTTTTCAGAATTATGAATGCATTTGCAAGCAGGTAGGAAATAAGATAGCTTAATCATATACCTGATATTCAGTGCAGTGAATCATAAGGAAGCAATTTAGTTATGCTAGTGCACTGAAGAACAATGGCTTAGTTTATTGACTTGCTAAGAAAAATAATTGTAAGTTAATTCAACATGCTACGTACTTTCTATTACCAAATAACACTTCATGTGTATGTAAAGATTATTTTTCTTTTTTCCAGATCATAAACCCTGATTTGTACAGATTATACAATGTCTTTCATTTTTGGCAATGCCAACTGTCTGCAACATATCAATATGAATAATACTACTCTGTGTAATTATGCAGTTTAATAAAACACCATATTTGGCCAAATGGCCTAATGTCGTGCAGCTACATCAGGACAGATATTATCACCAGCACTTAATGGCTGTTGATTAACATAATGAAAGTAGGATATTAAATTGAAACAGTGTGCTGGGTTCCAGGGGGTCGTGCTAAAACAGCTGGTGAGGTTATGGTTTGGTTCCTTTGCATTATGATTACCAGTTCATTTATGATAACAACACAACACATTTCTTTGTGGTATCTTAAAGATCTATATCCTTTAAGCATGTTTTCAGTAGACAGAAAACGCAGCTCCCCCTTTCCCTTGTCTGCATTATTTAGGCATCACACTGCTCCAATATGCATTATTTTTAGGCCAGTGACATGAAGAAGTTAATAGATGTGCAAGAGGATGTTTCTCTCCATTAAGATTAAGACTCAAAGGAACCTGTGTGAAGCAATTGCCCCAATCTCCAAAATCCCATGTTCACTCCCCTCCTTTAGCTTGTGCCCCGAAGGCCCCAAACACACACAGGTTGGACCAGTTCCTCCTTTTCTCCAACACATCCAGACTCCTCAGGGACACCATGACTGCAGACTGTGATTCCAAGTGCCCCTGCAGTGAACTTCCCTGCTCAGACCTGGTCAACATCTGGTTTGTGGGACTCTACCAGGTGCCAAAAAGCTCCTGCTCAGGAACTGAACAGTCCATGTCAGGAGCTCTGCTGCTGTAATACACTCCTGGGCTATGGAGCTAAGCCTGACAACACCACAGCTCCAGTCAGAGAGTAACAGGACTCAAGAATTCAAGTTGTTTACAGTACACAGCATTTGCCTTCCAAGCCACCCTGTGACTGTCACGTGGGGTTGTTGGTCAGAAACAGAGACACAAACACACTGAGCACCCTCAGCAAACAGCAATGAGTTTTTATGGGTGCCCCTTTTATAGGGTGTTTGAATTTCCCGGGTCTAGGCAGCTGATTGCTTAGGATCTCTCTCTGCTCAGATCTCTGGCAGTGGTGTTTCTGCATCTAGGCTTGAACAGAGTTGGCTGAGGGTCCCTGTTTGAGTTCAAATCTGTCCTATCATTGTTCACCCAGGAAACTGTTCTACCTCTTTTGTAGAATGAGCTAGGTCAGCTGAATTGGATTTGTTATGGCCTGATTTATCTTGTCCACCTACAGACTAGCTGTGCTGTGACATATGACCTGTAAGTTCTAAACTGAATTTAAAAACTTAAATGAAAAAAAAAAAATTAATACAGAATCGTAGTGCAGGCACACTGAATTCCCAAGTTAAATTAATTCATTCAGACAAAGGTTTTAAATGAAACATGTTCTCCCAACCAAGTGTCTTCCACACAATTATCAATTACACATTAAACCTCAGCTAACACACAGGGGTATAAGAAGGATCTTCCCTCATCCGTTTCCCCAGCTTCTCCTGAGCCTGCCCATCCTGCACTGCACCAGGAACCCCTGTTGGGATGTCCCACAGGGAACCTCAGGATCTGCTGTGACCCAGCCTGCTGACCTGGAACAGGAACACTCCTGCCTGGCTAAATTTGAGACAAAGTAGTAAAGTAGAACATGTACAGTGAGCCAAGAGCAGTGGAAAGTTACCAGGAGAAGAGTAAGAATATAAATGGGGCTGAGAGGCCAGCAAGCAGAGGGGGCTGAATTAAGACCTGATCAAGCACAGTTGGAGACCTCATGGTCAGGGTTTCTCCTTGGAAGCTGTCCCCAGGCTACATCATCTGTCTGCTGCCCTAATCAAAACAGAAAGAGAAGCTCCCTGTACTCTTGACAGCATCTCATTACTTAAACATAAACTCAGTTTTACTCATGTGGGAAATAACAATGCAAAATTAAAGATCCTGGCAACATTCCTGATGAACTCTGCATGGAACTTGGGGAGGTGCACAGATTTCCACAAGGAAGTATTTGGCATCTGAAGCCAGTTTGCATATCCATGGTCAAAAACCAGTGCTTCAATTGCAACTGACAGCTGCATGTCTGTGGCCAAGTTCTTTTACCAAACAGATATTGTAGTTTCCTAATCAGTTATTTTTTTCCCCCTATCATGACTCAGTGTCTGTATATGAAACAGCTGTATGCTTTGTCTCACAATACACAGGGGTGTGCCAGAAAAGAGGGAAACAGCAATGTCTACCTCATTGAACACCAGCTACTTGGTCAGCTACACTTCTGGTCTTAAGGACTTGTACAGGCACATTTCCAGGAGAGGTTTTGGTCATCAGGACATCCTCAGATCACCTGGAACCCAACCACATTATGCCAAGTACTTCTGGTAGACAGTAACATCATCTGACATATCCAAACTCTGTACAAGTGGTATTTCAAAGCTGAACTCAAAGGCATGCTATAAAATGCATAATATATAAATGCATAATGTATGCAAAGCAATGCTATAAATCACTTGCCATGCCTACAAAAATGCTCACTTGAAAAAAGACAGCACCATACATGCAGGAGCAAAGGAAAAATGCACTGATTGATATCACTAAAAACAATTGGTTGAGTTTGCACCTATTTTTTAATCCTTGCTTTTACCAGAGATCATTCATCTCTCACATATTTCAAAGCATCACTCATTATCATACAAGCTTCCAGAGAAATCAAGGAACTAATCAAAGCAGATTAAATAGTGTTGCTTAAAATTGCTCTACATTTTAAATTAAGCAACAGTTATAGTCATTTTTCAAGATGTCTAAAACTGTGAAAAGAAACTGAACAAGACACAACCACCCTAATATAATTCCTCTCATTTCAGAAAGTTATTTTCCTGGCATGTGTATGTCATCTTCCCCTCTTCCCTCCGCCCCTCGCTGGATAATTAACTCACATTCTTTTGTTGGAGCTGTCATTAAAAATGGTTTTAAAAAAAGCTGTTAGAACAGTTTTAATGCAGCCAAAGAGTTTGTACCCAGCTTGTACAGAAAGTCACATATCATTAACCAGTCTTATCAAAATTAGTGGCCACAGCACTGATCACTTCATTCTGACAGCCTGGCTCAAATGGGTGGGAGCCCAGAAAGGGACTTGGTTTTGCTGATTTTTTTTTTTTTTTCTCTTGCCAAGACAGTGAATCATGACCAGATTATAATGAGAATACATCCAGATCATATAATTTAATTGATTTCATCTCAGGTTTCTAGTGATAGTTGATAGTCTCCCTCTGCCTTGCTCCCTCAAAAGAATAAAACAAAGTTTGTTGCTTTATGGCAATTACCACCTCAGCACAGCCAAGATAAACTACTAGAAGCAGCTTGACTGTTTTCTGGCATAACTAAAATTGAATTCATGAAGGGAAAATCTAATAGAACAACAAAACCCTTCAACAAGCAAAACTGCAGTTTTATGACTGTTGAAATATATGACTTCATTCTACAATTACTTAAGAAGACAGGTAATTGAAATAACTCCATAAGCCAGCTTTCAGTGGACTACTTGCAAGTGAAATTACTTATGAATATGTAACTGAAAACTAAATTACAGCATGATTTTAAACTGTTCTAGTTTTTCATTTACATGACTGTTATGCGAAGACTTCAGTATTGTGTCTGAAAGCAGCAAAATACTGATTATACTGGCCTTCTTAATCTGTTTGTATATTTATGTAGGAGTGTGTATGTGTATAAACTCACATCCTTCATATATATATATACACCTCCATCCTCTTCCTGAAAATTCAGAAAAACTAAAAACCACTCAAGTGAAATGTTATTCAATGGTCACAAGCTCACAGATTTAGTGCTTTTACAAGAGAGTCTAAATGGAGCTGAAAAAGCACACCAAGATCTGTTGCCCTCTTTCAGACTTTTTACTTTCTTACTCAACACTGTGAACTTCATATTCCCATATAGTTCTGATTTTCCTTGTGGGGAAAATTTCAAAAAAGCACTATCACCAGGAAAGCTGCAGGTCAAAGAGATGAAACAGATGTCCTCTTGTGGTACTTCACAGAAATCCTTTAGTCCATGCCCCTAGAATATACGAAAGGGACATATTTCTACTTGAGCAGTTGATGGCCACAGAGAATAAAAACACCAAAAATGTCATTTCAGGTTCTTCTGTGGATTCCCAGAATTCAGGCTATGTCAGTCTCCTACAGAACAGTTTATTTATTTGTATATACTGAGATATATACAGAAGGGAAGTTAAAATGTCTCTCTGTGTGTACCTCAGAGTCAAAATGTAGCTGGTGGAACAGAGCAAGCACATCTTTAATTCCACACAACTCAATCTATTTGTAAGCCAATATGAAAAGAAGAAATGAAAAAAAACCCACCAACTTTATTAGAAACACACCTGTGCAATCTCCAGAATAAGCATTAAAGAAATAATAAACTGGGCTTTGACTCAGAAAACAAACAGATTTCTAAAAAATAAGGGGTTTAATTGGAGGAAACATTTCATTTCCTCAACAAAGGAAGGAATTCATGGGAGATGTCTAAGCAAGACGTTGGCAGCTGAATCAGAAAGGGCTTCATTACCAGCATTTCACATCTTCTTAGACTTGTATTTTATGTATTTAAGCCCTGCACCTGCAACAATCTTACAATCAGTGCAGTGATTAGTCCAGCTGTATTTATATTTCATGTAAAGTTCATTTTACTTCTCATTCCTTCTTTACATTCCAGCCTTGACAGTAAATTTACTTTGTGGAATATGACTGGGATTGGATTTGAGGCCTTCTGTTAAAATTAAACTACTAAAAAACTATATTCAGAGAGAGCTGAATTTGGAAATGAGACAGGCTAAGAACCGGCCTTGGGAATCCTCCCCTTGCAAGGAGGACGATGAAGAAATTGGCAAATCTATTAAGAAGGATGGGGTCCAGGAGACAGAAAAAAGCAGAGTCTAGGAAATGTTAAAGTCTACATTAGGAAAAAAAATCACATTTTTAAATTCCCAGCAGAAACAAATCCATGTTGGAAATCTTGGTCCTTATTCTACTACACAGGGAAAATAATTTTGAACTACATAGCTCTGACCTCTATTAAGGTACCTAATTGGT
Source organism: Illadopsis cleaveri (assembly GCA_013399915.1). NCBI lineage: Eukaryota > Metazoa > Chordata > Aves > Passeriformes > Timaliidae > Illadopsis > Illadopsis cleaveri. The sequence continues at coordinate 102,806 of VXBB01023411.1, forward strand.
ACCCTAAAAAAAAAAAAAAAGGTTTTTTCTAATAGCAACCATTTGCTACCTTCTCCAAGACCAACAGAGGCGTGTCAATGGAGTGCAATTCCCTGCAGGTTCACTTGTGTCTCCTGATTCTCTCATTTTTTTGGTAATTCATTTCTCTCCTTGCTGAAAAGGGCGAGGCTTTAGCCAAACAACTGCACTGTATTTTTGAATATTTGTACTGAAAACATGATTAAATCTTCCAGTACATAATTCTTCATCCTCATAAGTCAATAGCATCAACAACAAGGATTTGGACAAGGCTTCTACCTTCAGCTGTATGCTCTGCTTAAATTAATCAGCCCTGCTAATTTTCATATGAAAACTAACATTGAAAAAGTTTCTGTTCTTTTTATTCTGTTGAAGTTTGGCCACAAGTATTTGCTTTTAGGGTCATTTGAAGAGATCAATTAGCCCTTCCAGTTCCTGATATTTACTCTCTCTTCATGAACAATTCTAGCCAGTTAAAAATTATTGCAATGTCCGAATCCTTCTCAACCTATTTTTCCACTTTATTTCCTGTTCTTCTCTTGCCTTCACAACTCATCTCTTCTGTAATTTGTCTCAGAATCACTTCCTACAATTGTTGGTGATATTAAAAATGAAAAATAGCAAAATAATGAACTTCTGGAACATCACACTCTTCCCCTGTAGAGAACAAACACATTTAGTATAAGGTAATTTCAGACTAAATAAAAAGCAGCACAACACACAATTCTTTATCCACCTAAAGCAGACTCTGTCATGACAGCAAAGTGATAAACCTGCAAATCAAATTTGTCATGATACAACTTCTGTTCCAGTGTTGATTGGAGAAGATAGATCAAAAACTTGAAGAAAAATTCTATTTAAAGAGAACTGAGTAAGCCACCACCAACACCTAAAAATGGAAAAAAAAAAAATCTGCCCAGATACCAGTGCACTGGCAAATCAAGTGAATGCTTTTTTTATCATTATTATTATTAAAATCTTGTTGTACATGGAAGATGGAATTTACATGGAAGGTCGTTAGATCCTTTGGAGAATTGCCTGTGGCACAAGAAGCTGTGGTAAGCACAGCAGGGCTGTTTGAGTCCCCAGAGCTTCCAGGTCTCCCTAAACAACAGAGGCCATCCAGAACTTCTGCCCAGAACTCTCAGTCCTGCTACAGATTTCCTGTGTGACTTCAGAAGCCTCATCCAGACACAGGCTGAAGGACTTGGGCAATTTCCCTAAGTGTCTTTGGGGATCCACAAAATCCTCACCCAGCAGTTTCAGTGGTTGCAGCTCCTAACCTTTATCCAGAGCCATTCACATGCAGGAGGCTTGTTCCCAAAGAGAGCTGTGATGGCCACCTAGACCTGTGCACACTCTTCTGTATCAGGCAAGACATCAATCCATGGCACATGTCCCTGCTGGTAAAATCCTTCTGTCTTCTCTCAGGCTTCTCGTTCCTTAGGTCAATAAAAAACAGAGCTAAGAGTCTTGGCCATATAGAACAGCTGTAATGACCAACAGGCTGCAAAGGAGGGAATGCCCTTATTATAGCACAGGTAGTAAAAAAAGAATACTGCTTGCAAGTCAAGTCTAAACCAGATTTCACTCCAACACAGTCATCTGTCACAGCCACTTTTCCCATTCTTTCTCATGTGAAAAGCTGCTGGTGAGGACAGATTTTCCTGGAAAGCCAAGTCACAGAACTTCTGAAGTCAAGCCAATGATAAAGCACATACCTCAGCTGCCTCCCTCTCTCTGGCAGTTCTTCAAACACACAACCAGGCTTCTCAAAGCTCCACTTGGACAGTTTGCTCTGCCAGTGCTCCTCCACCAACTTGCATTCAAATATTTCAAGAAAAGGGGATCATGTGTCTTCAAGCGTCCCTATCCAACCACACTCATGAGTCAGCACTTAAACAGATCGAAAATGGATTCCTTGAAAACATACACCTTAGTATAAACATGTATTTCTCAAGGTGCAGTTTTTAATTCAAGTTATGTGCCTACAGTGAGGTTTGTACCTAGTATTCATTTTCTCCCCTGTAATTCAGTGTTAATTCACACACAGAATTGTTCAGGGACATCTACTTCAGCCAATGTCACTACACAGAAACAGAGATCCGTGGAGACTAAATTTATTTTTTGACAAAATTATTCAAAATACAAGATTAAACATTAATCAAGAACATATCAAGCAAGATACTTTGGTATTGCCTCTCCTGAAATGATACATCTGGATCTCAGACTAGTAGCATTACCTGAGTGCTCTTCAGAGACCTGCACTTCCTACTTTACTCTAAATGACTCCTTGTCTTATTCAAAGCTGCTGAATCAAGGGAAAAATCTTTAGGTTCCTGCCCAGGGAGGTTTTCAATCAAGATCTACTTGAGGAAATTCACTCTGTTCTGCTACTGCAAAGTCTATCTGGTACTGCCCAAGGAATCTGTACAACAAAATCCCCATTAACTGCATATGTCAATGCTCACAGGTACCAAAATTCACTTAGCAGCTCTCTGCTGTTAGTAGCTACAGTCTGCTTAAGCCAATCTGTATTGGCTTTTGGTCCCCCAAAAGTCCTTATGATCACAACCCTCAGCACACACTTTTATGAGTTAATTTTCCTATCTTTAAGAAGGAAGGGAAACTAAATTGATTTTTTTTTAATTACTTTATCAATAATTAGAAAACCTTGTTTTCTGGATTATGTGTTACATGATTACCCTTAGTACTCCTCAAGCTATTTCCAATATTTAAATTTAAACAAATTATAATAGAGACTAATTTAAAGGAATACTCAATTTGTTCTCTGTTTCCAAGCATTTACAGTTAGCGGCTGGGAGTGGATAACTGACCAGTGAGAGAAACTTAGATTTCCTTCATTGTTTAATTCTGGATTGTGCCCAGCTGCAGCAGAAGGCTCCTGCCTGCTCTGGTGTGACCCCAGGGATGCTCCTGCCGAGGGAGCAGCACCACTGGCTGCACGGAGCAGTTATTTTTACAGCACAGCCCCAGGACAGCTGCACTGGCACAAAGAACAGGCTGCAGCAGGCAAACGAGGACAAGTGGTCCAGGCAAGGAAAAATTTTCCTCACTGAGCACTGAACCCCAGTTATATTTCCTCAAGTGGCACCCACAAACTGCAATGATATTGTCAGCTTAAGGTTTGTGCTGAATTGAAAGGGACAGTCTTGTCATATCCCAGTCCTTGGACAGTCTGTCTCCCCTGTCTCATGCCAGCTCTCACATTTACCAGCCCAGGGAGCTTAAGCAGCCAAAATAAGCCAAGGCAAAACATAGAATTAAACCCCTACTCATTTTCAAAACCTCACTCTTATGTCACACAAGCTCTTGTCTCAGCACAAGAGGAGGGATGGGAACGAACATCCAAGGACACACATGATAGAGTTTTCTTCATCACTCTACGGACTCATCAGCACTGCCACCATCCTCATCATCTGCACTTGTCCTCATGCTTTCACTGCAGGCACAGGTGAGAGGGCAAGGTGGGTCTATTTGCTCCCCTCCATGACAGAATAGCTGGTGAAACAAATCTTTCCCTTAAAACCTGGAATATTCAACACTAAACATCAGCTCAGTCACATGGCAGTTCCTCCCAACTCCATCAATGAGTATCACTAACCAGCCCTCTCCACAGTGTACTCATGAACTGAGGTACTAAGAGCTAAAAAATACAGGGCCCTAATTTATCTGGGCACTTAAGCATTGCCCTAAGCTTACATCCATTTCTCTGAACACAGAAGATAAGATACAAGAAAAAAAAGGAAAAGCTTCAAGGTTATTTTATACAGACCACAAATCCCAGGTAAGGTATATCATTGTCAGATGCAGCTGATCAGCCAATTACATTAATTTTTTCTTGTATTCACATTTTCACAATTGCCTTCTTCAGGAATTATACATCCTCTTCATTAGAAGCCCATGCTTCATCAGTACTTAAATAAAAGAGGCATAAAATTTACCCTGCAGTGGCTGACCCCCAGCCAAAGAAAGTTTCCTATAGTGAGCTGAACAAAGTTAAACCTTGGAAACTCTCCTCTTCCTTTATAAATGTTAGTTACAGGAATTTAGGTCTACTGAAACAGACCATTATGTAATTCTCCTAATCCTGCAGCGTCTTAAAATATCTTGCTGTACTATCACATCAAGCGCGGGCACACAATGGGCATCAGATGTTTGTCCTGTGAATGAAATAGGAATAGAAAAACATGCTTTTATTACCAACTTAAATGTTTTGTAATGTCTCTTCTCTTAAGACAAGCTGTTATTTTTTTCTGCACTGCAAAAAAATAAATGGATTTATACGTTTGAATTTTCTTTTGGTTTTAAAGACAATAAACTAGCAAATGTATGCATTTCCAAAGAACTATGCTCTGTACTTGTATGACATACATGTCTACACAAGAATGCTTGAATAATTAAAAAGTTCAGGTGAGGACTACTGAATAAATACACAATAAGTTTGGGTCACCTTCTATTTAATTACCACAGGCTCTCCTGCAGCTTAGGACGGTTTTGCATTTAAACAAAAAGAATATTCGTGATCCTTATCAAATGTAGCCATATGGGGAGGCTGCCTGCAAATCATTATTTTTTTTCAAAGGAGCAAGCAAGTTTTTGGGCTTAGTTGAATATGCATCCCATCACAATTCCTTGCACTGTTCTAATACCACATTAAGATTGCATTGCACCTCTTCTTAAGAATTGTTATCGAGATCATAAATACACAATATGCATATAGAAGAGCACTTCAAACAACAAAAGCTGCTTGATGCACAGAGTAACTACAGGGTTTAATTAGGAAGACAACAGGATTGGGTTTTTTCAGTCAGATATATCTCAGACTCTATCTCTTATCCTGTGGTCAGTGCAGGTGATTGCTGCAGCTTCAGAGAGGCTTCATATCAGAGTGATCTTGGCAGTGGCCAAGCTCCCAGTGGGGAGCTCAGGATATTAATGAATCTTGAATGGAGCAGGAATGGCAGAGTCAGAGGGTGAGGGCAGCAGGCTACAAGAGCAGGGCCTCACTCTGTTCAGACTGCTCATGAGCAAGCACAGAGCTGTACACATGTACTGGACTGTCTGTGGCTGCACAGCTGAGCCTCCCTCCACACTGCACTGGGTCTGACTGGGTTCTGTGACCTGGGAAACTATGGAGCTTCTTCACTGGAAAACCTCAGCACAGGTGAGAGAAGCAGAAACACAGTCCTTGTTTCTATATTCATGTCCTATAGAATTAGGAAGTTTAGTTTGCTGTTACTTTGAACAGCAGTCAGGGGTCACCAGAGACACCACAGGTTCCTCTAGATCATTATGGGGCCAGTATGTTCCACACATCTCTAAGGGGTTGAATCTTCCAGCAAAGATCTATTTTAGCTTCTGCAAAAGCAATCAGAAAAATCTATTACTATGATTCTCAGTATTCTTGTGGTTTTATATTTTGAAGAGACGTTATAATGGTTATTCTCCACAAAGTCCAGGAACAAAACCAAACCAGATTCTCCAAGGTGAGGTCTGCTGCATCAGGCAAATTCAAATGCTCCATCACCCACAGAAGACACAGTCATGAGATTTTACAGCCAGTGAATGATTCAATTCTTTCATTTTAGCTTCTGTGTTTAGATTTCACCTTTTTAAAATTTACTTCCCTTGTTTTTCAGATTAATAGAATTGCTAGTTGTGTATGTATTGGACTATAACCTTACCAACAGGACAAAGATAATTTATTTTTATCTACCTCTGTCTCAGACTGAAAACTCAAAACACACTTACCACTGTAGACTACTCATTTAATTTCCATTGTAACCATAAGCCAAATAAATTTCTGTATTCTCTTTTTTTTTAAGCACTCAAATAGTGTGATTTAAGTTTTTATCCATGTTGAAACACCTCAAAAATTAATTACAGAAATTTCTCATCAATTTATTAGGGATGCTGTCAACAACACATCCTATGTAGCAGCAACATTAAGAATAAAATTCCAAGGCCTGTAGATGATACCAAATTTAAGAGAGATAAAATAATGACTAACAACACAAGAAAGTTCAGTCATTTAAGAGATTCCTCCAACAGATGGCAAAAGCACCTCTGAGCACACGTTTACAAAATAATTGGTCTGGAAGCAGGCAAGACAAGAAAAGTGTACTAAATGGCACAATTATTCAGCATGGTGATTAGAAAAAGGATTTGGGGGCTTAGCGAGGAAAAGGAATCACTGCAGCTGTTGGCACAAAGGAAAGCAGTGAGACAAAAGGATTCATTAGTGCTATCAGGCAGCAGGCAGGTTATCCTGCCAGCACACGGAACACAAGGTGCTCTCCAGATGACACCTACCATTCCCTGGTCTACAAGGAACAAAACAGATGTTTGTTCAACCACAGTTACTTATTCTACTTTCTTTCTTTCCTGAAATAAACAATCATTTTGACTCCCACCCCAGATCTCACCAGCACATAATTTTTTTGGTGAGCATGTAAGCCATGAACCTGTTACCCATCGGTCAGTTTGCTGTTGCACAAGTACCAGGGCTACCACAAAGCAGATGCTGTTGCAAGGTCAAAAATAGAGTGATCAGGGCTCAGGAGGAGGGTTAACATCACTCAACAACTTCTCATTGCTTTTGTTCAATGTTAATTTCATTTTCACAGCACTTCTGAACAGGGGACTTCTATTAAAAGTAGTATTTCCCATTATGCAGCCCAGCACTTTTCTCTCCTGAATGGGATTTAAAGCTACAATACAAAATGAATGTGATATAGATACACAAACATTACAAATTGACAATTTGAATTACTAATCTGAAAAGACTTCTCAGCCCCACCATCCACCAGTCAGCCCAAGCGCCAGGGCAGCTGGAAAATGCAGCCAAGGAAAATAAGGCAGGCAGCCAGCACTCATCTTTTCTGGCAGAGAAGAAAACCTCATGTAAATCTGTCTGACAGATAGTGGCTGGGAAAGCCAAATAAAAGCTTTTATAATAATACATAATATTTCCATTTTTCTTGGAAATGTTGATCTTATGACTCCACCACCATAGCAATTACCTGCTGACACAGAGCACAATTTTTTAAATTTTTCTTCCAGACAAGAAGTGCTTTAAATTTTACATCCTGAAGACCATACAATTATTAGGTATATAAAATTAATTGTATAAGAAATTTCATTTTGTAAGTACATTCCATACTTCAGCAAAAATAATTTGGATTAAAGTAACATTTCAAAATCTACATTTCTGCATACTTCTTGAAAGCACTTGGACTATGGGCTTCTTGCAGAACCTTTACAGTTTTTATGCATAAATTGGGTCCCGGAAGAATGTACTTGCTTGATGTATATCTGTGTTACAATTCCCACTCAAACATTTGGAAAGCTAAATAAGGAAGACAAGCTAATGGCACCTCTTGGGTTTCCAGATTTGATTCCAACTGTGGCATCCTTCAGGGAGCTCTTAAAAAGTAACAGAAACCTCACAGCAGTCTGCAGCAAAATTTGGCACACACAGCTTTGGGAATAGAAGTCTTCAGGAAAAAAAATACTTGGTGGTTTTTGCCCACACTGTTATGAGATACCTTCAAGTAAAAGATAAATGCTATTGACAAGCAGTGTTTGTTCAAAGCAGTTTTCTTCAAAGCTGGTGTAATCTGTTAGCAACTCTTCTGAGCAAGATGGTGCATAATTGTAATTTCAGCCATGAAGTGAACAGCAGTACAAATACCTGTTGCACGTGCAGAGGCAGAGGCTGGGATCCTCTTCTTCCCCCCAACACCCCACCAAGTATTTCACCCTCAGCTGGAAAGGCAGTGTTCACCCCAGGGCAGAGGGTCTGCCACACTGCTCACTGCAGACACCACACTGCAGCAACAAGGGGCACTGCAGGAACCTCATCCTGGTGTCCCTCCTGCACAGAATGACCTCTGCCAGGCACAGAGCACAAACCTATTGCACTGGGGTCACAGCTTTGGAGACAGGCACACGACTGAACCCAATGAAGGTCATGCAACAACAGCCAAGATTTATGGATGGTTGCCCCCTTTTATAGGGGGTTCAAATTCCCACAATTGAACACCCGATTGCTCAGCACTGCCCAGCTCACTGGCCAGTCAGATGTCTGCATTCAGGACTGAATGGGATGGTCTGGGGTCCCTGGTTTGAGTTCAAATCCAACCTATCCAGGGATTTTTACTACTCTTTAACAAACTAGGCTAGCTGAATTGGGGTTCTGTTATGGCCAAATTCATCTGTGCAGCTTCAGACCAGCTGTGGCTGTGACATAAACCCACCTCCACATGAGGTGAAGGTCTCAGAACTAATTCCACAGCCCTGCAAGCCAAACTGGTTTAACAGAACCCAAACCATTATATACAAAATGGCAAAAGGTTTTCCACTGCTATGAATTAGTGAAAAGCAGAAAGCCCATCAAAAGTCAGCTTGCAGCCAGGATCCATACCCCACACTCCATGAGCCATAAATCAACAGCTGTCTGCTTGTGACTTCACTTTTAAATGGTGCCTTCAATATATATTTGAACATCTGATTTTTCAAGTAAGGAGGGTATCTAGAGACATCTCCTACTAATTTTGGAATACAAATTAGATCTAAGTACAAGAAAATAAAAGCAAAGATACCTTTTTCTTAACTTCTTCAAAAGAGTTTGAGGGAGTAAAAAATCAGTTGTTAAGGATGCAGAGAGATCAGATTTCTCTGGTTACAAACTCAGGCAAGCCTGATTCATACACAGAAAAATCGTACTTGACTTCCTTTATTTTCTTTAGTTCAGAGTGAAAATAACTCACACTGTGGATAAGAAATGCATGATAAGAATTTACATGAATATCACAGAGAAATGTGGACAATGTGACTAAGGTTCGTTTGAAACCCCACCAGGACTGAGTAACCACCTGAATGTATCACTGATCTACAGGCATCAGCAGCAGGTGGATCAAAGACAGAATCCTGTGGCTACCTCAAGTAACCAACATATATACACACAGTTCCTAGATAATGATAAATGACTGTCAGTTTGTAAGCAACATTTTCACAAATTACCATAGCCTTACCAAAAGAGCAGGAGGGGAAAAGGTAAAAAATTATCAGCCAATTGAAGCTATGAAACTAGAATAAACAGGGCCCACCTCTCTTTCAGTCCCTGCTTGGCATCAAAATAGTTCTAGAATGTTTTCATTCAAGAATTGCAATAAGAAATGGGTAAAAAACCAAACCAGAAATCATTAAAGAACTCATTTTAAAGGCAGTTGTACAATAATGCTCCAAGTTCTACTCTTTCGTGTATAATTTTTTTAAAAGAAAAAAGAAAAATAATTGCAAAACTGGAGGAAAAGAAGCTGTTGCCTTTTCCCCTGGTCCTAGAATTACGACCCAGACAGGGTTAAGGGATAAAACAACTTTTACCTCAGTACTTAATGAGGATCCTTGTACACTGTACACCACACATACAATTGTATAGACCTGGCAAAATATCATATCTGGCAGAGATTCCCCAGTGAGAAGCTTCAATGCACAGTGTGACATCTCCCTGTTCTAAAGTGTTACCCCCAGATGGGTCTTGATCCTGGTTTACAAAACATGTTCTGGAGAGTGCAGTGGTGCAAAATTCAGGTTTTCTAAAGTTGTGTATGTTTTGGGGTTTTTTTTGTTATTTGTCTTGTAATGGNAATCAGCAAAGTACTTAGACTTTCCAACCACAGAAGTAGAGTAGAAAGAAGGATTTGAAAGCAATAAAAATGAAATTGCAGCATCCTCATTCACGTTGCACAAAGCTTGACTCATTCTGAAGGACCAGTTACTGGGTCCTCTGACAGTCCCAGTGGAGCCCTACAGCCAAAGCGCTGTAAATACTATTTGAGACTTGAGAAAATGAAAAATCTGCAAAATGGAAGGGCTGTTACACCCAGATTCCTCTATGCTGCAGTATATTGCATCCTCCTCAGTGTGACTAAAGCACTAAATTTGCCTTTTGTTTGAAGTGGTTCAAGGTATATGAGAAGCCACTTTGTCCCTTACCAGAGCTTCAGGTACTACACAAGCAACTAAAGCTTAACCATAGACTCCTTTTATCACTTCTAAATTGCAGAAAATAACAAGAACCTGCTTAGTAGTATATCAAGGCAGAATAGAAAATGATCCAGAGTACTGTTGGTTTATCAACTATTATTTTGTTCATAGGAAGGAAATTAAATATTTCTCCTTTCAATTAAAGAAATAGTCAATAAAGTGGCAAAGTGGAAGGTACTTGCTTGGTTCCAGTTTGGTTTGAATGTAATTGATCTTTAAAGTGCCTGTACTCATGGACCCTCCAGAATCCTTTGTAGTTTTTCATACAAACTTTCATCTTTGACAATCCATCCTTTCATAAATGGCAACTCTGCACAATGAAACTGCTTTTTCAATTAAAAAATTCAATTAGCATTTAATAGAAAGAAAAGTCATTTTAATTACAGAACTGAAGTTTCAAGAGCCTATCTCTATTGCACAAACTTATGGTAATTAATGCTTATTGCTAAGTATTATTATTTATAACATAAGTCAACAAACACATTTTTAGCAACTATACTGCAGTTTAAGCATTCAATAACATTGTGATTAAGAGTGAAGCACTGAAAGATAGAAGTCAATGCTGGAACCTAATGTATTTTTATTAAATTGCAGCCCATAACCTTAGTATACATTCTGTCCTTCTTTCTGTTAAGAACTATTTAAAACATCAGCTGTAGTTGTCTTCTTTCAAGCATGAGCTAGAGCACAATGGAAGCTCTCTTTCAACATTACTCAAAATCAACAGCAAGAAAAAAATGTATTTATAAATAAAATGCAGAGGGGTTCAGCATTCAGTGCTGCAATTTCTAATTAATGTAATTTTCATCAACTCTGCTGTAAAATTCAGTGATCAGAAGAATGTTTTTATGTGTTCCACCTCCAAGGTACATGTGCCTGTTGCTCACTCTGCTGAAGCAGCAGCCTAATTAGAAGCTTCTGGATTTGGATATACTGAGGCCTTTTTCAAAGTTGGGCAGTTATTCCTCAATAACTGAGAGGCAGGAATTGATCTCTCTCTATTCTACTTCTTATCTGAAGAAACTTGCTGATGTGGTTACTTTGCATTTTGCTTCCTGTCATCGATTAACTTTTGAAGTCCAAAATTTTAAAACTACCCATAATGAAATCTGAGGAAGCTTGTTTTAGGATTTTCCTCCTTTTAACTTTTCCCATATGTTTCTTTTCTATCAGAAAAGGAATCCTGTAATTTCTAGCTCTCCCTTTAAATGCACTGGGAGATGATAGAGGAGAAGTCTACAGGGACTCATTCCTATCAAAACAACTATGTCAAAGTGCTTTGAAGCAGGATGGAAAGTTATTTTCAAAACTTCATTTCCTCTATTTTACAGCAAATTGTCCAGTACAACAGGACAGTTGGCAGTTCTTTGTAGGAAATGTTACAGGACAAAATGTTTGACCTTCACTTTTAACACTTCATTATTATATTATTATATTTAGCACGTATAACTTACTTTACAGAGAAATAAGAGCTAGATCTGGGACACAAAACTACACAGTGATGATATCCCACAAGGATAATATTCAATAAACTCCTAGGTGCTCCTGTTTCCAACTGATTTTTGTGTATTGTCAACACTTGTGACCTTGGGGGGAGGGGGGGAAATCAAGACTGATAATTGTCAGACCTCAGCTTAACTGACCCATTTGAATATTAATGGGGGAGAAGATGCCTTAGAGGGGAAATACATCAATAATCTATGTGGGCATGTGGCCACAAAGCCTGCTGGAAAAAATACAGTCAGAGAATTCAAGCAGAGCTGTTTGCTTCTCAGTGAGTCCCATTCAGAATTAAAAAGCTCAGTGTTAAACTCCCTAATGCCAGAACACTTTTAGGCTCCTCCTTTTAATCAGCTTCTTGAAGCAGAAATAGAGCCTTAGAAAAAGTTACCACTTGTCATTGCTTTCCCCTTCCTGTGTGCTCCCTCTTCATGGGAAACCTTTGATTAATGTTTCAGTGCTACTTCCACTTTGCCACCAAAAGCAATCTGTGCACCTTTTCTCTGGCAGCACAACTCACAACCAAAGGTCAAACCAGACTGAAAACTCCGCAGTGGAGATTTGGCATCAGCTCTAATTCACTGAATAGTGAAAATACACGGAAATAATCAGTGCATACCTGCAATTCTCGATATGGTTAAGTGTATCAGTCAGTATATAGAACAAAGTTAAACTGCCATTAAAAAAACAGTCAGTTTTTCTTCAAAATTATAAGTGAAAACCAGCTACAAACCAAGGAAAAGAACTGGTTCTCACCAATTTGCTCTGTGTGAAAAACTCCTGGATTTCTCTGATTTATACTGTCAAAGCAACACAGATGATTCATTCATAATAAAAATCTTGAGAAAAGTGAGTGTAATTTGCCTGGATAGTTCAAATAGCAAAAGTCAAAAGTCAGTATTTCAAAGTTGCTAAATCTGATTTTGAGTTAACATTTGACATTTGGAATATATTTTAGCCATGAATAAATTGTGAACTTCTGATGGGTAAGGCTATGAAATGTTCCTTCCTCCCCAAAATATAAACTTCCAAATGTTTAATAGGAAAAATCAGCCTGATTTGAACAAAAAAAAAAAAAATTGCATGCAGATTACCACTCTTCCCCGTGGACTCTCCTTGACCTTAGATTTGCCACAATCATCTTCAGAGAATAAATAAAATTGGATGTTCTCCTGTCTCACAGACCTAGAATACACCAGGCACAACTGTGCAGAAAAGCTGCAGGGCTTTGTTTAAGAGGTGACACCAGCTCATCTTAAGGGCATTGTACCTAGCTGTAAAAACAAGTTTAAATAATACTTTCACAGAAGAACTCAGAAACTTAGTTATAAAACGTTCACTAGTATGTTTGTTGATAGGATTATAAGAGGTTAAATACTGTCAATATGCAGAAATGAATGGAGTATTTTCATATCATTAAGTGGAAGAAGACAAATAATCCATCACACCACACAGCAAACACTGCATTCAGAAAAAAATGTTCAACAAAATGTTTAATTAGGGAATAAATTACAAATGCTTGAATTATTTGTTTAGTTTGTGACCTTTCAAGCATCACTTGTTCATTACCATACTACCCTCCAAACTGAGACTAAGCAAATACCAACTGCTCCAAAACTTTTTAAATATTACATGTATTATTAAACATTCCAGTGTTAGGGAATTGCCTAAGCTAAATGGTTTTACTTGGAGAGCAGATTATAGCAATAAAAATTGCTATGAAATTCAAGTTTGGGGAAGAGTTAGGTACATGAGTAGTTTAGCAAACTTGCTAAAGAAATTACTGTACATTCAGTCACAAGAACTCTGTGCCCTACACAGGGCCCAAAGGCCACATTATTTTCTTTCATGGTTTGACACTGGCCCAATGCCAGGCACCTACAAAGTCCCTCACTCACCCTCCCCTGCCACAGCTGGGCAGAGGAGAGGAAAATTTAACAAAAGGTTCATAAGTTGAGATAAGGACTGGGAGAAAACTCTCCCAGGGCAAAACAGGCTCAGTTTAGAGGTACAAAGTGAATTTATTACTAACAGNGATCTCTGCATCCCTGTGGATCTCCATGGGCTGTGGGTGGATCTCTACATCAAACTAAGAGAAACACAACATAGATTGGGATCAGACTTTAGCAGAGGACAGTCTTTAAAATAATACAGCTCTTGCCCACAACTAGGTATCATTGCTGTTCTTCTGCCTTTCATTTCCTTCTCCTGGTAACAAATCCCTGTAAGGAAAGGTGGTTGCACTTCATTTTGTACCATTTAGTATCAAGACAGCCTGATTCCCTTTATTCTAAGCAGGTGATTGATTTGCTTCTGCACACTCTGGTACTACTCAACAGCCACACCTATGCTGAGATTCTCTAATATGCTCATGAATTAGTCATTACTCACACACCTTCCTTCAAGAACAGAAAGGTAACTGCCAGCACAGGAGGGTTAGATCCACACTGAAGAAGCCACAAAGCACGCTTCCTAAGAATTGCAAATTACCCTATAGCAGTTGAGGATCAAATAAAATTTAACAGTTTTATTTATAAAATTTGATTACACCAGTACCATGGGTTTTATATGCTATTCCCCAGTCTTGAATCTACTGAAAAATATTCCTTAGGCTCAAATACAAGCTTCAAATCATACAGCCATAAAAACAGGCAATATTTGTAATACAAGATAAAAACCAAATTGCCTTTAAAAATCCCACAGTATTTTCCACAGAAATGAAACTGTTAGCTCTAATGTACTGGCCAAGATCCAGTCTGGGTAATTATGTTCTCTTACCTGAATTTCCCTTACAGTTATTCAATTTCACCACCTGTCCTAAAACACTGTGAACAGTTAAGTGAATTCTGTTTCTGGTGCTAGAAGATTGATATAAAGCTTTCTGTTTCAGCCAAGTTTCACAGGAAGAAAAAAACTCTATATATGCATACACACATACATATATATACATCTATATGTATGTGTGTGTGTGTACATATATAATGTGCATGTTTTGCTGACCTCAAAGCAGTTATCTTCCATTTTTCTCAGATTTCACAGGCTTCCTTAAAATGTGTATATGTCACCCTGCCAAAAGAAAAAGACTTTGTGTCAGATCCATCAGCCAGATTGTCTTAGAGGCAGGAAATCATGGTATCAATGTCAGGCCTCCAAGGCCATCAGATACCATCCAGTGTCCAGCAGCCTGTTTTGGAAAAAAGGAGTGTGAAATTGGGAGATTCCCAGTTTTTGCAAGAGGTGAAAGACTTGAGATTGGGGAACCAACTTCAATAAACCTGAAATGTCATTGTAGGCACATTGTATTCACTAACCTCACTGAAAGCCTGGGAAATGTTTTCCATTGAAGGTGACTCTGTTTACAAAGCACGGCTGGGGCTTATGGGGCTGCCAGGGCAGCTGCCTTCTGTACCTCCTGTACTTCCTGTACTTCTGTGCTTTCTGCACCTTGTCACCAAGGCATTTGGAAGAAGTTTGGTTCCCTCCCCTCATCCCCCCGCTCCCTGCCATGTGCACACACACCCAAACAGACACTGATTCAATCCTGCTGATCAGATAGCCCAGTTTTTTTACAAATTCTCATTACTAATCAGCACAATCAGGATTCGGTCTCATTAGGCTGCTGCATTCCACCCCGAAGCTGTCTGCTGATTAATTGCGTGTGTCAAACAAGGTGAGGTTTCTACGGAAACACTGTAATTTCTATTAAATCAGTCCATGCAATTAAAAAATAGTCATGCTTCTGAGAATACAAACCCATCAAGTTCATTCATCCTCAGGTACAGATTGTAATGTTTCTGTATGCTATTTTAACCTGGAATCTCTAAGGAAAAGGTGGTGTAAAGAGCTGGGTCAATTTTGCTATTACACAAGGGCTGTCATCCAAATTGCTCATTCAAAAATACTGTCACATCCCTCCCAGGTATCCTTACTGCCTACGGGTATTCCAGCCTTTTCAGATGGCCTTGCCTCTCTAGAACACAGGTAGGGGAACCCAAGAGCCAAGCTGAATGTTACAGCCTGCATCTAGGGAACAAAATCTTGAGGATTACTCTGGCCATACCTAGTTGGAGAGGCAGTTATTAAATTTGTAGGCAAAATCCAGACTAATTTGTAGAGAAAAGCAGACTAGAAATCTGATTGTGGAGAGTTGATCAACACTTTCAGGCCTAAACAGATGCCTGTGGCTAGAAACTTATTTATAGATCAAAATCAGTACTGAAGTATACTGCTCCCCATCTAAAGTTACATATGTATACTTTTATTTCAAACTTTACAATTTAAAAGCCCAAGAAAATAACTAAAAATATTCAGCATTCATAAGAACATACGAGAAGTTATAATATTCCTTCTCTGCAAGAAAATTGTGGCTCCATGATCCCTCATATATACCATAACAATAAATAAGTTATAAAAAAGTTTTATTATTAAATAATCTGATATTCATTGTGTACACAAGCACTTCTTTTAACCTAAGCAATATCTAGTCCATGAATGTGCATATATGGCACATATACATTTTACTCTGTTAGCTTTCAAGACATTCCCTAAAACTTCATGAAGAACTGAATTAAACTTTCATAAAGCCCAACTTACTTTAGCAGTGCTACAAAAAAAAAAAAAAAAATCTAGACTTTTACAATCTGTAAGACAGAAGTATTTGACAATAAATGGAAGCATTACAGAAAGATTAAAATAAACACCAGCGAGGAGAACAAATAATATCACCTCATCAGCTCCAAAGTTCATCATTGTAAATCCACTTAGAGATAGAATTACACTACTCATTGAACTATTTAGTCACTGATACACCTCTGACTTGCTTAACTCCTAATGATGTCAGATTTCTGCTCATAATGAGGTGCAGTTTTTCCCAAAAATTGGAAGACTTCAGTCAAAGCACCCGAAGTGAAGAAAACGCATCACTGAGAGAACTCAGCTTTAAAACAATCCATGCAAAGACAATTTGTTACAAATGATCCTGCTTTGAACCTCAGTAATTTGCAAACTTTGCAACCATTTGCTTATGGTTGGTACATCCTGATGGAGTCAGGAAAAAGCACAAAACCTACAAGAAATCAACAAAAGGACAAGTAATAAGGAACAGGCTGACCTAGAACTAAATGATGAATTGGCTTCTGAAGCATTTTAAGAGCCAAATATAACAACACTTTTAGGTTTCATTTCCCCCACCCCTCAAGGCCTGTAATATTTCCTCATTAAGTAGTGCAGCCGAGGAACAGACTCAGCTCTCTTACTCCCAGACAGAAGTGTATGTGACATAAGGAATCAATATGTGCACCAGAACCACTCTTTCTCCAGAGCACTCATGCCAGAATGAAATGGTCTGAGCCAATGTACTGCAATTCATACATAAATTTTCTAAATGAAGAAGCTGTAACTTCAATCCACAAAAATCACTGCAGAATACTAAGTTCTTTGTAAATATCTGCAGAGCTTCACTTTTCTCCTCTTCTTCAAAGAAAATTTCCTACCTTGAAACCATTAAACTTTAACAGCCTATTTTGACAAGGGCAGCAAGCAGAAGGGAATAGATCACTTGTCTGCAACAACACAGAACAGTGTCCTAGTGATCTATAAAGGCCAATTGTCTGAAACACGTCTCATAATACACGCAAGCCACTTTCCATCTTGAGACTGGCAAATGGCTCTTCCCTGTTTTGACATCCATATGGCAGGTGTTTCAGTGGATTTTTTCCTCCCTCTTTTTTTTTTTTTTTTTTTTTTTTTTTTTTTTTTTT
>VXBB01023411.1:120207-156985 GCA_013399915.1 Illadopsis cleaveri
TTTCAGCTGTGTTTGCATCATTAGCTTTCTGGCAATCATATAAGCCTAAATTATCCAGGCAAGCAGTTTCATTTATCGAGACCTCTTGCTGGAAAAGAGCAGCAATCAAATCAGTCAGCCCAAATTATCCTTGACATTAACAAAGGCCTCTAGGATCATTCTAAGAAATTACTTTCTCCTATTATGGAGCTGATTATGTTGTAGATGCCTCTGCTGTATCACAGCACAAAATGTTGTTTAAAATAAAAATGTTTATAAGAGCATGTAATTTTCATTGCCACTGTTTGTTATATTCAATGTTTTATTAAGGCATGCTAAATATACATTACATGTGTAAGGGTATGCTTGCACCAAGTGTATAAAAGTAGTAAAGGCAACAAAAGCTTGTGCTTCCTTCAGCCAAGCAGCCCCCTGGAGATGGGACAGCAGCAGCCAGGTCCCAGCCTGAGGGGCTCTCTGAGGGAGAAAAAAGCCCTACAGATTATTGCTGTGCATCACTGCAGGATTGAGGTCTCAGCCTCTCAGAGGCCACATGAGCTAGATTGAGTTTTCAGCTGTTCCCAGATAGGGGTGATTTCTAACTCATCTCTGGTGCCTTGTGCTCAACCTTTCTGAGATCTTTATCAGGCCAAATCTAACTTAGAGCATCTTAGTTTGAAAGCACAGGGAGCTCAAATGGGCAAGGAAGATATTGGGAGTCCTCCATGCCTGCCACTGATAAGTGGGAAAGGGAAAAAAGGCATCTTCACAGTCTTAGTAACCAGCAAAGTTCTATCTGAAAGTAAAAGAAAAGCTTCCAGCTCCTAAATTTTGTAATATAGGGCTCAAAGGACACTGCTGTTTCTGAGGTGATGAGGTAACAGGTTCTGTACTCACAGCTCACTGATATGGCATACAAAACCAAAACAAAATGTTATCAAAAA
This sequence comes from Illadopsis cleaveri, assembly GCA_013399915.1. NCBI lineage: Eukaryota > Metazoa > Chordata > Aves > Passeriformes > Timaliidae > Illadopsis > Illadopsis cleaveri. Next base: position 121,131 of record VXBB01023411.1, read on the forward strand.
TTTTAAAAGTGCTTCACAATTATTTCAACTGTAGAAAAAAAAAATGCACAAAAAGCTAGAGCTGTCAAATGGATAAGGGAAAAATTAGAAGAGAGAAAAATGTATTCAAGCTTCAAAAAGAATATTAAAAAATCCTACTGGGAGCAAAAACGTATTTAAAACTAGAAAAATAGCTTCTACTGAAAGCAACCCATAAAACACAGGATGTAGAATTTTTTCTCCCCCAGGTAAACACAAGGAGCTAGAACAGCAGCTTTGTGGTTAAAGAGAAAGACATTTCTGGTTCAGGGCCCAGCTATGCCACAGGCACAATACCTTATCTAAAATTATAGGCTCATAATGCAAACACATTTTTAGCAGACACGTAAATCTGGACTAAATAACAAATATAATGAACAGCTTAAAATGCACCACAATCAAGTGAGAATTGCTAATTGTTGGTTTCAAGCTCAATATTAGTGAATATATAAGATTGCACTATGATTGGTGAAGTCACAATATTGAAGGCTGACATTGATTTTAGACATCCCTACCCTGCATTTGCTAGACAAGTTTCCTGCACACCCAGTGGTATGAAATCAGTTATTACATATTCTCCTCTCCAGTTGCATTCTATTAAATACATTTTCCTTCATAAAGACTCAGGCATATTGTACCACAGTTTTCAGATATTCCTTGCAATTCCTTTTCCCAAAAATGTGTGTCCTACTTCTAGCCAGGCAGACCAAATTCCAGCCAAATATGGCTCATATGGAGTTAGAGTTAGAGAAGCATGTGTAGATTGATTTGACAGATTACACTGGTTTCTGGATCCCTCAGTACCTCTCAAACCAACTTCCATAAATCAGTGTTTTGTAAACCTTGCCCTAACACAGCTCACTTTCTGGTACAGTTTGTTCTATATCCACTCAAGTCACCGTAAGGTCACAGAAAAATCACTGGGACATGCATTTTACAAATAAAGTGACCATCAACCTATGACCCCAGAACTGAGTTTAGGTTAAAAAGCAGACCATGAGACCAAACTTAATTTACCTTATCTGGCTCAGCAGCAGCATCTTCTTCCTTTCACCCACTGAGTTGGGTTCTCACAGGTGTAAAGCACATGAGGTATCAGAAATGCAACCATCCCTCACCATGCTGCTCCTTTGATTTGGAAACAACACTCAGGGGAAGAGACAGGCTTTAAAGTTTTAGATCTGGCCAGCTACGTCCAAGACACAGAGGCATCACACATTTTAGAAAAGCAGAGTTGTCCAGTGATTGTCATTATGTTGTCTGGAAAAGGGTTAAAGAGCAGAAATACAAGGAAACCTCCCCTACAGATGCCACAGTAGGTTCATTATCGGAAAAGATATTGTCTTTTCATCAGTATAAACAGTTCAATTACTTCAGCTCCCTTCTGAATCGAGGCAGTGAGGGAAAGCTGATCTAAATGACTCACAAATTCTCTTTTTAACCTTGGAAGCCTTTGGTCATTGTACAAATAACTTTATTTAGTGTACATGAGTCTCCAAAGAAAATTCACAATGCATGACTATCTAAAAAATCCCCATCAAGTCAAGAAGGCAACATTACTGGGTTATTTTGTCTGTCTTGTTTTTTTTTCACTGTTATGTCCCCACAAATCCCAAACTCACTAGCACAAAAAAAAAAAAAAAAAAAAAAAAAAAAAAAAAACAAAAAAAAAAAAAAAAAAAAACAAAAAAAAAACCACAAAAAAAACCAAACAAAAAAACCCCAAAAAACAAACAAAACAAAAACACCAACAAAAAAAAACCCACCAAAAAAACCCCAAACCAAACACCAAAAAAACAACACAATATTCTGAAGAAGAAAAAAAAAAAAGCTGGTGTCAAGACTATCATTCTTTTCATGATCTTCCATCTTGAGGGAAAGATTTAGTCAGCTAATTCTTTTCCCTCTCCTGCCCTCCCCCTTACAGTTAAACCTGGTGAGATTCTTAAACATATTCTGCAAAGAATCACTTAGTTCTTTAATCTCTCCAGAGAAAACATGTTGCATATGAACATTTCTCCTGCTGACTCTTTCCTTGCCAAGGGCATATAATTGTGTCTTTAAAGTGAAAATATGACTCACACCTCTAATGGAACTCAGATATATTACAGGCATAGACATACCTGAATCTAAAAACATGTTCTTGTTTTTCTACAGGAAGATTTGTAACTGGATTTCCCCAAAATTCAGATTAAAGTTGTTTTTCTGTTTTCTCTTTAGCTTAATAAACGATTTTGGCACTGAGAAATCTTTAGCTGGACAGAGGGAGGGCACCATTACCGAGCAACCTTAGAAGCATTTTTGCAAGATGCAGGAAATCTTTTTCTAAACTCACACAGAAAGCAGAGAAAATGAATCTAAATATTAAACCCTTATATAATCTATTCTAGACAGCAAAAATACTGTTATTTGGAAAAAGCTTTTGATATTTTTAAGTTGGTTTTTATTCCTATCAAACTTCAGAGAAAAGTGAGTTTTATCAGGAAGTTTCAGTTGAGAAAAGGTTCTTAATGACAAGTTTTCAATTTTATAGTCACTCCTACAAATAAATTGAAAAAAAAAATTTCAAAGCTATTCTATCATTCAGTTTTATATTTTAAAGGAAAGAAGTAAGTTAAAAATAAAAAAGCAACCAAGAGTCATCTCTTCTAAATCCTATTGAGAGATCTGAGGAGGCTGCATGTCTGCCTAAGAAACTCAGCAGGAAAACTCAGTTCCATCCTCCTGCTCAAACTCAACAACACAGATCAGAAATGATTGAAGCACAGTCATCTCAGAGCCAGATATAAGAGCTTGCTTCTTTAATATCAGGTGTATTAATGAATGCTAATCCTTTGCTCCCTATCTCCTTCAGCAGAAGCACATCACTGACTAACAAAAACTCACCAGCACGAGTTTCACAACTTAAATGACAAACCTGCATGGAAAAAAAAAAAAAATTAGGGACAAACAATAAAAATGCAAATCTTCCTTTTTGGAAGAATTTTCATGCAAATATTAAAGGTAATCATATGTACAAGAAAACTTTCTATAAACTGAAATTGACTGAATTAATACGGTTGTAACTTTAATATGTAATAACTATAAAAGTAAAATACAGCATTTAAATGACTGGAAATATTTCCAGCAGTTTCCAAAAGGCATGGAAGAATCTGGCCAGGGAAAGCCCCTAATTAATGGGAAGTTGGACGAGAGCAAAAACGTAGATCCGACCAGTATGATTAGTGCTACATTCTCCGTTTATTTCATCTAAAATGGCAGGTTATATACTCTTCATATAGTTTACAGGTACAGGCATTCACTGATTGGTATACAGCAGAAAAAAGAATGCAAACATTGTTTAGCTTGTCCTGAAGGTGGCTAAAGTGTGAACACCACAAACCATGTCTATTAACACCTAGAGAAACCCTTGTCTCACAGTAACCCCTTAACAGAATTTCTAACTGTGCCCCAGGCTTCACAGGCCTCAGCTGGGGTAGCTCAACGCTCAGCCCAAATATCTCTCCCTAAGAAAACCTGCAAAACTGTAAACAAAGAACCTGCAAGGTATGTTCCTGAAATCCTGTTTCAGAACAGATTCTCTATCTGTGGGCAAAAACTGAAAGAGATAAAGTCATCACACATTTGTACCTTTGCTGCTGTATTGAGTGAAGAAATAGGCTTCAGTATTTGATTCTTATGCTTTGCGTGGTTAGTTCAGCTGAACTCGCCTGTCTCAAGTATGTATTTTACTGCAGAAGATCTTGGTTTAATTAGTCTCACGTCACGAAATGTGCCACTTCAAAAACCCATCTGAAGAGCAGGCACTCATGGCAAAGCAAAGTAGTTGAGCATAAGATTTATTTTAAAGAAAACGTGACTTTACATGTCCAAATATACTAAAAGTTTTTGTCTTTGACTGGCAGAACACAACACAAAACCCTCAAGAAATTATTCACTGAACAGAGCAATAACCAACTGCTCGAAATTTCAGTCAAAGCTCAAAGTAAACTTAGATGTTTTATAATCATCATCATGTTCTCTCAAGATAATTTAAATGACACATTTTTATATATGGTGAGGCAGTTGAAGTCAGTTTCTTTTGCTTGGTTCTTCTTATTAGAAGTTACTTTTAGATAGATCAAAATGAAAATAACCCTAAAATTATGCTATTTCCCTCTGAGTACTTCTACTCAACAAGCAGTAGTAGATTAGGCTGTTCTGCAAATCAGTTCATTCAGGTTTTAAACCTTTAAAAAAGCCTAACATAGATTTTCTGTTACTAATCAAAACCCAAAAATCCCAGTGGCTCAGGTTCTTGCAAAAAACCACTCAGATATTGCTGGAAAATACAAACTGAAAATCAAGAAACACCCTATTTTACTGGCAGGTATTGCTCCCAAGTTATTCACAACAGTGTTTTTATATTGGCACTTCTCACCACCAACCCAAAATCCTGTGTGAGGAGGAAAACCCTTCCAGCCACTGCACACAACAATCCTGCACTGCAGACACAGAGAAGACCTGGAACAGGAACGGGTCCAGGTGCCAAGGAATACAGCAGGAAAGAGCTGGACACCTGAGCAGTGGCCTGAGAGTGCTCCAAGGGCATTCCAAGGAAAGAGAGAAACAGCTAAAAACCAAAAAAGCAATGAGCCAAGAGCTCCCCCTGCACTGAGGAAGGTCCTTTCTGTGCTACAACTTCTTATTTCCAATCCTATTTATCTCCTATCTGATTTACCATCCTCTGTGTTTGCCTAAATCAAAAGGATACAAAAATGTCACGAACCCAGAAGGACTTCAGTATTTACCAGTGAGTGAGTGAGGACAAACACAAAAAATACAAAAATGGAGGCATTCAGACTTTTGAATAAGTCACTGTTAAAGCCTGGAAAAACATTATTAGGGTAGATGAGAGAGACGGATCTTTGTGTTAATTTCATAACTGTAGCAAGTTTTTAATATGTTCCAGGTGGAAGTACAGAACAGGACAAAGCAGAAGTACAAAGACAAAAACAGAGAAGGATCAGGTCAAATGACACCCTCAATATTAAAATTGATGCATTACATTCCTACCAATTTGCAGATACTAATCCAGGTATTATCTTTGCAATGGAAAATGGAGACCTTTCTTTCATGTTACCTGATTATGAGCTGCAGAAACAAGTAATTATTTCTAGAGTGATGTTTGGATGCAAACATTCCTAGGAAATAGCTGTGGGAGAACAATTTTGCTATTTGAGGGGGTCATTTGAACTGTGCTGAAATTCTGAATAACTAGTCCTGTGCATATGGAAAAACTAAGATAATGAAGGCATTTTGTTTCAATTATAAACATTGTTTGAACTTGTTTTTTCACCATATAATGAAAGTGAGATTTCTGAAATAAAACAATTAAGATTTCCTTTCTATTAAAGAGAAATATCTGAACTTCATAGATCCCCTTTGCTTTATTTCTTTTAAATGAAATTTCAACAAAACCTAAATGATTTAAGAAACATCAAACAACAACTACATTTGCTGTCAGAAAGGTTTTGGTTGGAAACATTACATAACTCTATGGCACCCAGAATTCCTACACACCTTAAACAGGACTTCAGAGAATTCTCCTAATAGAAAGACTAAATTACAAAAGTGGTGGGAAAGCATTTGAAGGGATTAGAGGTGAAATACTTGAATTAGTAATTACTGTGACAAAAATGTGCCAGTAACTCTATGTTCCCTGTAGATGACAAAACCAAGGCTGTCAGCAGGTCAACTCCAGTTCCTTGGGTTTTTTTTCCCAACTCTCCTCTGATGTAACACTTACATGATGGAGCAAAATGACTTGTTAACTTTCTTTAAAGGACTGGCTGATATGAAATCATCAGAAGGAATGTGGCAATTTGTGTTTCAGTGCTTCCAAGCCACTTTCTCATTTAATAAAGTAATTTTGTGTAAGTTTATATTTTATTTTCTAGAGTTCCTAGCTCCCTCCTTGGAATCAAATAGTCTTAAATTGCCTTATTTATTTTCTCTGCTCTAGTTGTGCTTATGACACAGGCTCAGGTTTTGTTAACAAGTTATAAAAATTTGCACTGTGCTCTCCTTTTGCAGCTATCCTATCTTGGATACTTTGAGTGAAGCTAATAATCATGTAATTTCTGAAACATAAAAAAGTAGGAAGTTAAACAAAAATAGAATTCAAAGCTTATGCCAGGTGTCTATAAAGGCAGTCAGAAAAGTTGCCAGCCCCCAGCCTGGCACTGCAAGCCTTTGAACTTGCAGCCTTTCAGAGATCAGCTTCTGTGCTTATGCCTCAATTCAGCTGGGCAATGAATAAAAAGAAAATGCACTGGAGCAGATAAGAGCCCAAGCAGCTATTGAGTGAGAGTGTCCTAGAAAAGGGAAAGCCAGCAGTAACTTCCCTTACTTCTGAAAAAATCAAATACTGTATTTCTCCTTCCCTTTTATCTTTTAAGGCTCCATGTGCCAAGTTCTACTTCAGATTCTTAACATATTTAACTATTGGGAGAGCTAACAGAATAAGAGAACAGTGATTTGGAATGGTAATTTCACTGATACAAAGAACCCCCTGAACCAAGCATATTTTCCCTTCCTGCCATGAATTCCCTGAAGTTATTATTCAATATCAACCTCTTCTGAAAACACAAGTTCTCTTCCTGAAGACATTCATCACTGATTACTGTCTGAAATTACTGCCAAGAGTAGGTTATTTCACTGAGCTCTGGGAACAGATGAGATCTCTCACATAACATGGCCAAGGTCTCCATCAGCCCATTATCAGTGAGAGCACCTCCAGTTTGGCTGATCAGGGGCAGGGGGAGGCCACATGGATGGACACAAAACTGAAAACCTGAACAATCCTTCATGCTGATTAATTTTTATTTTATTTGCAGAATACCAACTTCAGCCCTTCCTCATTTCAAGCATGCTCTCCTCACTTTTTGTAGTGTTTAACTTGCATAATTAATTAGCTTCAACTAGGAGAAAGAACTATGCAAAATACTTGAAAAGAGGGATAAGGACAAAAAAGCTGGATACACAGTTTTCAGGACTTCAAAGCAACAATGTTTTCTTGCAGAGGCACAGCAGAGATTGCCTGAGGTAAGATAACTTCACTTGTGCAACAGAGACTCATCCCAAGTATTAATAAAAGGGCTGACTTGCAAAATAGAAAAAAGGTTTGATTTCAGTCTAAAAAATTAATTATGGCCAGTAAGAGAAGCATGAAGACTAACATATTGAGCTTTAAAGGTGAAAATACTTTAAGGTAAGATCCTTACTAAAAATCAGGGACCTGAAGAAAAAACATGACAGAAGCCAGCTTTCTTTTCTGTGATCAGCATTAAACTACAAAGTTTTAAGAATTCTCTCCATCACTTTGCACTTTATATAAGACATGTACAAAAGCACTACAAGGTTTTAAATGCCTTTTCACTGAAGCCTCAAGAAATACAGCTGATGGCAACACAAATAATGGCACAGAATAGCCCATCATTATTTTATGGTACTTTCAAGTCAGTAAAAAGTGTGTGCTGAATAAGATCCCAGCTCTTAGAAACTTGCAGTGCACTGATATTTTGCAGTTTCCTTTTCAAATATTCTTCATAAACATGAGACAAGAGAGAGAAAACCAAAAACCTTTCCAAGTTATACCTGAGCATTTTCTGAACAAAGGAATAACAGCCTGTACTTAACACTCACCAGTTCTCTCAATGTTAACAAAAGGTACATTATTTACTTACCTTTCTGTAAAGCAGTGAATAAAAATACCATTAGTGTTAATGAAGCATCTTTGAAAAGCATCACCTGTCCCTCTGAAACTGTAGGCTGCTATTTACCAGATGGCTCATCTCTTAGCAGGGACTAAAATAACAGAAAGATCCTTCTGTGTTTTCTAGGTACCAACTAAAGTCCAAATATTATTACTCATTTCTTATCGCACTCTCCAAAACTCTAAGAAGCGATGGAAAATACAATTCTTCAAAGTGACAAACAAAAAAACAAAAAAAGAAACCCCAAACAAACAAATCCAGTAATAAAATCTACTTAAGACCATGGTAGCATACAAAATGTGGCAAGATTAGCAGAAGAACTGGCTCCAAGCAAATTCAGTCTGAAAGTTAAACCAAGTCCAAGCTACAAGCAGAATGAGGTTATAGAAATATCTCCCATGAACAACAGTGGCCAAAGAAACCTGGACTAAAAAAAGTAAATAGTAAAGTACCATTTTGCACCTATATTTCTAACAACTTGAAATTAGTTGGTTGCTCATTTTGGTTATGTGTACACTGTAAAACTTTATACCACTGAGAGAATTCCATTATTGTTTTTATTATAGTTAAACTCAAACTGTCAAAAAAACTTCAATATTTCCTGCTGTAAGATAGGACAGTACATTAAAGTAAATCCAATTAGAGTACCTTGAAGCAAGTGTGAATTTTTTACTGAGTTATTTACTAATTAATCTTAAATATCCCAGCAGGGGAAAAGCATTTTTTATTTCCTGACATGTTTTTCCACTTTTCTGAAACTTCAGCATCACAATTTTGTGTCAAACGACGAAGCCTTCTAAACCCTTAATGCAGGCCTGCAGGCACATTCTTGCACCCAACATAACTTCAGTACTTTGCATATTAATGGCAGTAACTGCATTTCTGTGTATTTCTACAGAAGCCCCTAAAAGACAAGACTGCCTTTTCCACCTCATTGCAAGTTCTAGCCTGAGAAGATGAGATGATATAATCCTCTTTCTCCCACACAACCTCTTTTTTTTTTCTTTTCACTGAGTATTTTGTCTTGTCTTTTCCTCAGTGAGGTATCTGAGAGACCAAAACATTCTTCCCCTACATAAACTAACTTCAATTTCAAGTTACACTCCAATATCAAGGCTGAATTTAATCTTTGCTTCAATGTAGGCAATACCGTCTGTGATTCAGCTTTTCTACAAGTTTTTCTTTTTAAAGTCTAGAACCATCAACATAAACAATTGAAACACAGTGAAATTCCCAAAGATTTCAGCATGTGAAAAGACAAAATTGATACTGAAACAAGTTCATATTGCAAATTCAAGGTGAGCTACTGATGGGAACCATTCAATACTGAAATATGTTCATATTGCAAAGCCAAGGTGAATTACTGATCTGAGCCACTTTGGCAAGGATCAAAGAGGGCTGAGCTTCAGCTGAAAAACTGGTTCTCTGTGCAGACCTGATCAGAGCACATTCATGCCCAAAAATGAGGCCATGCCTGCTACTTAAAGCCCATCTGGAGAGTGCAGTGCAAGCCCAGCTCACCCTGCAGACCCAGCACTGCACCCCACTGCTCCATCTTCTGTAAAATTCATTCAAGCTCATTCTTGTGCAATTTAGCATCAAACCAGTCCATACCAAAAACGCTTTTCTTCATCTGCCAAGTGAAAACTACTTGTAGTCCTAAAACAAAATATTCAATCTCCACAAAGGCAAATAATTTGATAACAGAAACCATCTGTCTGATTTTTCTGTCCAAGCGCTCAGACAGCTCTTGTACAGCTTTAGCAATTTCACAGGTATGAAGAAAGGAAGGTGGTGGATTTTTTTTTAACTTAAGGACAAGTCTGATAATAAACCTGAGGCACAAAAGCCCAGCTTTATTCTTTGGACTCCAAGAGAGTAGATAACCAGTCCTAGAAACAGAGACAAGAGATTTTGGTTCCAAAAACGCTTAAGCAGTCATTTAGAGAAAAATGAAGAGCTCTCAAAGCTGTGCTGCCAGCCTTTGGGAAAATGTAGTAGAGATTACCTAAAAGATGATCAAGCTGACAGGACATTTGCACATATTAACTGTGCAGTTTGCCATCAAGATGGTTTCCAATCAGAAGAAATACAAAGTTCTTACACATGAAGCCTTTAGTTCTTTCTCTCGATCTTGTAAATGCTGTTTATGTCACATGCTTTCAAAACCTAGAAAAAAAAATAATTTTGAGCTCATAACATCTATTTGGAAGGTAACAACCTCTTACTGTTCACATTTGTTATATTTTTACTGTATCTCAACAAATGGAGCAAAATTTTCTTTTTCCTTCTCATGGCAATGCAGCAGGAAGCTGAGTCACAGTATCATGATGTGAACTAGTTTCTTCCTCAGGAGAAACTCTGAAACATCACTCCTTCTTTTGGTTCTGCATGTAGACAGCAGTGGTAATTGCTTATTAAATAATTCCAATTAAAACCAAGCAGGTTCATCCTAGATTCCCTCAAGTTAACTCTGATTAGTGGCTTTACACAGACAGTACAACTTTGCTGGAATGATCAAAAGAGAAAATCCCTTTAGGCAGTTAAAAAGTACATTCTCCACTCAGAGGCATAAAAGCCACTTATATTTCACTTAAATCCTGCCTCTAATGTCCAAGTTCTGCTGTGTCATTTCTTCTGGCTCTTGCATGTAGAACTTGAGGGCATCTGTCACTGCCAACGCCTACAAGTACGAAACAAGAACTAAAACAAAAATCCTCTCATTCTGCAATGGTTTCATATGGGAAGAAACCTGCACGATATGCATGCTACCAAAACCTGGTACACTTCTTAGAGGTATTCAGATCTTCCTTTAAAAAGCTTGTATTTCCTCAAAAAGTCCTCTTTCTCAAAATTTACACAGACTAAAACATTCTAGACAAACAACTTTTCAACTCTAACTAGAGGGTAAATACACACCATTTTGCCAAACCTTCTTATACCAAGCAGGTTTGGTTTTTTTTAAGATAAACCACAGCATTTCACATACCCTCGTGACTTTTTCTCTCAGATTAATGCCTCACATTTATCCCTTTCAAGCATTCTGCTACAGAAGCAGATTTCTCATTGTACCTTGTAAGACATATTGCCCTTACTCAAATGCTTTCCTTCATTTGGCAAATTGACACAATTCCAGGGGGAAAAAAACAAATCAGTCACAGGGGGAAAAAAAAACAAAACAAAAAACACAAAACAACAACAACAAAAAAACGGCTGATCTAAACACGAAGCACTAAGGCACCCTATCACATTCTAAGAGAAGTATTTCAATATAAACTATTGCACATTTTCTCCAGTGGAAATATATTTAGTATGCCATTAGTTACAACCCATGGAGTCAGACTGGAAATTCTGAACACCAGTGCAGAGACCTTCCTCTCTGTCAGTGAGGCAAACTAATCTCAATTCTACATCACAAGTGATCTTGCAGCAACACCAGCAAGGAAGTGATTTTCATATAAAAAGTCATGCCTACCTTGAGCAAATAGTCTAGAACAACAGAGCACTATAGAAAATAGAAAAGCAACCATCCATCTGACTGGACCACGAGAGTCTTTCTAGTTTATCAAAGGTATTTTTCTAATTCAGTTTGCAAATCTTCCTCATAACTGCAAAAGACATCAGTGTGCAGGACTGTGAACTCAGCCTAACTGAGGAGGCAGCCAGGGCAGCTCCCTCCTTGTTCTTGGAACATCTGCTGGTCTTTGAGAAGAACACACTGTGTGTCAGTGGAGATGCAATGCACACATAAAGACTTGCCTGAGCGAAAGCAAGGAGGAAAAGAAAGATACACACCAAAAAGATACACACCAAAACGTAGAACAGTGTGTAAAAACACCCTTCATCACTCAGCTGCTCTTGTAATGCAATGCAACAGAATCTAGATCCAGCCCAAAGAGGAGCTGTTCTTACACAGGTATTCTTTTCCTCTAAATCAGTGTTTTCTGCAGGATATTACTGACAGAGAAAGTATTCAAATGAAAATCATCAGACTGATGTATTAAATCTGGGCTAATACATTTCAAATTTAAATTCAAATAGTTAAGGAAGCAGAAGCTTCTGAATTTTCTATCTTGTCCTCCAACAGCCTTTTATGGCAAAGACAGATACAAGGAATGTGGAATGACAAACCAGCAGAACAAGAGTGTCAGCAGAGCTGTTACTCAGCTATACCAGCTTACATCTCTTCTTCTCCATCCCTATCCCAGAGTATTTAACTTTGCAAGCAAGCACAAGGCAGTTTCAGAATTCACAAAGAGAATCAGTTTTAAAACAAACAAAACCAACAAAAAAACCCACAAACTTTTTTTTTTTGCTCCAGTTTCTACTCAAATGGCTCCATAGCAGTAAATCACTTCAAACAAGTCTTTAACACCTGCCATAACATAAATGCTAAAATACACTTGGATCACAAAAATTCTGGCACTTATAATATTGCATTTTACAGTGAAGAGCTCCCCTTCCTAAGATTGGGATCTCTCATCACCACATAAGAGCTGGGGTTGGTTATACAAGAAACCTCACATGGAAAAAAGAACATGAGAATATTCCCCCCAAGACTAGAGATGGAGATTAAGTGTGTCTGAACTGAGAGCAACATACTAATTTATGCCACACACATTGATCTATTTTTCATTATTCCAAAATTCATCTGGTAGAACACAGACACTGAACAAACCTCTTACAAACACAGCCATATTGTAGTCTAGATTATAAAAAAAGAGTTTAAGACAGATGTCAAGACAAAAATAAAGCTATTAAATTCATTAGGTATGTTCTTCTAACAGTTAATATATAACAAACTCTTGTCACCATGTCAAATGTTGAAAAGACTGATCTGAATAAAATGTGAGGCTTTTAAATAACAAAAATAAACTGTTTCACTTATGTTTCATTTATTGATTGAATTGCAAAAAGCAGAAGTACATGACTTATGTGTACATACATCTGAAGCTATTTGATTTGAATACTGAAACTTAACAATCTAAAAATCTGAAAGGTTGTGTTTAATGACTTCTTTGAAGCTCACAGTGGCTGCTTTTCATGAATTGTTAATTCCTTACATTATTTAGGATACTCTCTCCACATATTAGAAAGCAGCACTGGTTATGTAATAACAGTTTATATTGATTGCAATGTCTACATTGCCATTTTTATAATTTATGTGACAATGTATATTCTAAGTATTTCTAGCTACTTTAGAGATTCTATAAACACTCTATACACATCCTTTCCTTGAAATGACCAGATCAGTATCCTGTTGTCATAACAGCAAGTTGCTTTTTGAAGCCCAGACCAGGGAGGTGGCTGTGACTGAGTCCAGAGAGGTAAATTACCTCATCCACCCATCTGCTTCTGCCATGGGACAGCAGGGAAAAGCCTGAAGAGTATCTGTTCCACCCACACCTCCTGCATCTCAGTCTGATACTTCACATGCCTACAGACTAAAGCTTCAAAAAAAGCATGATCTCAGCTATGGTCCTTTGCTTCAAGTTCTTGGAGATCACAATTGGTGGGAAAAAAAAACCCCAAACATACAAAAAGAATAGAGTTCCCCCAGTCCCTTATTATTCAAAGCATATATTTTAAAGCAAGAATATATGTATGGTTTTCCAGACAATACACAATTCATCTGTGAAATAACACCATAGACTAATAGGCAGCATCCTGCTATTATTGATGGTTCAACTGCAAATTCATTTAATATGACTCAGGCATTCCGGAAGGCCAGAGGAACAGGTAGGCTTAAACAGCATTTAACAACATTTACAAACTGCCATAAATCAATGTATTTGGCCAAAGCAGTAAAAATGCAAAGCCACTCAATACTTGCATAGGACTGAACTATCAGGTATACATTTGACATGGACTCTGTTCTGGCAGAAGTTCTTTCCACAGAAAGGAATCTGTTCTGTGATCCCAGCCATGCTGTATCAAGCACATCCAAACATCAAAATAGATGGTGATTGCTGTAAATAATTTCAGCAATAATTTTCCTGGAAATGCTTCAACGAATGCCTTTGCTCAAGAATCACCACTAACATCAGACTCACACTGAACGGAAATTTTGTCTTAATACTGTGAGCCAATTAGCCTATTTTGACAATTTTTATTCATAGTCTCTCAAGTCACTAAGATTCAAAATTAATGAGGAGTTTCACTAAGGAAATCTGATGTCCCTGCAGAGTGCAATGAGAGTTTTAAACAAGAGGGGCCCTCCCAGCCCTCCTAGAGGCAGCAACACAGCGAGAGCTGTGACATTTGCACAAAGCCTGACTCAACACTGTGCACCTGCTCTCTTTAGTGTCCCTTGCATTGGAAACATCAAGTCAAAATCTCCCAGATACAGAACTTCATTTTCAAAACCATGATCAACTTTTTCTGATGCACTGTCACATCATCATTTTCTGATATGAAAGAGGATCATGAACATGTCCAACTCAGCACAATGTTTCAATACGAGCCTAAGTTTCACATGGGTTTTTTTGCCCACTTGCAACTGAACAGACAAATGTTCTTTCAGTGGCCTCTTCAGATGGCTGTTCTCTCCACACCTTTCCCCTAAAAACACATTAACTTTGAGTCATAAAGCTAAATGTGTGAGAAAGCAAAACAAGTGTGTGTCGAATGAGACAAGGGAACAATTCAGTCTCGCCTTTCACTTCTTCTTGCTGCCCACACTAACAGTCATTGTCCCTCTTGCCTGATGAAAAGCATTTATCCAATCCATCAAAAAGCTTTTTCTTCGCCTCCAGAACATAATCATGCCATCTTTTTCTTTAGCAATTAGAAAACGCTGCCACTAGTGAGATATTATTACCAAGTAAAATTAATTATGCAATAATCAATAATAGTATTTTAAAAGAGGATGTAAATTTTAAATGTTCATATAATTTCCTCAAGTTTCCCCAGTGATCTTTCTGTAATGTGGAAAAAAAAACAGAGCAAGTTTATTTTAATCAAGTGGAATGAAAAAACGTATCAAATGACTTTAAAGTTAAACAATCTTCATACACATGAAATAACTGACATCAATGAAGAAGGGGAAAAAAGAGAGATGTATAAAAGCTCACAATGGGTAATAGTTTGCTGTAAGAATGCACAATATATTTCTTAGAGATGCAAGAGGCAAGGCTGGCAAAAAATCCACTTGAAGAAAACAACTTAATGAGGACCAGCAAATAAATCAGCCAGCAGTGCCCCAGGTTCAGCATCTCCAACTATTTCAATACATTCATCTTGATGGAGTAATCAGCTGGATGAATAAGAAACAAAATCTTCATTGGAAATCAGCTTCCTTTTTCTTGGCAAAGGGACAGGAAATAAAAAGGGAACCAACATTTTCTAGAGAGAAGACTACTCAGAGGCAAAACAACCAACATTCAAGCCTGAACATCAGGTAAGTTCTCAATGCAGAACACACTTTAAAAAAAGTATTTGCTTCCACATAGTTTTCAGCTTGCTTTGCTTCTGTGAATGGGCTCATCCACTTTCCATGTGTATAACAGATTCTAATAACACTTTGTAACTATTTGTATTGAGAAACAATATCTATGCTTATACTGTACAAGAGTTAACAAATGCCAATAAACCCATTGTGAACTCTTCACTGAACTAATCCATCCCAAAAAAACTCCTAACCAACACATCTTCAACATCATTTTGCATTAAATAAGTTGCCCAAGCCCTCCATCTCTTAAGACTGTGTACAACTATTAAATTTTTCCTCCACTTGCAAAAAGGACTTGCACATTTTATTAGCTAAAACTTCACTGTAATACTCAGATCTGATTTTCAGATCAAGTCTAGTTTATAGAAACCAGAAAAGTGTGCATGTACGTACTAAAGAAAAAAAAAATCTATGTAAATTTCTGTCTCCACTCCCCTCATTCTCCTTTCAGTGTTTGGGTTCTCCCACTCCTCTGGGGCCCATACACACAGCAAGAAAAGTATATCCCAAACAGCCAATAGCCTCAATTTCAGAAAGAGAGGTGTTGGAGAGTGATTTAATTACTTGAAATGCTTGGTCCCATTAGGGTGACCCAGAGTACACAAGGAATTTGCACTGTCAACACAGATAAGAAATTTCATCAGCTCTCAATCAGTTAAGATTTCACCTTTGACTTAAATTTCCTTCTACTCTATTATCACAACCAAGCATTTTATTCTACAGGGGGTCTAAACCATTCATGCAAATTTAATTTATGGCAATTTAAACTGTGTCAGAAAGTTAATAATGTAGGAATAATGCATGTGTCTCTCACTGAGTTTAATCAGTGCCCATTAACGTGCCTATTATTTTGCCTTTTTGTTATTCATGTGTTCTAATCTGAAACCACATTTACATTGAGTGGAAACAAACTTACCCAGCTCATCAGAGCTCAGTGTAAAAACCTAACTCACCCAAAAGACTGATTTTATTGAAGTGATTGTATTTTTCTTAATAGAAATAATTTTCTTAATAGAAATAAATTACAAAAGTTCCCACATAGATGTAACAATTACAAATATTTTGCAAATGCACTTTGATTCCACCTGCCCAAAAAAAAAAAAAAAAAAAATAAACATCACTCAATTGTTTATTTCAGCAAACTCAGGTTTTGAAATACAATTGCAAAAATAAAAGTATTAGCATTAATAATTGCTAAAAAAGGAGAAGAAAATCTCACTAAACGTGGGGAGTCTCATTTTAACTCTGGGAAGGGAAATAGAGCATTTCAGTGCACAATTGCATTTTCAAAGAGTTTCTTCTAACCCACGATGCCAGAAGCAGTGGATTAACCTACTTTCCGTGGGCACAAGACTAGAGTCTATTGCTGAGTGCAGCTGTCAGAACCACCTGCATTTCTTTGGCTTCAGTCAAGTCTCAGAAGTAAGCCAAAGGGTGATTTCAGGATGCTGACGTGTCCATTCGAATTTGTTTGTAAAAAACAAAGTGAAAATATGACCAGTATAAACTGGGAAGGTTGGAAGCTGCTAACCATGTCTGCCTAGAGGCTTTAACTAGACCAAGCTGGTATAATTTGTGCTTGTCATATTTTTCCAGCATGCACAATGATGTCAGCTCGACCTTTGTTTTCTTGTTTGCCTAAAATGGCCTTTCCCACCTGAACTGAGCACATTTGGGTTAGGCAGGGAGCAAGCTGCTACTGCCAAGAGTCAGTGGCAAGCAAAGCCAATTGTGTGGGGAAAATCTGAGTCTCACAGGTAAAGGAAAAAATGAGCTAGGGACTTCCAGCTGCCAGCAAGCTACATTCAAACAGTTCAAATGAGTAGTGCAAAGTTCAGGTGCTTATCCTGACTCTTCCAGATATCCCTCAAATTTAAACATAGAACAGTAATTAGGCTGACTTCTCCTGAAGGTAATCTATTCAAACTCACCATTCTCTGGTTCAGTGTTCCCTAAATATGAGAGACACTCCACTGGTTTTAGCTATAGACTATCCAGACACTATCCAGAATACACAAGAAACACAAGTTTCCTTTGCAGAACTTGTAGATTCATTCAAAAGACCCCCAAAGTCTATTCTGTTTCCACTGTTTTGCCCACTGACAGCTCAGTATAGTAGCCACCAGGCTGAACGGACATGTTCCACAAAACCTTCCTCAGCAGGCAGGGAAATGTTCCTGGGAAAATGCCTTTGTGCATTCTGGGCACACACAGAGAAACATTCATTTTTCTGTCTTTTCTGAATCAAGAGTTCATGAAACCTGAGCAAAGCAAAGTTTGGCAGGTTCACAAACATAGTCTGAGTAATAACAGAACATTATGATAAGAGGAGCTCCAATATTCAGAGCTCAAAAGCTAGAAGAACAAATAAGTTGGCTTTAAGTTTCCCAGATAAAGTGAAACCTTTGGAAAAAAAGATCCAGGATGATAACTACATAGAAGTATTAGAATGGCTCAGAAAGCAACATTAGAAACACTTCTATCAGTTGTTTTTTAAATCCCACATTACTGTAGAAATGAAGATTGTTTTAATGGCGAAGTCTCAGCTATTTAAAAATCATGCTGAACCCTCCCCGTTTCTTGCCTTGTGGAGTTGCATGCATGACAGGACACAGCTGAAGGTGCTTACAGAGTAGCTGTAAATGATTCTGCCTCTCTGCTCCACCGGCTGTGCCCTGACAGCCCCCCACGCAGATGAGAGGAGCTGCTGAGAGCCGCCTCCCCTCTGTGCAGCCGCGCTCCGTGTGACAGAGCCTGAACACAGGTTTGTGATCAGCCCCGTGCTGCAGACACTGTGCCAGCTTTAGGTACCAGCTGAGCGCTAAGAACCAGCACAACAGCTGCTCCTAGTACATATCAAAGTGAGTCATCCTTTTAAGAAACTGTTTAGGAACTTCCCACCAAGAAAATGAAGGCTTGTGTGCTCAGACAAGATGAAGAGCACTCACATGATCCAGTCTGCCAGCTCCAGTTTGTGAGCAAGCTTTCAACAGGCAACAGCACTGAAAACCCACGTCTATTTCTGTAAGGACAATCTGATTTTAATGTTACACACCATTACAGCTCAGCAACCACATGTCAGTACCTGTGTCCTCATGGGAGAACCACAAAGGACCATGGAGAGAGCTGATCCCAGCTCTGGACCCAGACACACGGGGTGCACCAGCCCTGCAGTCCCACAGAACCTGCCCAGGCACTCAGGTGGCAGCAAAAGCTCTGTGCTGAGCCAAGGTCAAAGCCACTGCTCTGCCCAGCCCAGCATCCTCCTCCCAGCAATCTCAGGTTCCAACTATTGCCTCTGTTACCCTGGCTCTGGAGTAGGATTGCAGATTCTGCACTAAAGAAGCCCCTAACTGGAGACCAAACCCAAATCCACATCAAGTAATTTGGATATGGTTCTACCTCGATCCATAAAGACACCATGCTGCAGCCTTCTACTGCTGCCTTGAAAAATGCTCAACTTTTAAGCCAGATCAGAAACAAGCTATTCACCTTTTGCTTATTCTTGTTGATTATCTCTAACTTTTTAAAACAACAGGTTTATGGGCAATAAAGTTTAAGAAATAACTTCTACTCAGGAGTCACACTTTGTATCCCACAGGGCAATACTTCAATATTTTTAAAGCTGGTTCACCTTGCTTCTGAGGCATTTGGCTTCATTTACCCTAAGTGGATGGAGAAGCTCTTTATCTGTTTCATCGTACTTTTACAGATAAATTTGAAGTGTAAACACAATTCATAATCTAAAAGGTGTTAGGAGCTTTCTTATTTGTAACACGAGCACAAAATCCTACCTGAATTTGTGTTGTTATACACACATGAAATTGGTTGGTTTGTGGTTTTTTCAATTTATTTTACAACTTGAAAAAAAACCCAACTGAAAATAATAATTAAAAATCAATTACATTTGTATTTTGCTTACTTGTAAAATGATTGTTAATTTAGGTACAGAAAAATATTATGTTATTAAAACTACTGAGTGCTGTCTTGGGTGAAATGACTCATCTATTAGCCTGGGATCAGTGCAAATTAATCCACTCAGCACCATGAAAAAGGCTGCTTCTGCTCCTCATGTTGCATCAGAGCAGGAAAAGGTCTGATAAAGAATGGATGAATAGGCAGAACAAATAATTTTTCATACAACTTGCTTTTAGCAGCAGAGAGTAATTAATTTAGATAAATTATATCAAGTGCCTTGCATTTTATATGAGAATTTCATTAAAGTAATGATGCTTTGATTAAGTCCCCCTCTAACATGGATTATCTGCAGGAGGAAATTAGCACTTTCGCTCCCCTTTTCTCTTCAACACCAGAACAATCCCTGGCTAGCATAGCTCAGAGGCATTGGCCAAAGAAATCTCTGCTCTGACTCTGAGCCCATGGAGAATCTGTGGCATTACTACTGATGCAGTATCAAGGAGCAGGTGCTCCCACTGATGTCTTTGCAAAGATTCCCACCCAAAGAACTTAGAAATTAAGACCTTTAGTAATGCCACAGTCACACAAGCAATACAGTCATAAGAGCTGGTTTGTATGTCACAGGTTTCTTCCTTTACACACTCATACAAAATTAAACTCTTGCTGAATCAAGACCTGAACTCCATTTCTGGAATGATACCTGTAGAGGAGATGGATGTGTGATTACAAAAACCCATTTATTTCCTGGTTATTTCTCCACGTGGTTTCTGTGGACAATGACAGATCCTTGGTATGTGAATGAAAACACAGAGCAACCAACCTCTCTGTGCTTGCTATGGAGGTATTTCCACAGCCAGGTTACAAATATACAAAGCTTTATGAAACCAGAGTGAAAAACATTCAGTCATTTACTGCACACCCAGTCAGAACAAAGTCATTCTGTACATGCCACCCAAAACCATCAAGTCAGGCCATCAGATTACTGTCTAAAGTCCCAGAATGACACAGTAGCCAGCATTCTCCCCTTATTTGAAAGCTTATTTGAAAGGTGAAATCATAAATTTTCAGGTATGACACCCAACTGAGAGAGCTACTAGGAACTCCAGGAACAAACACTGGAATTAACACTAACACAAGCTGGACTATTGGAAATCCTGTTTTACTTTTATGTGCCTCTTAATTTGAATTTATACAGACACAGTAGACTGAAAGGATGAAAAACTCACTTAATCTCAATTACAATTCCCTTACCACCTGCAAACACACAAATAGAAGTCACTTGTTGGCCTTCAATAATCTTCCCATCATCAACATATTCTCAAAGCCAATCATAAGGTGCAATATAGGTCACTCACCCTTTAATTCCCTCTCCAGAGAGAATAGATCCTTGACCAAATACCAGGCTGCAACCTTTCAAAAGGTGTGACTGAATTCATAAAGCAGGCAATTAAAACCAAACCAAACCAAACCAGAAAACAAAAACAAAAACAAAAAAACCCAAACAAACAAACACACACATAAAAAAGTTTTTAAAGGAGCGGGGCATCAGTATAACTCCATTTAGTCACTCCACACGCAAATAACTTCCTCTCTGAGCTGCCACAGAAATTAGTACAATCCAACTGAAATCTAATATTCTCCAAGTTGCTGGCTACTGACAAACTTTTCCTTGTCTGCTTTTAGACAAATGAAAAATCACACATATTCAAGTCTTCTGTTACTCAGGCCTAAACCAGATGCTGCCCTAGTGGTTTAAAATAGATTCTCCTTTCTGCAAGCACAGAACCAAGCATAGGCTTGGGTTTGAGATTGCTTTATAGTAAATTCCCTGAGTTTCTGTGTCTGAACATGTGTGCCAAAACATTCAGCCAGAACCTGCAGCATCTCTGCTTTCTTTTACCAAGGTCCTCTAGGGAAGAGTCCAGCTATTTGCTCAACCATCAAATTATTTTGACATTTATGAGGACCTGATATCTTTTAAAGAAACTATTAAAGAAAACACCAAACAATATTTCCTAATCTTTATCAAGAGCCTTAATTAGGAAGGAAAAAAAAAAAAAGGAAGAAAAATCTTTAGCGTTCATCAAATTTATTAGAAAATTAATACACCTTAAGTTGAGTGTAATCGTCTTCACCTACATTGTTTTGGACATGAAAAAGGTGTTGATCATTTTCAGCAATTAGCAATGCTTTTCACTCTCCACATCTTTTGCCAGTGCTTCCCAAAAGACACCAGATTTCATGTCTTATTTCCACCAAACTACTCCACTTCAGGTGAGATGTTTCATGACTTCTTTTTGTTGGCTGTGTGCAGTAAGACACACCATGCAAGAGAGATAACCCTCCAGTCCTTTGCAAATAAGATATATGGTTTCTCTCTCACCTGACAGACAGCAATAAATTAAACCTTCTACCAATCTGCTAATAAAGTTATTTTTGACAAATTCTAAACTAAAATAGGAATAAGATTTCATCTACAAGGAGTCTGCATATCAGAGAATCATTAAAGGCTAAAAACACCTCCAAGATCAAGTCCAATCTTTTCCCAAAATGATGAAAAAGTGTCAGCCTGCCTTCAGCACCTCACAATAAACACAAACAATTGACCAAAGATGGGGCTGTAGCACCTCACAGCAGGGCACCAGGGGGAGGGCATTGCCAGGGTCAAGGAACTTCAGATGGCAAAACTTTTTTAAGAAAGTTCTCCAAATGGCTCCAATGGCCCAACCTCTAAATGCCAAAGAAAAAGGAAAGAAAAGCATCCACAATTACGTAAAAATGAAAAAGAAATGCATTTTGTTAACCTCAGCTTGTACTTTCAAGTGAACTTAGAAATCGAGCCCAGGAAGTAGCCCCGAGTCACACAGAACACGAGGTAGAAGTTCTTTAAGTCCTAAAAAAAGCCTTGCTGCAAGCCTAACCTCCTTTCCTTCAGCCTCCTTTTTTTTCCTCTTCCTTTAGTCACTGAGACATGAGCTGAACTTCAATTCAAACTTCAAAGTACTTAAGGCAAGAAAATTATAGAGCTTGCAAGTTAAGGCTGCATTCAGATGGTTATACTTCACTTAAAATCTTATTTGTTGAACTGGCCAAAACTTAGGGAGGGGAAGCAGAATAAGAAGGTACAATCATCATACACAGTTTCCTAGAGCCATCCAAAAAACAACAACAAAAAAAGAGATGATATAGCAGCTAAACACAGAACAAAAAATATCACACCTGCTGTTCTCTTTGTTGTGCAAAATTAGAATCAACATCTGCAACAAAGACTCCCACAAAGTTTCTTGGTTGCTTTTAACATGTGAACAGCTGGGCAACCTGAACCCACAGCAGTACAGGAGAGCTGCAACAGGGGAACACGATTTACAGAACTCTGCAGGAGCTGCTTGTAAAGAAGCAGAAGAATGCAGAAGAACTTTGCAAAGGCCCTTGAAAAGTTTATAAATGGCTATTAACTGCCAGAAAACAATCAGCAATTTCACAAGACAGAAATGATAACACAATGAAGATAAGTCAATGGGTTCACAAGACAAAAGCAAGTAATCTCACAAGATGGTTATGTTAGCTTGTGTTAATCACTTCCATCAAGTAGATCAAGCCCAAGAGCAACCACACGTCCCAGAAAATGCAGACTGCTAGAATTCAGAGAAAATAGAAGATACTACTTAACAGTCTAAGTAGGAATAGTTGAAGCATTTAGAAAAAAAGCAAAGGCAAATTCTTCCAAAAGTTCAGCTGTAGGAATATCATCTGTATAGATAACTCATGAAGTAAATCACCTTAGTAAATTGTTTATTTCCTATCAGCTGCAACTAAAACAATTTTCTACATCTAAGACAGAGCAGCCTTTGAAGACGAAAATCAGAATAGGTCAAAGAAAGTTAAATATATCTACTTAAAAAGACACAAGTCTTTACAGCATCTCTGAAAAATCAGACAGAAGGTTTTATTAAAATCACCATTTTTCCAATAATTATTTAAAAACTCCTATACTGTCATTTTATATTTGTGACCTAAAGTGCCCAGACCCTTAGGAAGTATTTTATAAGAACTAATAGATTGCATAAACGAGCCATAATGGTTCTCATTAACTGGTCATTACAGCTACATTCCATCACTTACCAGATTACATGGCTTTTTCTTTTCTCCCTACTAAAAGGCAGCTACACCATCCTGAAAACTGCCATGCTCAAGCGTTATCACAAAGAACCAGAAATCATTTTTTAAAACTTATACATCCATTTACAAACAAAACACTGATATATAATTGCATTAAGTTATGATTTAAGCACACAAATCTACCATGTAGCATTAAGTGGAAAAAAAAAAACAAAGATGCCTCCATCATATTTTTTCATAGCAGCTTAAGTCTTAGAGGTGATTCAAACAGAATCAAGGAGAGGTTTGGTATAGCCCCTTCCAGGTTCCTCAGTGGGCACACTGACCACCCCAGCACCTGCAGTTCTGCTCTCTGACCTCTCACAGACCAGCCCAAAGCCCAGCTGCCCTTTTAATCCTGAGCCACTTCTGTGGCCAGAGAAGGACTTGATTCCAATGGTGAGAGGAGTTATAATCAACTTCTCTATGAGAGGATGAGTAGAGCAAAAAGGGTACTGCCTTCTGTCACTCACAGCTCTGGGTTTATTTAAAAGCTGAAGGGCTGAGTGCAGATCCTGGTCTCCCCAAGCCAGTAAGGTTTGCATTGTTTCTATTTGGACCTTGATTCCTTCCTTCCTGCAGCGTTGGCAGTTTCATTTACAGGTGACTGGCAATGAGCAAAAATCAAAGCCTGGATCTGAAAGCAGCAATCTACATTACAGCAAAACCAGAGCTGCCTTCAGCTGACCAGTGCTACACCAGCAGACACAGGAAACCACCCTTCAGCCCACAAACACAGAAACTCTCTTCTGTCAGAAAAGGAGGAGCCATAGCATCTCTCCAACAAGGCAAAGCACCGTGAATTACAGAGGTTAACTAGTTTCATACAGGTCTCAGACCTGAAATTTTAATTTCCAGTTCACAGACAGTTGTCTGAAATTTGCTTAGTTCATTGCCCTTCATTAGATCCAGACTGTAATTTTCCTTTATCTTGGATTAAGTGTAATTCTTTGCATGACTGTGGGAGAAGTATAAAATGCCATTTCAATCCATTCATGGCATGGATGCCCATGGAGGGGAGGGGCACTGCAGTTTCCCACCATAAAAAGCATAACAGTGTTTCCTTCTCAGAGATTTGTGTGAAGACTGTTCCATTAGTGTTTTGCAATACATTCCAGCCCCAGAATGATAGAGGTAGTACTAATCCATAGACTAAAAAGTATGGTTTTCTCTGTGTTTATTCAGTAACAAGGCAGAATTTTGTTTTCATCATTCTAAGATATGAACTGACAGAATCAAGTGAAGAAGTCATCCATATGTTCTGGTGGAAGCATTCCTATAGGGAGTATCTTTTTAAAAGAGACTGAAGCATTTCACATGAAAGAAAAAAAAAAAGAAAAACTATTTAGGAAAGAGCAGCTATGAAGAACTCAGTTAAGAACTGTTTCAGCTTTAAGTTGCTTAGCATAGAACAAACTGCCTCCTGTAGCACACAAAGTAAAGCCTGATCACTTCTCAATCACTTCTTTTGCTCATTTCCTATGAAGGAAAAACCAAATCCATTGATTTTTTCACCAATCCAGCAATTGAAGAGTTCTTCTAGAAAAATGAGTTTCTTGAACAGGTTTGTTTGGACTTGCCTGTTGAGCCCTCCTCTAGAACACAGTTTGTGCTAGAAGCAGATTTCTGTTGTGGAAGAACAAGACTAAGAATGTCAAGCTTCACTAACACTTTAATGAAAAATTACCTACTCGGGCTTGTTAGATCTTTTTCCCTTCAATTGAGCTGTGCATTGGGATAATTCATTGCATAGCTTCCAAAAAAGCTTTTAGTCAGCAGCACTTCTGTCTGCCTTAGGGTAAGAAAAGCCTCCTGCCTCCATCTCCCATGGAGCTTTAAAAGCAGGTCTGATTTCTCTTTATGTGGAGAGCTGCCATTTAACTTTCACTAAAGGTCAGACTAGGGTTAGAATCTGTGGTTAGATCTGAATCTGTGGCTAGTCAAGGGAAAAAAAAAAACAACACAGGAATGAGTAATGTCAGCCTGAGGGAAATGCTAAACAATAAAAATACTGCATCATGCAGCTTTTTTTCCTTCTTCCCAGTGCACCAGCCCCTCTGACTCGGAGTTCCCTACACTGCAGATCTTTGTTATTGCATCACTTCTTTCCATACTCTCACTCAAGGGGTTATCTGTAGGTTTAGAAGAAAGTGACCACAGGTTATCACTTGTGTTGCTCTGATGCACGAGAGCAAAGCCTAAGGTGCATTGTCATAACAGCCCATTCAACAAAACCACTCTCCCTTCTCAAGAGAGGTGACATTTGTGTGACTTGGAAACAAACAGTTCCAGGATCTGATGCTGAAACCAATCGCTAGTGAGAAAAACCAAAGTTGGCCTAGACCAGCTAAGCCAGCTCACCTTAGGGCCAGATGCATGGCAGGGAATGTGGACCTGTAACCACAAAATTACAACTGGCTTAAATCACTGGAGGTTCACACTGTCACATTCCCTTTGAATGCCTAGATCAACTAAACATTAAGGGTGCAAGTGCCCAAGTGATTAGATGCTCATTTTATTACAAGATTGCATCCCCATTTTATCTCAAAATTAAGTCAGACCCGTGCTTACACCCTTCAGGTTCTGAAATTCTTTAAGTGATAAACTGATATGAGAGCAAGGATGATGATTTTTTGCTGCATGATTTACATCCAGACAGGACTGCTATCCCTTTTTCTGAGCTCTGAATTCACTCACTTTCCTGTAGCCACATAAATTGATTCCCTGTACTGAACTGAACAGAGTTACTGCTATGCAGTTCCCAGTCACAGGTTTCCTCTCACAAATTTCCCTGGTGTATTGAGTGTTCTGCTGAAATATGCAACAGCAACTAAATATTTATTTTGCAGAGCTGTGTCTAAGAGAGATTTGGGGTTCTGTCCAGCCTCCACATCCCCTAAAAGAGATTGGGGGAAAAAAAGACTATCCATGAAGTTTTAGAGTCAGGGAAGTCTTAGATCCAATCATAGCTGCTAAGATTTTAATCCTAGTGTAAACTTGAGATAGATAGACAGACAGACAGATAGATAGATAGATAGATAGATAGATAGATAGATAGATAGATAGATAGATAGACAGATGGAGAGAGAGAGAGAGAATCACTTATATAATTTCAGTAGTACATAAAACCCAGCAAAGTCTCTTTTATTGTAAAAGAACATAGGCAGGAAACTACTTGCAAATACAGTGTTAAAATGTCAGCTTAGTCCTGTTTCTTTTAAAACTGGTTACTGAAAGTTTTTTCCTTTTCTCATCTTCATCCAGAAAATTATTACATTTCCCAAAGTGTGTTCTAAATTTCAGACCTTCACTCTTCTAGGTCCTGCTGATAAAGGCTGAAAGATGAATAATCAGCAAACCCTAGAACTGGAAGGGGCCACATCCTTCTCAGCCATCCTTCCATGGAACAATTTCTGTCTGACAGCAGTAAAAGGAAGTCGTGAACTTTGTGAACATCGGGGCCGTGCTGCACAAGGGAAAACAAAGTTCAGACTCCTTTAGTGATCCCATTCGAGCCCTGAAGAAGGAGGAGGGTTTGGGCGCTGAGGCAGGAGCCGGGAGATCATCCCTGCCGCAGCTTTGCTTCCCCGTGCCCAGCCAGCAGCGCTGCTCCGGCCGCCGCACCGCCGCCGCTGCCCTCCTCGCCAGCTAATTGCTGCACTAAATCCCGGGGATTAAGGAGTTGTGAGGAAATATTGAGGGACGCAAGACTTAAAAGCTGAACAAAAGAAGCGAAAAAAATAAATTCTTTTTTCATCTGCTGCCATCCCGTCTCTCCGGCCCTTAACCCGCAGGCTGCCAGCTGCAGATGGGAATAGCTGAGAATTGCTTCTCGCAGACAGAGCAAGATTGCCACCTGCAGGGCTCGGGAGCCAGCAAGGGCAGCTCGGAGCTACAGAAAAACAAGCACGAAACAGGTTGTGTATATTCCATGGAAATTCACTCAATTTTCTCTTCTTTTCTTTCTCAATACTCCGACTCAGAACATTAATCTACTGTTCTCAAGTGGAGGAAAAGTTAAGGGCTCTGTGCTGGGGCACAGAGAGATTAAGCAGACATAATAAAATTCTTCTACATATTCATGCCCCTGTTCTTATCATTTCCTCATAGCTCCTGGAGATTGCGATATGCTCTTACCTTTTATTTTTTTTTTATATAGTTTTACTTTCCCTGTTCATATTTTGGTAATAAAGCAGAAGCTGAGAACATATCCACCAGGACTCTCATACACAGCAGACGAGATAATAATAAAATTGACTTGGTCCACACTGACTTTCAGAAGGAAAAGTGGTTTTTATTACTAGTTTTATCTTGGACTGACACTGAAATGATTTTTACAAAAACTATCAGCACGCCTGCTTCTGCAGACAAAAGCCTATATACCAGTGCACCCACAGGGAATACCAATTCTACCTAAGCAGGAAGGGGGAAAAGACACAAGAGATTTGCTTCATACATGCTCTGTTTACTTTGAGTGGACATAAGTTTGGAAAAATCCTTTTATCGTTATGCTTTTCTCTGTAAGACACTGTAGAAAAAAAATGGCAAAGTGATGACCAATATGTGACTTGGTAAGGAGGCATGTAGGAGTCAAAGTGGTCAATTGTACACACCTCATACACAAGGAATAGTTAAATGCTGAACATTTTTCTGCTTCAGGGACCAAGCAAGCTGGAGGAAAAGCCTTTCACAGCAGCAAATCTAATCTTTAAGACAAGAGCTACATTAAGTCACGGCTCAGAACATATACTGAAGCTCAAGAACAACAACTGCTAGGGGATACCAATACCCTCTACAAACCAAGCACCACAAATGTAAGATTTTCAAAACTAAACTAACTACATTTAACAGGATCCAACTCCGTAAGGATAAGCAAGTACACTGCTAATGCATCAAGCAATTTCAAACTCAGCCTGAAGCAAAACCAAACCAACAGCTGGTTCTTCTGGATTTACAACAGTACAGTGACTTTCTGGAGAACTATATTTTCTGTATTTCTATGCTTTATGAAGAGAAGTCAATCAACCCACAAAACCTACTTCTAGCTACCTCATTTAAAATCCAGAACCTTGGCAAGTAAATGAAAGCATCTTCATAAGCAACTCTGCACTGTCCATAGAAGGCACACCTGAAGTCAAGAAATATGGGACAAAGACATTTAACTGTGTATATTTTCTATTTTGTTTTTCACTGCTTTTCAGCTTCTAACCAACCACTAGAGATTTCAGCAGTTTACCTGGAACACTGAAATCATCCTGTGGGTTTGGCAACAATAAATCAAGTACCAGAAACCAGTGATGCATGAGTAACATGGTCAATACCATGATAACATGATTTTAAGAAAACAAAGCAAATAAAGTGTACTTCAGCATATCACTTTAACTAGTTTAGATTAAGCCACTTCAAGGAGGGATAGAGAGATGCAATTCTAGGTTTGGAGAGGGAGAAAAGTGGCCCTGGTTTCATTTGGTGAACTTAGAACTGGGGCATTTTTTCTGGATACGCTGGCCTGACTGTTAGTGGCTCACGAGAAAGTGATGAAAAGCTCAGTGAAGACTCCATGACTCCCATCCTACATGAACTTATCCTGATGGCTTGCTCATTTTCAAACAGAGAAATAAACACTACCATGGATATTAACAAGACAGGCCTTCCTGAACCCTCAAAGCTTCAGCTGAAATATGTGGTGATGCTTAGCCCTTTTCAGTCTTTATGGTTTTATCTGGAAATAAAAGCAGGGAAGTTTCTCTTAGAAAGCAGTGGGGAAAGGACCCTCACCAGCAGAGTAGCACCCTTTCTTAAAGCAAAAAAACCCATGAACTGAGCAGTGTCAGTTTCAAGAGAAATCACCAATGTGAAACCACCTTGGTAAGAAGTCAAGCTGAAGTGAGCTGTGTTAGTATAAACCATTGTTCTTTATCCTGTCTGAAGGAAGACATTCCTGTCCTTCCCCAGCCACCATCTACAGTCTGAAGTAGAAAAGATGAACACTAACCAAAGGCACCAAGCAGAAATAAGGTGAAAAGAGAAGCATCAAATGATTGCTACTAGGAATATAAACTGATTCAGAACCAATTAATGGGAGACAAGCCTGATCAGAACCAGGCACACAAATAATGGAATGAAGTCACAGATGGGCAGAAAACCCATCCCACAGACACAACAGCAGATGGACAAAACGACTGACAGCACAGAGCCCTGAAACTAGAAAGTCACAATACTTTGTTTGATCTCTCAAAATAAAAAATACTACTTTTTTTTTCAGATGCAAGGTAATATTATGCTCAGAGGGATTGGAAAAACTGTAAGAGAAGAAGTATAAGGGAAGAAATGTGGGAATTTTTTGACTGAAAAGGAGAAAAAAATGGGAGACCTGAACTGCAATCCCTGTGCCTTTAACAACTTCCTCCTTCTCCTAAATGCTGGGAGTTGTCAATAGCAAGCAAGCTCTTATGAGAGGAAAAGCAACTATTAGTAATTTGTTCTGTCGTAAAAAGGGCAAATATGCAAGAGTTCTTAAACAGATTGGATTGAAATACCTCTGCTTATTCCCAAGTATTATCCAGGACCAGGTTTCCCTGCAGCCATCATGAGTAAGATGATTCTAGGCTCAGGCAGAGCACATGGCCCAGATTGCTGGTGAATATCTGAGAGAAGGGCAGAACCTGGGGCATGCACCAGCTGCAGGCCTCCAGCACAGCCTCCCCAAGCAGCTACCACACAATCCTCCTCAGCCAGAAAGGAGAGCTAACAGCTCCAGTCAACCAGCATAATATGTGACTCATGTTTAACCATTACTGCAACTTCAACAATTCTTTATTTTCCTGTTGTTTATCAGAAAAACATGTCAAAATATCCAGGAAGAACAGAAGCACAGGCTGAGACACAGACTGGGTGATAGTTAATACTTTGACAAAAGCATGACCCTCCTTTCACCCTAGATAATTCCCAAGTATTTTTGGTAAAACTGTCTTACATAATAGTGCATAAGGAATAAATTCATTTCTTCTACTTTTCCTCTTTTACCAGGAAGGAAGCAAAAAATCACACACACACAGAGAGCTCTATTTCTCATTTTCTTTTAGAGTATCAGGGACCTTTGCTCTTTTCTCAAGAGCCGTAGCTGGAAATAATGAGGAGGGATCAAGGGCCACAGCAGTTAGTTACAGCTGGTAAAGCAGAGCCATGAATGTCAAATCTGTGCTCGGCCTGTGTTCCTTACTCACAGAGGGTACATAACAGATTTATGAACTTTACAGTCACAAGGGAAGATCTCACCTGCCTCTGGCTCGACAGTTGCTTTCATTTTCCTCAGCACTGGTTTGCTTGGCCTCTCAGTTCCTATTACCAACTGCTCCCTATACCTCAGACTGCAGAATACAGGGGGGAATAAAGAAACAAAGCAAGAAATCAGATGTCCCTTACTTACAGGTAGCCAGTTGCCTTTTCTTCTCCACATCCAAGGCTTCTGACCACCATCATTTTTCATTCTTCACACCTGCCCCCTAATAAAACCCAGAAGAGAGACTAAGGAAATACTATATCCCATCCTAAAACCATCTGTGGACACATTCTGAGAGTCTGATGTGCTTATTTGTACCGAGGCACCCAACACTGCACACAGTGCTCAGGCATGGGTCACATCAGTGTGGTGCAGAGTGGGACAATCTACATGTAATAATTACAGCACATCATGTCTACTTCTAGAAAAACATACTGTCTTCAAGACACAGCCATTTTCTCTCTATAAACTGCAATATGCAAAATTCAGATGGAAAACCGTATTATTAGGACGCTTAAAGCAACATCTTCTAGACAACATGCATAATTGGGAACAAGGCCCAAAAGGCACAGATGCCTTCCTAAAATTATATTCAACCAAAACTTTTGCTCATAATGTCAAGTTTGATCATAATTAATACTTTCTGCCACTGCAGGCTGAGAAATCCAAATTACATTAACTAGCTGTGAGTCAAACTGACCTCAACTACATGGCTTGAATTTTCAAGTGACCCTGGCCAAACATGCAAATAATTCCCAGATATCAAGATCAAGGTCTACTACACCTTCCAAGGAAGGGGAGATGGCAGCAATAAATCATTCACCCTACCACAGAACACAGTGATGCACTCCATGACACCAGCTGCCTGGCTGCAGAGTATTTTCTTGCAACCATTCTACCTGTTGTCCTGGTTTTTATTAGTCTAAATAGCATGACAACCTTGTAGCCTTGTACTGACAAAAATCTTTTCTACCACATCAGCATTTTACATAATGTATTTTTAATTCAGAGTATAATATCAAATCATTTGGGAAAACCATGCTCAACTTTAATCTTTTCTGTGAATAATTAGCAGCTTGACAACAAAGGACACTAGGCTCTCTCTGGATTGACATGTATTCCAGCATCAAGACATCTGCATTTTCACCAAGGGCCTTGGTAATACTCTGTTCACTGAATTTCTGTTTTTTCAAGCTGAAAAGGAAAGTGAAGTTTCAAGGAACAATCCAGGCCCAGTTTAAACCATGATCATTTCTCAGTGCATCAGATTTGTCTGGCTTCCTGACATCCAACTGTAAAACTACTCCTGACACAGAAACAGGGCCAGAAATAACCACCAGGTGCCAAAGTTTATAGAAAACATTCAGTAAACTGCTGTTGATTACAGGACAATGTGCAGACAACTGCACTTAAGGAAAGGCAGCTACTCTTCCCAGACATCACCAGGGCACAGCTTGGAACAGGCTTTAGTGCATGCTGAATACTTCTGGCATATCTGAATGGCATCTCTAGAGACTGTACCACTGGTGGGAATTCAAAAGCTCCCACCTGCTGCTCCTCACAGTAAGTTTGGATAGAAAAAGGTGTTTGTGACTCCTGATGTGGATGTCTTATACCACTTTTTAATTTAAAGCAATGAGACGTCATTTTTCTTCCTTGTCTAGAAAAAAGGGAAATCTCCATCTTCTAGTATTGTCCAAGAAAATTGCATGAACCACAGTTACCATATAAACAACATATTAAACATAAAAAACCTCTTATGGTTAGGGCAAACAATCCAAACTTCTGCCAAGTGCTTGTGAACTTACAGTCCCAGACACAAAGTTCAAGTGAAGTCTCTGAAGACTCACCAAACAGTTCTGAGTTTAACACCTCTCACCTTTAACACACTTTATCATAGTATTCTTTGAGAAATCCAAATTCCTACTTTGCAGGTAGGTGCCATCCTGCAGGAAATATCCTTGATCTGAAAAGCCTGAACTATTAGTCTCTTATAAAGGTCAAGCCTGAAAATATTTGTTTTAATATTTTTAGAATTTTCTTCTTTCCTGGAGAAAAAAAGACAAAATCAGAATCAGTAGTGGATGAAGCAGAGGTTCAGAATCACTGCCATGCAGGCTCTTGTAACACAGACATGGCAGGGGAGTAGTGAGAGTATTTTGGTTGACTGGCTTTGGGTGGAGTTTTCAACTGAGTGCCATTTCATGATGTGATAAAAACAAATCCACAGCAGTTCTCAGGACAAGATTACTGCGGTCAGGTATAATTTAAAACAGCTGTCCATACAAAGAATACAAATAAAAAAAAAACCCACAAAAAACCCCAAAAAAACCCCAAAACAAAACAAAAACAAAAACAAAAAANAAAAACAAAAACAAAAAAACCCCAAACAAACAAACAAAAAAACCCACAAAAAAACAAACAAAAAAAACCACAAAAAAACAAACAAAAAAAACCCAAACAAACAAAAAAAAACCCCAAATAATTTCTCTCCAATGAGGCATAAAGATAGGAAAAAGGAGTTTATTTTTCCCTTCTATACTAGCATGCAGCAGCACTGAAAACACAGCAGTAATAACAAGGTACAATGCAAATTGCTAAGCAATTTCTGTGCTTAGGATACACCAGTGATATGACTGAATCTCCTCACCCCACCCCTTTAGAATAAGGCTAAGCTTTGAATGATAAGTTCTTAGGCATTAATAGAACACGGATTCTAAAATTTCCTAGAGGTACTAGTAACCTTTCAGATTGTTTCTAGAAATGTCAGGAACACTTCACTCCCCCTGCATCCCATTCTTCAGCTGGGGTGCAATACAGCCACTGCTCAACAGGCAATAAGAGGAGACAGGAAAAATATAATTCCAGGCAATTATACAGATACCTGAGGCAAGGGAAATGAAATTACCAGAGCTAGAATTTGATCAAGTGACAAAGATGCCACCATTGGTAAAAATTTTGTGATAAATAACAGTCTGAGGGTCATTCTCTTCAGCACCAGCTCCTTGAAAATGCAGGGCAAGATGCAAAAAGTGAATTACAACTGCAAATAGCAGCAAAAATGGGAAGAGGGAACATGCCATGGGTCACTGTGACAATTCACATTTCTTGTGTAATTCAGAAGTTTGAAGATTAAAAATTATAGAAAGGCATCTTTTTTAATACCCTTTAGTATTTAGTATGTTTTCAAGAAGTACAAATAAACAGAATCAAGCTCCCCATCTTTGAGTATGTCTTTTAACCTATGATATCATAAATTGATTCAAAAGTATTTAAATGAACAAAGAATTATCTAGATTTGAGCACCAATATTAAATAGTTTCACACACCACACTGTGTTTCTGTAGATGTCTTGCACTGGTTGGTAGATGACACGTGAAATTAATTTTCAGACAAATAAAGGTACAGTGCAAACACTGTGAGACAGAAGGGAAGGGGAACCAACAGTGTGGTAGCTTAACTTTGTTGTTCCCCTGGCTGTGTGTCAGACAATCTTTGTGAAGTGCCTGAACTGTTCATGTCATACCTCCAGCCTCATCCTTCTTTTCCAATGGTGCATCAATCACTATTAGACCTGTAAAAAGGCAGGCTCCTTCCTGGTGTGTTCCTTTGGATTGTCAAAAAAACAATAACAAACCCTAGGAGAGTGAATTTCTCATGGCTTATGTGTCATAAACTGCATCCACCTTAACACTAGTTACTCCAGATTTTTCCACTTTTCTTTCCACGTTCATCTAATGTGGCCTTCCTACTTTCTCATTCACACTTTCAAAAAAGAAAATCCTTTGTCAGTCTCTACTCTGCACAGGCACTTCTAAACCTTCAATAATTCATTAACTAACAGAATTAACATAAAATACCTGGAATTCAGGACAAAATCATGAGAAAACTTGTACCAAAAAAATTCATTTAGAGACCTTCCTTCCCGTCTCCCTTCCATAATTTGATGTGTAATGTGGCTGGTTTGTGTCTTTAACACACTTAAGATAAAGGCTCGCTAAACACAATTACTGTTTTCAAACCTCTTTCACCCATAAAAAAAGCTGAAATTCAAACTGCAATCCTTCACTGCTCAGGAATTGCATTTCAACCTTTGCATAAAATAAGCACTCAAAATTGTTCACCATTGCAATTTCTCTTTGGAGTGACTAAAATTACCACTATGTCCAATGTTCATCTGAAAGAGCTTAACACACAGCACCTCCTTTCAGAGCAAGGGGCTTCACATAAATTATAGGTTAAAAGAATATGGACTAACTGAATGTAATGTAATTTTTGGTGCTGGTTTAGTGTAGGATTAAGTTAAGCCTTCAGTGAAATTACAGCAAATTTGCACTTAAGTATCAGATCAGAATTTCATTCAACATCTTTTACTGAATTTAAATGAAAGCTTTTGTTTCCAAAGACCAGCAATCACACTTACATCACAGATTCATTAAGTCAGCACCTCTCCTACTCCTTCTGATACTGTTTTCATTACCAAGATCTTTTCACTAAATACATGTAACATGTGGACATACAAACCACGTATTCATTCCCAAATCCTTTTAACATTTTAAGTTCCTTAATTCTGTAGTTATTAGTCACTGATTTGTAGACTTGCCTTATCCCTAGCCTTTAGAGCTCTGGAAACCAAATACAGAATTTTTACTGCATATCCTGCTACTTTTACTGCTGAAATAATGAAACCTTATATAAGTTAATATTTTCATTATAAAAGTTTATTTCACTATATCTTCCAGAAAAGCCATTCAAGACAGAAATATGCAGTCAATTATCCAATAGAATGAAGTGGTAATGCTAATTAGCAAGTTAATGTTCAATTAGATTTAACAAAAATACTGCTGGGAACTTGAGAAGAGCCATAATACTGATGGCCCTTTATTAATAGAATGATAACATACAACAAAGCAAAACCTGCCAGCAATGAGATGTCAGACTATAAAAGAGTCCCAAGAACAGATGACTCTTCCAGAGATTTAAGCTTCCTACAATCCTCACAGCTCCTTAGGGAGCCATGTCAATTATACCATCATCAATGCAAATGGCATTTTAAAGAGTCTCTGCAATGAACAGGGAATGCTAATGCTAATGCTAATGCTGATCAGAGGTGCTGGTGTTCAGCACATCTCTCCCAAAAGCTCTGTAACCTCTTGTGTGTCTGCTCACTTGCTTCTAAGTGAAGAAGATGCTCGTGCTTTATCCACATAACACATATTAAGTTAATTTAATGTTCTAGGAACAAATTGTGAGCTCTTTTTTTTTTTTTTTT
>VXBB01023411.1:161514-174189 GCA_013399915.1 Illadopsis cleaveri
AAAAAAAAAAAAAAAAAAGGAGCAAAGCCGCTTCTGATGAAAGATACTGAATGAAGATTTGGGGATTCACCAAAAACTCTGCCATTTCCCTTTCACTCATAGTTAAGCTTTGACTAGTTACTGGCTATTAAATCTGGGAGTTCTTGCATTGTATCCAGTCAATCCCTGGTGCAGTGATGACTACAGGTACTGCAGACATCAGTTTCATAGTTCCTGGCTGGATCCTAGAATATTCATAACTTTCTGTGCCCAGGGAAGAACTGAATACAAGTGCTCAAAATGGTTTCCTTCAGTAAATTCTTCATTATCTATGGCCTGGTTACAAATTGTGCCATTAGCATTTGGACATGCTGCTGCTTAGCAGAGAATCAGCAATGCAGATTTTGGGTGAAGCTCAGGGTGAAAGGAAATAAAAAGGTAGAGCTGAAAATCTTTGGCAGGGCAGAAATTCCTCACACATTCCCAGCAGCAGGATGGGCCTTCACTACAATGCAAAGCAGCTCTTGACTGAGACACACAGGTCCAGGAAGATTTATCAGCATAGCAAGCACTGGAAATCACAAATGGCAAGGGGCTGAAAAGAAGTCTTGGACCAGGAGAGACAAAAGCAATTGACAGTACACGATCCTAACTATCTTGTCCTGCCACACAGAGAAATTTAACACCACAGGACCTTAGAAATTACAGGTTATATCGTTTGTGGCTCAGATTAAAAACACTCAGATTACTGCTATTAGGCAGTTTTTCAACTTATTCTTTTCTTAGGTAAATCAAGACATTAGTTGCTAATTCCAAGTTTATGGAGGTAGCTGTTGATAGTCCTTTGATTTCTGCTTGAAGTTCTAAAATAATTCCTAACAAAACTGTACTTTTTTTCTTTACAAGATGAGCAAGAAACACATTTTCTGTTTATCTACTGGGATAAACAAAGCAGTAGTTGGTAATTCATATCTTCCTTAAATTATTTTCCTCAGTAGGAACGGAGACACTCAATAAGTGAGCATTGAAAGGAAGAAAAACAAACATCTGACATGCTGCAGGTCTTTATCTCACAGCAACGATTATGAAGACAGCCTTTATAGGTCTCCCTCTGTCAGTCTGAAAAAAGTTCCATGTTACAATTAAATCAAATCAGATGTAAGAGAAAGAAAGGTATGAAACACTGAAGTGTAAAGGTGCTCATTACCCTGAAAGAAAAATGAAACTGCATAGAGAGTAACTGCATAAACCACACGTTCTCATGTCACCAGCCAAAACAATCTCATTGATATATATTTTTAAATCTGACATTAGCTTGTAATAACATTTTCAAACAATAGTTCTTTCCTATTGATTTTCTGTGCAATCCATTACAGTGAATGCTATCACCTTTGAGTCAGCTACAGGGTTTTAACCTTCCAAGAAGTCTGGGAATACAAATATGACAGTTTTTCTGAGCAGCATTGATTGTTGCATATTTTAAGTTATTCTGTAGAGGAATACCAGAAAAAGAGCTTCTAGATGCATAATGTATAAGCTCATTTACAGGAAGCAAGGAACAAATCAAAAAGGGAGAAGTGACACCTAAGAAACTGATAGAAGCAACAGCAATTTTGTCAAGATAGATAACAACATGGAAATTTAACCTTATGGAAAACTCTCTTTATTCAAAGCAGGCATTTTGACAAACAGCCTTTTAATTTGCAAACTGTGCTTTTCAAAGGTAATGAGGAGTACTCAAAATGAAAAGGAAGGGCATTGGACCTTGTGTCTGAGACCTCAGCACACTGAGGTAACCTGTCAAAGCTCCAAAATGCAGACTTCCCTCCCACAAACACCCAGTGCACGTGGAGCACGGCAATAAGCTCCCTGGCCGACTCAAACCTCATGATAAATGTTAAATAGAAGCTTTGCAGACAGACTGCCACCATAATTCTCCATGCTTCTGCAGTTCCTCAGACATAGAACTCGTGCTAGATTCAGATCAGCAGCCAGCCATGTGTAAATGCCTCCTAGGGAAGGGTTTCCCCAGCCAAGATCAGAATTAATTTTATTTCCCAGCTTTAACCTGAAAACCATACTATGTTACAACATAATAAACATCCAGCCAGGAGTCCATAAATATTTAACTAATCAGTATTGGTTTTGTTTCAGGTAGCTTGACAATTTACAGCTGTGTGCTAAATGAAGCACAGGTTCTCCAGGCAGCCACAAAGCTCAGCAAAACACGAGGGGGATGTTTTCCCTGCCCACCTTCTAAGAAAAGATTCCCAAACTCCTGTCACTGACCACTCTGTTCTAACCACGTACCAGTGGCCTCAAAAGAAGAAGTCAGTCCCTTGTGGACCCCACGGCTTGAGGCACAAGGAGTGACCAGCAAGGATGCTTTAACCTACACATTCCTCACAAAGAGAACATCTGCAGAGTGCCTGAAGACATGCAGGTGCCAAAATGGCACCATTCAGCACACAAGGTGTATTTGTAGTACGAACAAATTCCTGCACAAAAGTGCAAAGTTCAGCTGCAAAGTGCCACTTGCTCCTTTTGCTGCCTTTGAGAAGGCACAGGCCACACAGCACACTCAGCCAGCAGTTACCCCTTGGCACCTCCACAGACCTGCTCCTCCAACATCTTCCTCATCTCATCAGAAGTTTGCTGCCCACATACTTTGAAAAAATGATTGTTTTTACACAGATTGAGTAATCTAGATTCCCACCTCCAAGGCCCATCCATGTCATTACTTTCCAGGCATAGAAAGCAGGAAGCATTATTCTATGGTACAAGACTCCACTGGCACTCTAGTAGATAAATCCAACAAAGAAAAATTTAGTTAGATAAATTTCTTAAATTACAGTTAAAATTATTTGCAAGCAGAGCTAATATACTTGTTCCTCAGCTTAAAATAAAAGCCCTGCCTAACAGTTAACACTCAGAACTGAAGTGTGGATGTGCTCCCTGCCACCTCAAAGCCAGTGACTCTACCACTTTTCATCAACCAGGGGTTAGATAACTTTCACATTGCTCTAGCAAAGCCTTCAGGAAACTCTCATCATGTACAGTGGTGTTAGCAGGCACATAAATACAAACACCCCACCATTCAACAGCCAGCAGCAGCTGGGCTTGCAAGGAGTTACACTTTCACTTCATTTAATAATCTGCCAAGTCTTCTGCAGAGACCTCAGCTCACTGCTCTGCATCATTATTGGCTTGTGACTGCAGAGTTGCCAGACTCACTGGAGCACAAGCTTATGTAAAGCTGAGCACACACACAGAACAAACAAAAGCAGCCCTGGTCATAATACCAGCAGATTCTCAAACCCATAATACTCAATTACACAATTAGTTCTATTATTCAATCCAGTTCTTGTGCCACCTCAGCAAGCTGTCTAGTTACAACCTTATCTTCCCTGCTACATTAACTGCCCCAAAACCTTGTCACTAGATGCCACATCAAAAAGTCTTCAATTGGTAGAGAGGTCACACTTCAAAATATGACATCCATTAAAACACCTGCAACAACATACATTGTTCTCTCTCAAATCCATTAATATTACTCAATACTGAAAGCCAATTAAAAAAAACCATGATGGGTCTTATGTTAAGGCAAAGGGAGGGGAAATTACTCATGTAAAACTTCCATAACTGCTGCTGCAAAGCAGCCACATGAGGATGTAGCAATTAAGAGTACAAGATTTAAGTGCATGTAAGTAATTTGGTGGGTACTGAACTAAATGGTAAAATGAGACACTGTGTATGGAAAATAATCCTCTAGCAAAAATTACTCTTTGTTCTTGCAAATCTCGATCATTTGAAAATCTAGAAAACTTCAGATATAGATTTGCAAACTGTCAAGTGAGTGCACCACATTCCTTTCAGCAAGTTATCCTGATTTTCTTCAAAACTCAAAAATCCTTCTAGAGGGAGGTTAAGTTGAAAGTCCTCTATATAAAAATACCTCCCTTCACATTCTTTTCTCGTATTTCTCAGCCCTGAATTTATAAAGTAGTTCCACAACACATTCGCTGAAACTCCTAATATAAATACACCAAATCTCACAGTCTGCAATGAGTGTTACATGAAACATGAGCAGGGACTGTGCAATCTGTGAGCCACCACTGCCCTCATCCGGGAGAAGGCTGAATCTCCCGTCCTGCTGAGAAAGACTTGAATTGTTTTGACTTTGAACTGTCGTGATAGACACGACTGTTTGTATCATTAGTTTTGGTACTACAGATCTGAAAATACATACTGTCATTTACATTCTCCTTCAAGTTTAAGTGTCTCCTCTCAACAGAGGGATTCCTTTTAGATCCCCAAGCAAGACCAGGAGAAAAACCTGCTAGTACACCTGAGCAAACAAAAAAAAATCGCCGAACCAAGAAATACACACCATTTGCTCCCACGGGAGTGGTAAGCAGTGATTTCAGTGTCGAATCCATCTACATACAAATGCAAACACCAATTATGCACTGCAAACAAATCAAAAGCTGGAAACAACTGGGATTCCCATCAAAGAGAAAGAGGCAATAGAACAAAAAACAGTGACAACGGGAATAGTTTATATGTGCTCCACTGTTATTCATAAAGGCATAACTACTCAAGGGTGGAGGAAAAACCAACCTAAAGGGGGCAGAAGGATGGAAGCCGCTATTGAACAGGTATGATTTCCAAAAAAGCCAAGGAAATGGACTCGTGACAACAAAAATTTTATTAACCATAATTTAAACCAAGTCAGTGTGTCACAAACAATAAGGAGCCAGATCAGTTTAAAGGAGCAGAAGGAATCTCACAGACTTGACCCACCACTATGACATAGAAACAGAAAAAAAACAATCACCCAACCAACATTATTTTGCTCTCCTCTTAAGTAAATCACAGCCCTATCAAAATAATTTAGCATTTTAAACAATAATTTTGGCTGTTAACATTTGATTTATGGCAAAAAAGCCATTTGAAATGCCTCTATTCCACGAAACATACATTCATAAACAGTATTCTGTGCCACTTAAGTTGATTTTTAAACACTCCCTACAGAAGCTGGAGTCATGATAATATTTTTAAGGAAAAATATTTAGTTAGCTGTTTAGTCTAAATCAATCCCTAGCAGTATCATTAAATATTTGCCTATTTATGCCTTCAATGCACTACTCATTTGGCCCTTTTCACAAGAAAAAAAGCTAAGTCATCCCTTCTCAGACTGGTAGCCCAGTCCCTAAAACTGGCAGCAGATTCTGAGGCTCACAAGCTGAATTTTAACTGTTCAGTAATCAGTGCTGGTTTCTGCAGAAATTACTTGTCTCAGCTGTTTCAGATCTTGTAGTGGGAGGGTGGCACAAGCAGAAGTCAGTGAGGCTGCTCACAAGCATTTATTTATTTATCCAAGGAAGAATGTTTTCCATGTTTTCAACAAACAGCCAGCAGCTTTGGCCAGCTGTGAGCAGGTTACAGGGCACTTACTCACTACAGGATTTGTGTACTTGAGTACTTGCAGCACTGTTTGATCCTCCACAAAGTGATATCAGAGACCACTGGCCAAAAAACGTGGAACTCTATTTACCATAATTTAAGAAAACTATGACAAAAATAAGTAGGGGCACATACATGTTGGAGGGCAGGGGAAGAGTAGCACTGGAGGGACTGCAGCATCTCTTTGAATTACCAAATTTCACAGCACCTCTCTCACCCATATATTAAAAGCTAAAAACCAGACTTCCTTCGCCCTCCTCTGGGACCTGCTTTTCAAATGTGCAGCACCAGACGAGCAGCACAATAGGGCTCATGTTTACCTCAGAGACAACACTGTCACTCCAGCTACATTTGTCTGACATTTTACATTCACACATTAGGAAACGATGACTATTTCTGGCCTGCAGAATACTATCTGAAGGACAGACAGATTATATACCGTGCATTCTAAAGGGGCAGGTTGCTATGGTTTCCCCCTGCAAGAACAAAATTCACTTCATTAGGTAATCTGAAGATCTCCACTAAAACCAAAAGGGGCCATCAGGGAAGCAGCCTGTCCTTTAATCACAGCTCTGCCTTCGTGAACACCAGTCCATTTTCCTTCTGACACAGCTTTTGAAAAGAAGAATGTAGCTCTGCACACGAACTGAAATATCCTGACACTCCATATTCTGAGAGAGTTCTAACCACAGAGTTGGCACAACAACATGGATACTGACTGACTTGGAACTGCTGTACTGTAAATCTATGGTTTAGAAAAAGATATTTAACTCTTGGTTGTTTAAACTACTACCTGAACGACTTAACTCATTTGGTAGATCACATTAGGAATTAGCAGACCCTCTTTTCTTGAAAGTAAGACACAGACAACAGGACAAAATATTTCTTCTTTAAAAAGACACAAACCCAGCCAAGGCAAATTCCCATCACCAGGTGTCATCGTGCTTCTGGAAGTTGTGGCAGAATAACATCTTCAAATTACTTTTTTTTTGCCCAGCAATCTTTCCTGTATATTTTTGCTTATCTTCAAGTCCTACATGATCCATCAAACAAAAGTTTTTTGCTCATGCCAGTTTTTTCCTCATGCCAAGCACAGTGCCAAAGATCCCCAGGTACTGCTTTTAGCAAACTGTTTTCAACCACTGAGAGCTCCTGAGCTCTCAATTAGTGTTTCAAGTTGCATTCATTTGGGATTTATCAAAAAGTTGACCTTTTTTAAAAGACAAAAAAGCTTCCAAGTGCAAGTGATTGACTTCGTAGTTTTTTTTCTTAATAAAAAAAGACACACCATGTATTTCCATCATGCCAAGTCTCATCCTAGAGGGTTCACCAACTGTTATTCCAGAGCAGTCAGGAACAATGAGCTCATTATCAGCAAGCCTAGAGCAAATGTGCAGCACCCACACAACCACTGGAAACATTCAGTCCATAAGCAAAACTTGTAATGACTCAAGAATTTCTAACAGTTCTCTCTGAAGGAAACTGACACTTTCCCCAGGCTGCTCCTCTCAGGGTGATTAACAAAAACACACACACTTCTGCAGGCTTATTAATCATCACAAGTGCCTGGTCTCAGCTTTCTCTGTCTGTTCAATAAATTACCCTCTGTTCCAAATCCAGCTGACATGACTCTTTCTAAAAAAGCAGTCCTGAATCTTCTCGAAGTGGGAGAAAATACCTGGCTGAAAATTATCAATGGGAAAGATATAACCACGAAGAGCACAGGACTGCTACTAGTTTTTAAGTTTACACTGCAGATCCGTAATTTCAAACCCCATCCACACCCTCTTCTTCTAGGGCAGCTAACTACACACCAGTCATATCCATAATGCTTGCTGATGCTCTTAACAAAGGCTGGGGGAAAGGAGTGTGAAACAGCAAAGGATTTTCCTGAATTATGTCAATATAAACACTTTTGGGGTAAAAGATTATTTTTAAAATCACAAAAATAGCTCAAAGAGATCACATAAGCAAGCATACAGCTCAGATACCAGATACAGACAATAGATTGGCATATAGATTACATATTATTCCAGTGCAGTAGTAAAGAAAAAAAGAGCTAATGGACTGCCATTATCCCTATCCAAAACAGAGGTCTGGGCATTGTCTTTGCAGTCAAGGCAAGGAAACCCCTGACAGTCTCCTCAACCCGGCAATTTCACACAGTATACAGTAACCAGTTTTCTAGTTTGAAAAAGGACGCAGCCAGTTATTACCATGTAATTCTTCTTTATTAGGAAAATAAAAAGAAAAGAAAGCATAAAGCAGGTGTTTGACTAAGATCAGTGTAAGAATATCAGTAGGTGATTACAGTGCCTAAATCCTTTCCAGGATTTGGTATTTAAGACAGTCTGACAAAGTGTCCTTCTCTCAAGTGATTTATATCAAGGAAATTCAGAGCTCACTGCATTTCTTTTTGGGCTGTAGTTTTTTCTGATTGAAATGTGAACAATGGAATGTAAGGCAAAAGTCACAAGAAACTTTTGAATTAATTTAATCTACATTTCAAACAAATCATTCGCCGTGTCAGGGCTAACTGATGCCCCCTCTGGTCTCTGAGACCCTTCTTCTTCAGAAAAGCTTATACATCTAAATTCTTTACATTAAGGAGAGTAGGTGTTAGATGCATAAACACATTCAAGAACCTGGATTTCTGAAAGCTTTGAAATGGGGCCTTTGAAATCAGAATTCCACAATTCTCCTGAGCCTAAACTGAACTTAATATTATGAACATACTTTCCTTAAGGCAGGTCCAAATGACTTAAAGACTTGTCTCCTTTGCATCCCACCTGTATTCCCAAGGTCTTGTACTTAAACCCATCTCAGAATCTTTATTCTCTCCTCTGACATTTTTGATATAATGAGAATCAGTAAAAGAGTAACAGCAGAGAAAGCAAATCTCCTACAGGATCTTGCATTTACTTGGGAAGCTTCACCTCTTGCCTTTTGTTTGCCTTTCTTTCTTGTGTGCACTTCTGTACAATTAAGTTAATGAACTAAAGACAATTATTACAATAAGGGAACAAACACAAGAGAAAGAACAGGGAGAAACCTTTCCAGCTGTTACAGTAATTTATTTTTTTTAACTGAAATCCCAGAAAAAAATAATTTTAAGAATCTTTATTCTGATGCTATAGTCATAAAACACATAGCAAAGGGTGAAAAACCAGCATTAATTTCTTCAG
Source organism: Illadopsis cleaveri (assembly GCA_013399915.1). Classification (NCBI taxonomy): domain Eukaryota; kingdom Metazoa; phylum Chordata; class Aves; order Passeriformes; family Timaliidae; genus Illadopsis; species Illadopsis cleaveri. The sequence goes on from VXBB01023411.1 coordinate 170,145, forward strand.
CTGTCTTGAGAATGGGGTGCCAGAAGATATACAGCTCTCTTTCCACAGAAGGTAACAAAAAAACTGAGGCCAACCCTGGCAAAGGCAGGGCAGAACCTCACCAACAAAGCCACCACCCTGTGGGGTTGCAGAATTTTGTTTAACAGTTTTCATTGTAAGTTTAGTTTTGTGTACCTAAGATGGGCCCCTTGCTGTCTTAGAGCTTCTTATCAGAAGGTGATTTATGTTGTGTGTAGTTNAAGCAACACCACCCCAAAGCAGGAGCAGAGGCAGCCATGGGCTGCACTGTCACCACCAGAAAAACCAGGGGACACAGCAAGTCCAAGGCCCATCTGGGAAATCCAATGAACAAGTCTGGCCAAGCAGGGGAGAAGGCCAGACACAGTCCTTGTTGAACTACAGTCTTGAGCTGAACTGAGGCTCCTGGAGCCTGGTGGAAGTCTCAGGTGAGACATGCACATTATTAAGCCCTGGAGGTGCTGACTGTAGCAGTGAGGATTAAACAGACACACAGATTTATGATAGACATCTGAGGTTAAGTAGAAAAGAGGTGAAGATACCACTCCTGCAACTATCCACTCTGCTTCTGTGGCAGGCTCACCACCCAACCCTGAAGCTCTCCCAGCACTTCTCAGTTGGCACAGCCACAGACACTGGGAGCAATCTGTGCCCTCAGCTACCAGACCAACCCACAAGAAAACTGTGTGTGCTTGTCTCAGGCACGACAACCACTGAAGAGGCAGAACAGACACCTAGGAGAGAAGATGTAGCATCTTTACTATCCAGTCTTAATCTTCTATCTCATCTCTGCCAGAGCTACAAGAGAACAGCGTCAGTGCATTTCAGAAGCTCCTGGTGCTCTCAGTGTCTGCAGTCCCTCCCTTGAAGCATCTTCCACCCACAGACAGCAGCCTGCAGAGCAGATGGAGTATGTGCACTCCCTTCAGCCACTCCACCATGAGGTCTGGCAACTCAGAGCAAGGCACTTCCCAAGCTGCTGCCCAAGTGGCTGCAGCAGCCCCATGAAGGTGTTTTGGAGTTCTGTTTGCCAAGTGCCTAAGCCCAAAGAACATTTTTAAATCATAACTTGTATGTTAGATTTAATCGACGTGAACTGCTTTTCCATGCTGTCACCTCAGTCCAGAATCCTTACTCCAAGAACAAAAGACAAGCCAGTGATTTTGCCTGCTGTCAGTGGCTTCAAAACAGATCCATGGCCCACTGCTTTTTACAGCACTCCCTTAGTCTATTTTTAAGAGCAATTTGAGAAATAAAAGCTATTTAAAACAAGCAGCATGAAAAGAAGTATCATTTGCTTCACATGATTATTATGTGCATAGTAATGACAGGAAGAATACTGCAAATGTTTTCCAACTCTTAAAAAAAAAAAAAGAGCACTTCCTTTGCAATATATAATTTAAAATTTTAATTTAGATAACTCAGACTATTTACTGGCAACATAAATATCCATATTCATGATTTACTACAATCTTTATGTCTGCTGTGCTGCATCTGTGAATACTTGAAGTACTTAAGTTTGCATTCATGGGCAATTATATGGGAATGTCATCCAATAGCAACAGATTGACGTACAGTTTAGAGTTCACAGCACATTTTGAAGACAATTCATTTTCTCTCAGGTGGGCTGTGGCAGGAGACCTGGGATTGATGCTTCAACTGCCATTTTTTTAACAAATTACTTCTTGTCTAATAGACAGTCAAATCAAGGACATTATTATGAGGGTCAAACCAGCCTTTTAGATGTACTCTCTCAACCAGTAGTTTGTAAAGGTCTGAGGAAGGAAAGGAAATGGACAGCAAGTAGAAACTTGGATTTCATGCAAGTGTTTTAGGGGGGAAAGAGGCACAGGCATGGTATTTGGTCATTCCACCTTCACACTCAAGGACTCCCTCATGCTGACTTCCACTGAGCCTTCCAGAAATCCAATATGAAAACCACATTTTTCTTAAAAATCTCTGCATCTCTATTTCCTTCTAGTCTTGCCTGCTGAAAGTTTTTCTGAAGTACAAAGATTCTTCCAATGAAACAAATTTCAATTAATTTCCACAGGTAAATGATGGGAAGAATTAAACAAACCCACAATAAATCCGCAGCAAGTAGGATTTAATAGGCGAAAGTAGTATGAATATTGCTTTTAATGCATATATTGAGTAAATAAGGTGATAAAGCTTGAATTATCCATGGATAATGGATAATTCATGGATCCATGAAACAGCCCCTCTTTTACGGTGCTTCAAAGGAAGGAGCACAACTGCAGAGGCTTCCCAGAGAGCTGCTGTGTCATCATCCCCTCCTTGGGTGACAACAGAGCCATGAATATTGGTAGGGACACAGGGAGGATGTGCCAAGTGCTTTCAACAGTGAACTGTGATTACTGAACTCAAAGCAACTCAAGCCTTTGCTTTGGCGAGTTCTCACTCTTGTGAAAACACAGGCAAAGGTCTTGCCAGTATGCAGCCAGTGTTTCTACACAGTTAAAACCCCACATATATGGACATCTTTTGCTGAACAAAAATACCTTATAGCTGATCTTCACTGCCATTGCTCCAAGGCATACAGAGATAGCGAAAACAACTGCAGTCTCCCATAGCTATAAAAGAAAGATCCACCTCTGGGAGCAAATCCAGCACGCTGCTTATTTCAGGCACACGGGACCAGAATTTGTTCACCCCAGTCATAGTTGTCCCACCACATAAAGGGCAACTCAGCCTTCCTCTGTTTCAAAGGGAGGCATAAAGCACTTGAGAAACAAAACTTCGGGCAAGTGCAAAATAAGCATGCTCAAAAGCAGAATATGTAGAGACAAAAATCCCACTCTCAGACTACATAGGTTGACTTGGCTTGCACATTCAGGTGTTGGCTATCAATAGAGCTGGCAAAAAGTGGTAACAAAAACCCTGGGTAGAAGCTAAATAAATCATTTAACCTTTCTTTCAGGAAGATTTCTGAACATCACGCAAGCTGATAGACTTGACTGAAAAAAAAGCATTCTGCTCAGGATAATTATCACCTAGGCTTTATTGCAAACTTAGTCTTCCTACAATAATTTCTAAAAAAACATAAAATCCACCTGGATTTGAACTCTTTCATGCCCCCCTGAGATGCAGAGTACTTCCAGCAGCAAGATGTGTATATGTTCAATATCTCGATTGGTACTGATAAAACCAATTTAGAGCTATATATCACTTCAAGTATTAGTGACATACCAACATGTATTTTTTTGAAGAGGGAAAAGATCAAATACAGCTAAGAGGTCTGCCTTACTAAAAACCTTGCTTTTCAGAAAAAGTCAGCTCACTCCTCAAGAGAATTTTAAGCTTTTCAAGCAACTCACAGGAACCTTCACAAAGCATCTTAAAAATTTTAGGCGGAAGTAGAAATAACACCTCAACAAGTTTTAAGAAAAAAACATTTGAAATACCATCATAATGGTCTGCAAAATTGATTCCTCAGCCATTGTACAGTCTTTTTAAGGAACTGGTAATGACTTTGATTAAAGTAGCACATAATGGGACGTTTATTAAATAAGTTAAGTGCCTTAGGGCTCAAGCATGCCCAAAACAGAAGCGGTTTACAGTATGCAATTCCCTTTTTTTGCCTAGAGTCTGTTCAGGAGTGGAACAGCCCCTGGAACAGTTTTAATGCTGGTTTGAGTGTTGGATGTGCCAAAGAATGATTTTCTCTGCACTCTCAGGCTGCCTGTGGATGAAATGATTTCTGTTGCACATCCCGGCCAGAAAAAAAACAATGCCTTTATTCTCTAACACTAGAAGTGTCGTTGGAGGGTTTTTGGTTTTTTCTGCAGTTTTGGTGACAACCTCACCTTCTATGAATATACCAAAATATGAGGGAGGNGGCCCCGCTCCGGACACTCCAGCCCGCCCGTCCGCCCCTCCTCTCCCGGGCACGGAGCGGCGCCGCACAGACAAGGTAAGGGCGCGCGGCCGGTTCCCGTCCCTCCGGCTGCGCTTGTGGCTTTCCCGTGCCGTGTCCGTTCCATCCCCTCCCGTCCCTTCCGTGGGG
>VXBB01023411.1:174389-194600 GCA_013399915.1 Illadopsis cleaveri
AGAATGATTTTCTCTGCACTCTCAGGCTGCCTGTGGATGAAATGATTTCTGTTGCACATCCCGGCCAGAAAAAAACAATGCCTTTATTCTCTAACACTAGAAGTGTCGTTGGAGGGTTTTTGGTTTTTTCTGCAGTTTTGGTGACAACCTCACCTTCTATGAATATACCAAAATATGAGGGAGGGGCTGGAAAGCCTTTAATGCCTTGTCCCCCAGAGGTCTCAGCCATGCTGGAGGTAAGAGCAGTAAAGCACCGAACGCCGCCAGCCTGCAGCCCTGGGGGACAGCCCTGGCCTGGAACCCCAGCCACGAGCCACCGCAATAGTTTAGAAGCCATTTATGCCTTAAAAACCATNGGAGCGAGCAGGTCGCTGGTTCACCGGCAGAGCCCCGCGGCAGCGAGGGACGTGCCCGGACATGTCCCGGGAGGTGTGGCCCCGCCTTGCCCCGCACGGTCCCGGGCTGCGGGGGGTTGGCTCGGAGCGCTCCGTGCCTGTGCCCGGGCTGTTGTATCTCGGCCGTAGAGTTTGCGAGGTTTTTGGTGAGTTTGCCGCGTTTTCGCTGTTTGATTGGCTGGCGTTGTTTCTCGTGGCAGATGATCGATACCCTGGCGAGCGGCGAGGCCCGGGACCTGCTGCTGCAGCTCCCCGCGATGCTGGAGCAGGAGCTGCGGGCTCAGCCCCGGGCCGCCGGCCTCAGGCTGCTGGAGGCTGCCCACGACAACGGCCTGCGGATGACCGCACGGCTGCGAGACTTCGAAGTGAAGGATCTCCTCAGCTTAACTCAGTTCTTTGGCTTCCACACTGAGACCTTCTCGCTAGCTGTGAATTTCTTAGATAGATTCTTGTCAAAAATGAAGGTAAGGATTTTCAAAGTATAAGCTCTCAGCCTAGTTCCTATTAGAAGCTAGAGTGTCTTGGTATTAGATAAAGGTTAAGCTCCTTCCAGAGATTCTTGATTGTGTGGAGCTAAAATATGGTGTTCTTCGTTCAGATTTTGGTATTGTTAAGAAAGGTGTTTCCTCTGGAGAAGGAAAAACTGAAGGATGCCCACGGGCTGGGAAACAGGACATGTTAATGGCTTAGACCAAGACAGACTGCCTGTCTTGATGCATGGATACAGGAACATCTTAAATTACTTCTTATTTAACTGTCTTTTCCACCTATCAATAAGCCTTGTGTATATCAAGATGCTGTTGGAACACTTAAAATCTGGTCAAACATTAGTTAGCACTGCATTATCCTGTGCAGATGTGACATGCTGACCTGGGTTGTTTTTAATTGTCTGACAAGACCGGATTACCACTGTATGATTTGGACAAGAATAAAAGCTTGTTTTCCTTGTGTGTTCAAACAAAAATGAGAAAGCGAGATGGAATGGATGGGAAAATGATGATTTCAAAGACTTCTGAATAAGCAGTAAAAATAGGGACTTCATTGTCTGTGGAATAAAACAAGACAATTTATATATATACATGTACATATATATGTGTGTATATATACTTAAAATAGAGTTAGAAACCCCCAAATTTTACTATCACCCAGTATGTACAACCCTTTGTCCTAAAAGCTTCCTATGAGGCTATTTTAGAACCTTAATAACAAGCTAGTTCTACCTCGATCAAAATTGCTCTGCAGTCTTGCTTTTTTAGATGAATGAGATGCAATTTAAGTTGTGTAACTGTTTTCTTGTTTGGTTAAATAAAGATAAGAATGTACAATAAAAGACTCAGTTTTCAAAATCCAAACAACCCCTCGTCCCTCATAATTATTTGATGAAATTGATGGGTGCCTACAGTTTGATTCTTTCATGTTATAACAGTTGATCAGAGGCCTTCTTCTTTGAAAATAACAATTCCCTTTCCCTTAGGTACAGCCTAAACACTTGGGCTGTGTTGGACTCAGCTGCTTCTACTTGGCTGTGAAGGCATCAGAAGAGGAGAGAAATGTGCCCTTCGCTACTGACTTAATTCGATTGAGCCAGTACAGGTTCACTGTTTCTGATATGATGAGAATGGAGAAAATCATACTGGAGAAATTGTGTTGGAAAGTCAAACCTGTAACAGCCTTCCAGTTTCTACAGCTCTATCATTCATTCGTTCATGAGAATTTAAGCTGTGAAAGGTACAATAGCTAATCCTGATTTTGCTATAACTGCCTATGACCAGAGAATGTAGCATGCAGAAAAATAAGCAGGGAAATTGCTTGAGTAATTGGCCTTTCTGTACTTTAAAAATCCCACAAACTTTCCCCCTTACTGGTAATTGTCATAAATGTGAGCATCTGTGGTTTAATATTACTGTAATTTTAAATATTGTTTGCATAAATGGAGTATTGCTCTCTGAGCCGAAAACCAAACTTGCTTAGTAATGATGGCATAATAAATCTCTGCTGACGCTGCAGTGAAGAATTCCTTCATTGTAAAGATTGCAAAATCTGGTTTTAAAAAAGATTCCTTTTGCTAGTAAGCACTGAAATTCCTTTGTTAAGTCTGTTTTGATAATGCAGCTTTTCCCCAGTGTAACACAAGATTTATTTTTGGCGTTGGGACTGCCAAAACTGAACACCTGTTTGAATGGAACCCCAGAAGGTCTGGGACAAATGAGGTCTTTGTTTAGATAATGAACATTCTTGCTGCTTCTCTGAGTTCCCAGAGTGATGCTGCCGTGATCAAGCTTGCATTCCTCTAGATTCACTCATCTGTTTTTATTACAGGAGAAAATACCTTAATTTTGAGAGACTTGAGACCCAGCTCAAGGCCTGTCACTGCAGAATCATGTTTTCTAAAGCCAAGGTAAACATCTTGAAAGTTCAAAGAAAATTAAACAGCTGAAACTTAACAAAGCAGTGTTTAAAAACATCTCTCTCTCCAGCCTTCTGTCTTGGCACTGTCTATTATGGCACTAGAGATAGAAGAACAAAAACTGCTGGAGTTGACGGAGGCATTGGAATTTCTACAGTTACATTCCAAGGTATGTGCAGATAAAATTTCAGGGGAGGGTCCAAGAAAAATGCATGGGAAGGTCTTACACAGTGGGGAAGGGACAGGTGCATTGGCATTTTGGTCTCCTCTGTGGCTTTCTTGTGGTGTTTTGTTGGTTTTTTTAAATTTGGCCTGGGAGATTTGGCTGCCTGTCTTGTTGAAGAAGCTGAAAATGCATAAACAAAGATTTAATTAGTTACTAACATAGGACATTCTGTCTTGTTATGTAGATTAGCAACAGAGAATTGACCTTCTGGAAGGAGCTGGTGTTAAAGTGCCTTACAGAATATTCCTCAAGCAAGTGTTCCAAACCAAATGTACAGAAATTGAAATGGATTGTGTCTGGACGTACAGCTCGGCAGCTGAAACATAGCTACTACAGAATAACACACCTTCCTACCATTCCAGAGACCACCTCATAAGAGGTAAGTCCTTGTAAAACCAACTTCTGACCTTGTAAAATCAACTTCTGATAAAGTAAATTAGCTGTTAACTACCTCCAGGGTCCTTACAGTTACCTCCTGGAATCATGTCACAGGAGTGGAGTAGGCCTGTTTTCATGTTCATGCTTAAGCCAGTGCTGTACAGAAAGAAGTGACAACCTAATTAATGTGTGAACATTGAAGAACTGATGTGTGTTGTGGTACTAGATATGTTCTACAGGCATTGGGACTACATTCACATTAAAATGTGGAGTAAAGCTTGGAAAAGGGGAAAAAAACCTTGTCTTGCTCCTATCCCAAAAAGAAAACCACCCTGTTAGAATGAATTTCTTGTAATTGTTCACTTAAGCCATTTACAAGTAAGACAGTTTTATACAGTTTTACTTGTATAACTGCTTAGTGAAGGCTAAAATCTGTAATTCAGTTATTCCTGTTACTGTTGTTTTACTCTGTAAAAATGGTGAACTTCTTCCTTACCTAGACTTCATTTCCAGAGGCTACACGCTTTTCTGTAACAGCCATCTTGCTGTTGTCTTGCTGTATTAACATCTCATGCTTTGTTTGGCACTTGTAGAAAGCACTTCAGTTGACTGCTTTGTGTGGGGTTTTTTACAGGAGTACAATGAAATGAGAAGACCATCCTGTGACCTTATCAAGAGGCACATGAATATTTGAGTCTGAACCGTGATCTTAATAATGAAGAACTCAACTCATGGAAAGAATATGTAACATTTCAGACTAAAGATCTTTCCAGCAAATACCAGCTCTTTTCATGATGAATTCAACAGCACGTGCTGTCAGTTTTCAGTCTCACTTGGTAGACTGTTTACTAGTCAGTGAAATAACACAATCCCAATACAAGGAATTTTAACACCTTAGAGTTAAATTTGTAGAGCAGCTTGTACATTCTAACCTTGGTTTACAGTAACTGCAGGTGCTGAATTAGGTATTAATTTTTAAATCCTGGTTCACTTTCTGAGGATTATGCAATACTAGGAAAATCTGATGTGCAGTAGTGCAGTGCTGCAGTGTGTTAAGAAAAGAAAGACTAATCCCACTCAATATTGATGAGAACAGCAAATGCCTGCCAGCTCACCTGGTGTGCTGTCTGTACCTTGTGCCCACGTGTTCCTGCCACGACGGGCACTGGCCTCCTACCACAGACACATTAAACATGGGCCTGTGTGTTACCCACTGGATGTGTTGAGGAGGTAGAGCAGGAGAAGAGAAACTCCACTGTGTTCCTTTAGGAAGGACAGTCACTAGCACAGCATCCATAACTGCAGTATTTTGGAAGAGCTGTAGTTTACCAATGCCACAAGTTATCTCATTCAGCGTGAAAACTTGGTGATAGCTAATGAAGACTAAGGGAAGGAACTGGGTCACGTGTGACCCTTTCATGTCCTAAATCTGATATGAGTTTTCCAGTTTTGCTGTACTAGAGGTAAATGCTGATGCTGAACAGGCACATTGTTACAGGTACAGTAGGAGCAGGGCTAGTTCCCCATCGTGGCCTGTTGCAGGAGCAGTCCAGTTGAGACACATTGAAGATTGCTTCAACTCTGATCTCTTCAAGCTTTCTAAAACACAACTGAAGACCATGTCAGTATTTGAGGCATTCATGCTTCTAGTGCTAACAAGGAAGTGAATAATAAGAATGTATTATTGTATGTTAGATGAAAAGAGGTTCTGGGAGAGTGTTGCTAATGTCCTCTTGAATTCTGCATCACTGTGGGACAGAGGCTGTTGGCAACAGGCTGTTAAACCTGATTGTCATATGGACTGAGGGAGAGAAAGAGAGATCAGAGTGTGGGATGAGATGTTAGCCAGCCAACCCTTCCCTGTAATGGTACCAGCTGAGGTGGAAACCATTCTTTGCAAACTAGTTAAAGCTTTCACAGAAGCCTCCATACCAAAGCTCTTTACTGGACAAGTCAAGTCTTCTCATGAGCTCATGGGAGTGATTGCACTGCAAAACGTTGAACTGGGTATCACCTGTCAGTGCTGCCTGGGCATTGTGCTGACCTGTGCAAAGTGAGTCAAAGGTCTGGGCAGCCTGCTGGGAGAGGATGCAATGTGCTATTCTAATTGTCCCGTCTCAAGACATGTACCTTTAAATTAAACATTGACATGTGCTTAAACTAAGTAGCTTTTTTCTTGTTCTTTATGAAACATCTTAGTAGGAAGCCTATAAATGTGACTTACCTGAGCAGTACCCTGATGCACTTACTATGGTGTTTTGAAAAAGAAAAAAACCCAAACCAAACATTCTGCTTAAAGACGTTATTTTTTATGTACACCTTTCTCTACAGTTTGTGCCTTAGTATCATAAAGCTATCACAGCTTATAAATCAGCTGGTAACATTTTGTCTTCATTCTGCTGGAAAAGATCTTTCTCTTCACCGAAGTAATTACTTCTGACAACAATCCATTGAAGAGATCATTGAAGTCTTCAACAGTGACATGATTTCAGTCCTTAACTGTAACAGGGAATTTGCCTAAAGGATCACATATAAAAAGTTCACTTTTCAAGACTAGAAAAGTCTGGTCCTCCTTTGCTGTAGTTTCCAGAGATTTCTGCCCCACTGAAGTCAAACCCAGGGTTCTGATGGAAGTAAAATTAAAAATTGTTTAGTAAGTAAATTATTTAGACTAAAAAATGCTTTTAAAAATCCCTGATAACCCCCAAACAAAACCCCTAAATTGCTTTTTGTTAATATTCTGCCATTGTATCAAGAACATGTAACAAACAACTTGTCATACATTTATCACAGCACTGAAATTCTCAGAAAATGCATCAACAAACTCTGAAGTGTTGGTTTGGTTGCTTACTGCTGAAGTGACTTTGTAATGCTCTTCCTGACTTAGCAAGTAGTCAGATCTCCCAGAAAAGAAATACTAAGGAAAGTTTAACAAAGAGATCTTGTTGCCTCAGTTTTCTTGCCTGCAAGCAGTTTCTCACGCAGCTTCAGGTAAACAATGTATATTTTTAGAATGTTTACATTTTTCTCCTCTGGGAGGAGAATTGTGATTGATGGTGGTGTTCCCCATCCAGGTTAAAGAGGTGGCGACCTGTGTAGCCAATCTCTTGACCTCTGTACAAACTGTATATAGGAATAGAGTCAGATAATAATTAAAGAAGAAAGATACAGAGAGCTTTCCCTTGAACTGCTGCTGCCTGTCTTGTTCTTTTTGTCTCCGTGACAAGATCTGGCTTTTGGTGTCCTTTGAAAATGCCTTGTTGAAATTCTAAATACATGCCCTGATGGACAACAAGGTTCATAAAACTGCTGTTCTCTGCTGCAGTACATACCCTGCTGATTCAGCTGGTTCCTAAAATGTAATTCTACACCTCTGCAGACATATACAGAAATAGTTGTGTGCCAAAGGTATGGCAAAACAATTTGGGCAATTTTAGTAAAAGCTCAAGGAGCATCTTTTTCAGCTAAATATTCCACTCCATCTTACATTATAAACAAGCATATCCAGTAGTTTGATGTTCAAATTTATTGTAAATATAGTTATGTCATAATTCTAGATAATAACACAAGTGTGTGTAGCTGAATAAGTGAGAAGTTGTTAGGAAGATGCAATGAGTAAAACAACAATAGCACCTCCAAACTCACCTGAATTTATCACAAACCCTGCAGACAAGAGTGCAGGCAGAGTAATTTCTTCAAAGCACAGTGATAAAACCTTGTAAGCACTGTAAGATATCGAACTAAAGCATATATTTCCATGGCATTTGCTCAGCTTTCCTGGCCATAACCTCTGTATGCTAACAAAAAATACAAGGAGTAATTATGGTCCTTTAACTTACTTCTCTTTGGAATCGCTCCAGTGTAAGTTTCCTTTGCATCTGGTCCTGCACCCAAGGATCAGCAGCATATTCATTTTCTAACAGAGATGTCCAACAGTTTCCAGCATCTCTGTTTGTCTTCATTAGAACAATTCGTATCAGCTGCCTGTCTTCTGTTGAATGAAAACACACAGAGGAACCTTTAAACTCAGTGCTACGTGCTGCTTCTTTTCTTGGTTTGGTGAATTCACCATTAACAAGCCCAAGGCATGAAGTAATTTAAATTCTTAATGCCAATGCCAACACAGTTCTTGATAAATAAATAAACATTAACAAGAAAAAAAAGGCTGAAGCAAAGATAGCCTGTACTGTCATCCCTCCCCTTCTGGCCTGTGAGTTGCTGAAGTTCTTTTAAGGGATTAAACACAGTTCATAAGTACTTGTATTTCAAACATAAAGCAACTTCTTGGAGATGGTCACAACAAAGATTTAATCTATTAATATAGACAACTCTGCTAAGGCAGTAAGCAAAAATTTGAGGTCAAGCTTTACAGAGAGTTATTACCAACAAAAGCCAGAACTAAGTTCTAACAACTTATGAACGGATGGCTGTTTAAACAGAGTGTGTGTGGCCATAGAGAATATATTGGGAAGCATTCAAAGTAATGGAATTTCTGCATTTCCCAATGCAATTCAAAGCATTGGAAGTTTCAAAGTAAACATGCAGAGTGTTTAGTTCTACTGAAGTGAATAAATACAGCATTGGAAGTGTATTTTGAAGATTATCTGCATACTGAAAAAGACTGGGCTTTGCTTCACAATGTGTATTAACACTTTTAATGCTTAAATTACTAAATTATCAATAAGTATTTAAATACTGAATGGAAAAAAAAATCCTTCATAGGAAAATTCTGAGAGGCACAGTCCACAAATATGATTGCCAAACCCCAAAATATTCTGAATACAGTATTTATGATATAATGGCCCAATATGCTTTTTTTTCCTTCATTATAGTAGGAACCTTAGTGTGATTTTTAAATTTCTTTCTGATTCTCTTGGATTGTAGATTTTGTCACTCATTCAAAAAATGTAGTACATAAGAAGTAGCAATTATAGAGAATCATAGACCACACAACTGTTTACCTTTAAATGAAGGTTTGCAAAAAACCTCACTATATGGAAATGTTTGTAACCATTGATTACAACCTTCCAGGATGTGGCATTTTCTCCTTAACCTTAGTCTCAAGTGCTTTTGTAACACCTCAGTTCCTTAATCCTGCAATAACGACTGCCTTTTTACAAAGCCATGGGAAGAAAGTAATCTTCCCCATTAATAAAGAGAGGGTGAACTATTACTGCCTTTATAATGTCACTTCAGATGCAGGTTATTACCTAAGGTCCACGTTCCTTCATCAGTTACTGTAGAGTCAAAAAGTTTTCCCTGCAAAAGACAGGTACAATATTACATATCAGTAAAACCTCTTCAGCATCCAGTTCACATTGAGTTATGAAGTTTTACTCAGCCACCTTGTATTCTGCTGAAAATAAATAGGGTGATCTGGCCTTACAAGTATACACTTGCATGTAGCCTGTCAAAGAATTATTGCTTGTTACAGAAATATTTTAATTTAAGCATTTAATACCTTCATTGTTTCTGTATCTGGAGTCATTGAAAAGGCTTGTGTTTCTCAGCAGGTAATGCCATTTTTAATAATCATGTAATGAAAATGCAAGAGTTTTTCCCAGGGGTAACATCTAACTCTGGTGCAGGGTACAGGTAGTATGAGCAGTTCATTATAAATGTGAAAGTAAATCTGTCTTTAGACTGGGGGCTTTTTTTGGTGGTTTATTTGTTTTGGGATGGGTTTTTATGTTTGTTTTTTAATTGCTTTCCAGAGCAGCTGAATCTGCACTGAAATGCTGTCCACATTCACATTAAAATCCATGTGAATTTGTATCTTTATCTTTTCATAGAATCACAGAATGGTTTGGACTGGANTAGACTGGGGGCTTTTTTTGGTGGTTTATTTGTTTTGGGATGGGTTTTTATGTTTGTTTTTTAATTGCTTTCCAGAGCAGCTGAATCTGCACTGAAATGCTGTCCACATTCACATTAAAATCCATGTGAATTTGTATCTTTATCTTTTCATAGAATCACAGAATGGTTTGGACTGGAAGGAACCTTAAAGTTCATCTCATTCCAGCTTCCTGCCATGGGCTGGGACACCTTCCACTATTCCAGGCTGCTCCAAGCCCTGTCCAACCTGACCCTGAACACTTCCAGGGATGGGGCATCCACAGCTTCTCTAGGCAACATGTGCCAGGGCCTCCCCACCCTCACAGGGAAGAATTTCTTCCTAATATCCAATATAACACTGTCTTCTGACAGTTTAAAGCTCTTCCCCGTTGTCCCATCACTACATGGCCTTCTAAGAAGCCCCTCTCCAGCTCTCTTTTCATGTACTGGAGGACAGGCACCATCTGTAAAACCCCGTGCAGGTGAACAAAACTGTTTCCAATGAATGTCAATTTTAATATATCAAACGTGGGATGAAGAACAGAGAGGCACCACAAGGCACACAGGTGCCTCTCCCAGGCGACTAATGACAGCACATGAGGACACGGTCTAAGCTGTGCCAGGGCAGGTCTGAGTTGGACATCAGGAAGAAATTTCACAGAAAGTGCGACTAGACATTGGATGGGGCTGTGCAGGGAGGTGGCGGAGTCACAGTCCCTGGAGGTGTTTAAGGAAAGCCCACGGCCGGCTGACACAGGGCTCTGTCATAGGCTGGACTCGATGATCTCAGAGGTATTTTATAACCGAACTAAGCCCGCGACCCCNGCGGAGTCCCAGTGCCGTCATGGCTTCCGCGTGCGCTCCGCTCCGCCACCTCCACCGCGATGGGAGCGCCGGTGCGTGAGGAGAGGGGACTGAGGGAGCGGGGCGAACCCTCCGGCGGCGTCCGGGGGGCCGGGACCGGCCTCAGGGTGTCCCTTCCTGGGCGGAGAGGGGACTGAGGGAGCGGGGCGAGCCCTGCGGCGGCGTCCGGGGGGCCGGGACCAGCCTCAGGGTGTCCCTTCCTGTGCGGAGAGGAGACTGAGGGAGCGGGGCGAGCCCTTCGGCGGTGCCCGGGGAGCTGGGGACCGGCCTCAGGGTGTCCCTTCCTGTGGNGGACATCAGGAAGAAATTTCACAGAAAGTGCGACTAGACATTGGATGGGGCTGTGCAGGGAGGTGGCGGAGTCACAGTCCCTGGAGGTGTTTAAGGAAAGCCCACGGCCGGCTGACACAGGGGTCTGTCATAGGCTGGACTCGATGATCTCAGAGGTATTTTATAACCAAACTAAGCCCGCGACCCCCGGCACCCCGCGGCCTCCGCGTCTGGAGCGGCCGCCGACGCGTTCCCCCCGGGCTGCCCGCGGTACCTGCAGCAGCTCCTGCCCGCACACGGCCAGGGAGATGTGCCGGCTCCGCAGGCTGCAGCGCACGTCCTTGGCGCGGGTGCCCGGCGGGACGCGCACCTCGATGAACACCTCCTCCAGCGTCTGGTACCAACGGCCCCACGGCGTCCCGCAGGGCACCACCCCGCTGCGCTCCTCGAACGGAGCCGACATGGGACACGGCGGCAGCGCTCNTCGGCGGTGCCCGGGGAGCTGGGGACCGGCCTCAGGGTGTCCCTTCCTGTGGGGAGCAGTCCGTAGCGCGGTGCCGGAGGACCCTCTGAGTTCTCACAGGGGTCCCCTTCTAGAGCAGAAGGTCCTGACTTCGTGTCTAGCCCTGGCATGCCAAATACAGTGGTGAACGTGTATTATGTACCTAGTAACTAAAGCGGTGCTAAACCTTGCTGGCCTCTGGTTCCGTAGTACAGCACTGTAAGAGGAACGTGCCGAGCTTGTCACGGCTGAGCCACTGCTAGCGAGAGCCTTTTTTGATGAACGAGTCTCTCACAGTGAGATTTTGGCTGTAGATTTACCCTAGATATGTTATCAACCTCAGCTCATCGAAGCTGAAAACTCTGTCATTTACCCTCATTATTCTTTGCTGTTCTGAAAATCTCATTTCTAGCACGTACCCCCCTGCAAGGATCCCGTAAGACATCAGATGGAGTGGGAAGTTTGCTGTCTTCTGAAGCATGCCAAGGGGTTAGGAAACAGAAGAGTAAGTTAAAATTGCACAGAACACAATGATAAGATATCTTTAGATGCTACAATTGTTAGTGCTGTTACTGCTCTGCTGTTCAGAAATTGGTTTGTGTTGCAGAGACTCACTACCTACCAGATCAAAGGAGCAGCTGTAAAAACATTTATTGGTATCTTCCAAAAATAGTTTTATATGTGACTTCTGCTAATTAGGGGGGTCTCTGGAGGTCTAATAAACTACTTATTAACGTAGGGTTTAGAGATATTTTAATGCGCTTTTGATATCTAAAGCATCTCTCAGTTGAAAAGTGACGTTATGGATCTGGATTATGGCAGGGAAACTTGGCAGAAGTGGAACTATCAAAGCTGTCTGTCACCTATAGTCTCTCTCTTTGTCAAGTGCCCAGATGACTAATATTGAACTGGCTGATTGCAGTAAAAAAGTAGCTGGTATTGGGTTGTGAAGCATTTGCCTCCCTGTGTGCATGCACACCCTCCTCCTTCACCATTCTCTGCTACATCCTTGTGCAGGTGAGACACATGTGAGCAGTGAGAAGAGTGCACCCACCCCAGTAACTGCAAGGAGACTCACATCTCTGGGATCCACGGTAGGGCTCTGCTGTGGTGTCTGTAGTGCTGTTAAATCCCTGCTAAATCCCTCTGACTTGGCAGCTAATGCAGCCTCTTCATACAATTGGCATTAATCTACCCAAGTGAACTATGGAGCATATTGTTGTTTGTGTTCCTTAAGACCTAAGCAGGAAAAATGAAATTGCTGCATCCTTGGGAATGATATGGTAATTAACTTGGGACTACAGAGCAGCTTGTTATATTTGGTGCTACACTCTTGGGATTTCTTTTCCTCTTGCTCACCATGTAATTGTGGTGTGACTCCTTCTTTTTAAGGAGATGGTGTTTTGGTTCTTGCTCTCATGGGCTGGGCAAGGCAGAGTGGAAACCTGGTGGTAAAAGAAGCAGGGAGGGGATGGTGCTGAATGTACAGGTTGTCAATGTCCTATGCAAGGATATGGATTTCAAGATTAATAGCTTAACAAGATGAAAAATGATGGCCTTGACATACTAATTAGGTTCATGGGTATTGAGGATGTAGGATGAAATTCTGCAAACAAACCTGAGGTGAAGATATTAAAATGGTTTTATGAAGCTTAGGGGTGCTAAAGTCTCCAACTTTGTAAATCTTCTTCCTCTCCCTGTGGTTATGATCTGTCCCTTCAGAGTAATGCTGATGAGAAAGTATAAGGGTAAACCTCATCCTAACCTGAAACTTTTCTGCCCTGTCTGGGAGACAGAAAAGTTTGCTCTTTATTTGGTCTGCATCTTTGTAATATTGCCTATATGAAGCACTGAATCTGGTATTGAATTGTGTTCAGCTATGATGAAGGTAGAGATTTCTAACACAGCTCTCTTCCAAAGCCGGCTAACGGGATTGTGAAGACTAAAAAAGATGTTATGCTTATGAAGGAGAAAAAGAAGCAGAAGGCACTGGAGAAGGAGGTATGAATCCATTATGTGAGTGAAATCCTGTCATGTCTCCCACTTACAATAATAATAAATACAAGCTGGTAGGATTGGCCTCTTTTGCATCACACAGCATGCAAGTAGTTTACAAACAGCTCTGTGCAGAAGAAAGATTATCAGATATTATGGATGTACAAAGCTAATGGAATTGCATTAATTCCTGCTGATTGTGAGCAACTATTCTGTCAGTCTTTTCAAAAACAGAACTAAGTTGTCTGTTGACTACCCCAAAAAGGTTCTGTTTTATTGAACAATCTCTGGTTGATTTTTTTTGCTCACTAATTGTCATACTTTCAATGTTTAAGAGGCACCCTAAACTGTATCATTACCCTTCTGTGTG
This sequence comes from Illadopsis cleaveri, assembly GCA_013399915.1. Taxonomy (NCBI): domain Eukaryota; kingdom Metazoa; phylum Chordata; class Aves; order Passeriformes; family Timaliidae; genus Illadopsis; species Illadopsis cleaveri. Next base: position 187,632 of record VXBB01023411.1, read on the forward strand.
CTAATTGGTGCCTTGTGTCTCGAATGTCACGTTCTGCCTTTTTGTCTGTCACAGCCAAAAAGGAAGGTTGGCTTCTGTTGCCCATTAAAGCTAAGACTATTCTAATTTTAGCATGTTGTACTGGCTTGGTAGCATAAAATAAGTCAGATGAAATGTTGCTACTGTATGGTGTGTAATAATGGAGAATTGTGGCGATTCTGTTATTTCCTTCCTGTGAATGAGAGTTGCAGATACATATTTTGAATGTGTTATCTGAAAGTAAATACAGTTTGGATACCTATGACTGTGGTTTACTTGGAGAGGCTAAACTAATGATAGTAGGAAATACAGAAAATATCTCATGTTTTAGATTCGTGCATTAGTGAGAGAACGTGGAGAGCAGGATAAGAAACTTCAGGCTCTGGATGAAGATCTTGTTAAGATGGAAGCAAAGCTGAGTGCTGCAGTTCAGGAGAAAACCTCTCTTTCAGCAAATGTTGCATGCCTGAAAAAGCAGCTTCTGGAGTTAACAAGAAGCAATGAACTGCTAAAGTCAAAGGTATTCAGACAAATAAGTGCATCTTTGCTTTGCCTCTGCTGTTGTTGAGCTTCCTGTGCAAGGGGAAGCTTTAGCTGCTAATCAACATCTGTTTTGACATAAAGCATGTCTGGTTTGGGATCTTGTGCTCTTCTGTCTAAACACAGAGCAGGAGGGGCAGCACTTGGAAAGGGTTGTGTGAACAGCAATTCATACAAAGGAATTACACTTAGTGGTTTTATCTTCTTTTCTAACAAGCTGTCTGAAGATGGGGTGCAGAAGAAAATGAGCAGCCTGTGCATGGAGTTGATGAAGCTCAGAAACATGAGGGATGCTAAGGAAAAGGTATGACCATTTGCATAGGACAGTAATTCTGAGCTGCTCAGGAATAAAACCAGTGATCCTCAGTATCATTTGCCTCTTCGTGGCAGTTGTTGTTTAACAAGTGGCTGATAACTTCAGAGGGATACTTGCAATCACATTTAGCATATTAGGTGGTGCTATCATTAAACAGGAGTGATGATTCAATTTCAGTTCACTACTGTCTCTTCCATGGTGCCTTTTTTTAACTAAATCTCATTTTAATGTGTGTTTTGTTGCTTGGTTTTTTTTTTAGACTGCACTGGCAAAGCAGGAAGACATGGAAATGAAGCTGCAGGAAGTGCAAAGGAATCTAGAGCATTCAAAAGGAAAAGTAGCACAGTTACAAGAAAAATTGTAAGTGCTAAGAGGGGAGTTCGATGAGATGATATGACCTGGTTTTGTTTCCATGCTTATCCTTTGTAGTAACCAAAGTCGAGGCTGTCTCCCTACTGAGCAGGAACAGGCATAATCAGTGTTTGTAAATCTGGAATAAATACCATGGAATGAAGTTCCAACAACTGCTGTGGTTTGATAAAACAACCATTAGAAACATTGTTCCTCTAGTGTATCTAACCTTTTTCCAGAACACAAACTGTATCATGTCAACCCTTTGTCTTCCAGTGTGGTATGGGTGAAGTTTTCTTGGATGTGGGGTGGGAAGAGGTAAGTCTTTAGAACAGAATTGTTGTTCAGGTTGGAGGAGGACATTTGTATGGATGGGATATTTCTGGCCCTTTAGACTACTAAGTTAGGAATGAGCAAGAATAGAAAAGCATTGGAGCAGGAGCTGAAATCCTAATTCAGCAGCCAGGCATTTAGCATGGGTTTGATGAACACATTCACATTCTCCAGAGAGGTGCATTCAAGAGCCATTGTGGTGCCTTCAGAGCTGCTTTACTGTAGGCACGTGCTCTGAAGAAAGGCAACTGCAGAGTCTCTTGGCTTCTTGGCAGCTCTGTGTAGATAGAGAGTGAGTTGTAACTCAGCACTTTCTGTTTTGCCCAAAAGGTGTCATGTGCTGCACAGGAACAGTGCACTAACGTGCAGCCTGTTGCTGAGGACAGTGACCTAGGATGAACTGCCAAGCTGTGTTTATTGTCAGGTTGGCACAATTGGCACTGCAGCATGAATTTGGCTGTTAAAATACACAAAGGTAACGATGCAGGTAGTGCAGGTCACAAAGGGAGGAGATGCTGATTTTCTACAAAAGCTGCATTATGTTAATGCATTATTATGTTTGTGGCATATTGCTTGTGGCAAGATGTGGCTTAGTATCTTTACTACAATGAGAACACTATCTGGAACAGGTATGAAAAGAAGGTAGAATCACCTCTTAGAGCCACTGTCAGTTTTGTAGCCAAACTGGGAGAAAAAAGGTATGTATTACTACTTAACTCTGAATTTGTTTAAATAGATCTGTCATAAAAACTGTCTGGTTTTAGGTCTGCTACTGAGAGAGAGAAAGTTGAAGAAAAGTCTGACACTGAAAAACTCATGGAGTATATTACAGAGCTCAGGTAACAACAAATTGTTCTCAAGAAGGCAGTTTTCCTCTTAGAAACCAACAGTCCTAAGCGTTTTCCTTTGTGTTGATGTGTAAGCTTACAAACAAAATGTAGGGGGTAACAAGTGCCTGAATTTTCTTCTACAGTAGTGTTGCAGAAACAGCTGAGAAATACAAACTAGAAGTTGCCCAGATGGAGGAGACACTGAGTAAGAAAGACCAAGATATTGAGAGCCTGAGAAATACCCTCAAAGCAAAAGAGGAGGAGTCATGTAAACAGATGAAAGAACTTAATGAGAGGTGCCAATTGCTTCAACAAGAGAAAGGTAATTGTTAGTTCTTGTACACTGTTCCATATGTGGGATTACTCACATGTCTTAAAGCATCTCAAAGAGGTGTTTTCTAAAATGTCAGTTGAGACTGGTTTGTTCCAAATCAGAAGTCAAGTCTCTGAGGTCCAGCTAGAAACACCAAGGCATGTTTTTAACAACAGAGAAATCACTTCATGTCTGACATCTGTGAAGTCTGAATTAGTGTTTCCATGAGGGTAACTTGGGTGGATAGTATACAATGAAAATTGTAGGAGTGGCTTTAATCTTAAAGGTGAACACTAAGGAGTTCTTACTCCGTACTCTTCACTGAGAAGCAGTATGATATTGTGTGAATTCACTGCTAGCAGCTTGTACACAGGCTCACTGAGGTGTTGGGAATGTGGCAAGGATCCTTCTTCACCTCCTTACTCCTTCTCTCCCAACACCAGCAACTCTGCAATTTGGCACATGTACTCAGTTTTCTGTACCAGCTGCTTCTGAGTGCTAGCTTGTGGAAGAAGCTTTGGGGAACTCATGTAGCTGTTTTCCCTGCCACACTGCTCTTCTGGTGAAGGCTAATTGCTGGGTCCAAACACTCCTGCTGTTAAAATTATTTTAAAGTGGTGTAACTCATACCAATGTTGAGGAGTTTCCAGATGGGTTGTAGGTATGTAGGTGTTTGTTTTGTGGGGGGTTTTCTTTCAGTGTTTTTGGCAGTTAGGTAAGGGAAAAACAAAGATGCAATTGGAAGTATTATGAATAATACATATTGTAGCTATTTGAAGATAGAGAAGGGAACTTGTGTTATATTGACAATTTTTCTATGCAGAAAAAGAGTTGTCTGAGGCCAAAGGACAGTTCCTGAGTATGAATGCTGAAATAGAAGACCTGAAAAAAAAAATTGATTTGGTGGAACAAGAACACCAAAAACTGCTTCAGAGACATGAGGAGGTCATCTCTCAGCTGCAGCAAGAGAAGGTAAATACAGGCTATAAATTAGTCTAAGAATAGATTGTAATCCCAAGGATTGGCACTAAAAATTGTTGTTTTGGCTATGCATGAGATGTGCATTCCACAAATTAGATTATCAGTAATATGGTGAAGTGGGTACTGGCCTGCAGAAGCTTGTGTGGTCTAAGAATCATTGCTGGTGGGATGGGGATTTTGGTTCTTCCCATAGATTTGAAATTTAAACACTGCAAATTAGCCCTTTACTACCCAGAAAGTACTGGTAGTTTTAAAATCTGTGGTACTTCGGCATGCAGGAGTCATCTGCATCAATGCAGCAGAAGTTACTGGAGTTTGAAGATGAAGTAACAAGTGAGAGGCATCTTCTGGAAGAAGAGCTGAATGATACCATGAAGGAGCTGAATAAATTGCATGCCAAGGAGAAGAAAGCTGAAAAGTTGGTGAAGCAGCTGGAACAAGAAGTCAAATCTCAAGGTCTTGCACTCGCACGGATGGAAGAAGAGTTGAAAGGGTTTGTGAAAGAAACTTTCTGATTCAAGCTTTGAAAGGAAAAATGTTGAATTTTAGTGTAAACAGAGCTTCCAAGCCCAATTCAGGTTTTAGAGACCTGGGCAGATCTGCAGTTATTTCTTGCTGATTGTTGATTACTGCTAATGATGAGATCTAATCACTAGCAGTAGTAACTTGAGTCAGTTTTACATTGTTGCAATTTAAAACAAACAAACAAACAAAATCCAGCTGGGATTTGGTTGAAAGGCTAGTATTGTAGTGCTCTGACCTTGCTGTGCTAGGTGAGCTATGTGCATGTTGTACTGGCTATTTCTGTCCTGGAGAAGGCAATGACAAAAAGATTTTCAAGCCAGTTGTCTCTTGTTTAAGTTTACTATTAGGTCTTCAGTCTATTCTATAGCTCCCTTGGGAAATAAAGGGAGGGGGAAATCCTTAGTAATACCTGTTGTGAAGATTGTGCTTTAGTATGTGAGAAGTTACATACTAGCTTTGTCACATTTGATTTATTGCTGCTGCTTCAAGCCTTCTGTAACTGACAGCAGCATTTGGTGATGAGTTCACATATACTCCTCTCCAGCAACCAATGCTGAATTTTTATTTCAGGAAGAATGCAGAGTTGGAGCAAATCAAGGCAATGCATAGCAGTGCTGTACTGAAACTCCAGGAAGAGCACAGCAATACACTGCAGAAGCTTGAAAAGACTATTGCTGACTTTGAAAGGTATTTAAGTTTTATTAATCATAAGACAGTTATTATCTCTGAGATGACAATAAAATGTACTGTTCATTTATGTGCCTTGGTACTTCACACTGCAGGTTATTAGAGCAGAGGATTTTGTGATGGTATTTGGTGGCATTAAGAATTTATTTCTTGAGTACTAGGCAAGTATTGTGACACAGGATCACTATCTAGTTCAGGAAATTGGATATTTCTGGTTCCAAAATGGAACCAGTTGGTGGAATTCAGTGGTCTTGAATCACAATGAGATTTGTAACTAGTGATGATGTTCTTGGTACTGAAATAGCTTGGAAAAAGACTTGTACACTCAAAACTTGCACTGAATTGCGAGTAGTTTCCTAGGGTTATTGCTATTCTTTTACCTTAAAATATTCAGGCTTAGGAAGTATATAAAAAGTGATTCTGTTATTACTAGGTATGTGTGTCATCCCAAAGGATCCTTCATGGGTATTTGCCAATGCAATTACAGACACCAGGTGCTTTGCTGTTAAAAATAAGCTTCAGAGAGTGTAGGTCCTTTGTGTTTTAAAATACCTACAAAATATAGTAATAGCTGTAACAGAGAATTTGTTGTAGTGTTACTGCTTATGGCTTAATGGAATTGATTAATCAGTTTGGAATTATCAGAGCCTGTACACTGCCATATCTTCAGATTATAAAATCTTTGGTACTTGCTAGCACGAGCTTGTATTGCTCTTGTAAGGTGTGAACATTTTGCCTGAAGTAACAAGGCTTTTCTCATCTGTGCTGTAATACCAGCTGCAAGAAAACATCAGCTGAAGAAATTTGCAGTTTTAAACTGGAGAATTCCTCTCTGCGAGAAGAAGTTGCCAACCTAAAAAAAGTAGGTCAAGAGAATCTGCGGTTGCTTCAAGAAGCAGAAGACACCAAAACCAAAGCAAATGAGGAATGTGCCAGGTACTACACAGACAAACTTTTCCTGAAGCTAAGGAGTGCAAACTGGGGCTTGCCTTTCTAACTAGAACCTCATGTGATGCTCCAGAAGATCAGATCAGTATCTGGTGTAAACTGAAGTTTCTTGCTTTTCCCAGTGCAGAAGGTTGAAAACACTGACAGACAAAACTTACTAAGTTTATATGCTTTAGGAAACTGGTCTGTCCAATCAGTTATTTTGACTTTTGTGTATATGGGGAACATAGAGGAAAAGGAAAATATTTGAATGAAATACATCGGAATATTGTCTGTTTCAGAAATCAGTTACAGTGAGTGCTCTGCAGCCTGATCCCCACAGGAGACAAGCAAATACTGAATGCAGAATTCACTCTTTGCCACTCCAGTCTGAATGATGTTACCTCAAATTCTGCTCATGAGCAGATGCCAGTTAATCATCCATGAATTGCCACACTGTGGTGATGTAAACTGAGCTCCTGTCTCTGCCTGATATGAGGCACCACAGTGCAGCTGATGAGAAATAACACCCAAGAAATTGTGTTAGGCCAGTAGCTGAGGACATGCTTCCCTGACTGTCTAACAGCAGTATGGTGATCCATGTTCTCTAGTTCTGTGCTGGTTAAGATGCTGCCCTTTCTTTCCTTCCACCTGCTCAATGTCTCCAGTTTCCATTAGAGCTGCTAAAAGAAAAACTGAAGAGGTGTTTCCTGGCTGAGGTGGCAGGGAAGGGATGAAACAGCTGTGGCTGAAGAGGGGTTAATACTTTCTGGTGTAGAATTTTTGAAATCTTGCATACATCCACACTCAACAGTCTCGATTAGTTCCTGCTTGGGCAAATCTCTGCATGTAAAGCCTAACTGCTAAACTGTCCCTGCTAAAAGCTGTTGGCATTGAACAACCTTAACTGAGCAACATGATCTTTCTTTGCTTCAAAAGGACTGCCTTCATCCTTATAGGCAAAGGTAAAAATATTGTTCATCTTAATTACCTTCTGTACTACTATTTTCTTTGTGGCACTGTTTGTGCAAACCTTTATTTCAGTTCTACTAATAGCTTTTCAACCATCATTACTTGTGAGTTTTTCATTCAGTGTAATGGAAAAAAAGTAAAAATCAAGGACTCATTAAGAAATTATGGTATTTTCC
>VXBB01023414.1:663-22513 GCA_013399915.1 Illadopsis cleaveri
TTGAAGGAGGCCGAGATCCCGCAGGAGCTCATCGAGCGGCTGGCGCACAGCGAGATCCACAGCATCCGCGACTTGCAGCGCCTCCTGGAGATTGACTCCGTAGGTAAATTAGTCCCGTCCTCCTTCCTTCCGCGCCGTCGGCCGCCGCCGCCCCGGGGGGAGGCTCCGCACGCCCCGCGCTCCCCGCACCTCGCCCGGGACGCCCGTGCGGGGACCGGCCCCGAGAGCCGGGCGGCTCCGGGATGCGTGTCACAGGGAGGCGGCGGCCAAGGGGCCGATCGGGAATTAAAACTTCGTGGGGTTCAGGGTGGAGAGGGACCTTGTGACCCTCCGTGTTTTCAGAGCTCTCTCTCCGTCTCGCAGCGGAGAATTGCCGTAAGGTTTGTTGTTGGTCTTGCATTGCTCTGTTATCTTTAAACTACTGTCCTAGAGGTATTTAAAATATTTGAAACAATATTTATGAATGAAGTAATGTCTCTTCAAGTGCTGGGCTTTATTAAAAGGAAAATAAACCGTCCACGCTGATTTTAAACAGGAACCTGCGCATGAAGCTTACCCTCAAAAATACACTTTCTTTTTTTGTTGTTTTTTTTTTTCAAAAGAAAATAGTACAGGGTTATTTTCTGCATCATTAGGCATGCAAATGGGTGTAGTGAGAACGTGCAGTTTAACAGATCGTTGCAGCAGTAAATCAGATCTAGAAGCATGGTATTGCTGGGTTCCTTATCATTTGGTTTTACTTGATGCACTTTGTTCCTGGTGATTTCTTCCCTCAGTTGAGAGAGAATAAACCCGGCACCTCTGATATGCCCAGGGGAAGCCTGCATCTTGCTGAAGCACAAACATGGAGAAAAATGAATGAGTTCTTGCTTGCATTGGTACTGGGCCATCTTCTTTTAAACCATATGCTGTGTATTTTTGTAAAGTCTGTGCCAGGTTCAATCACCTTCATTCAGAGTTGCAGGATCCTTCTAGAGTTTAACTCACTGCTTTTTGTACGGTGCTCTATTAACGAGCAGGAATGCACTAGGAACGTATTTTACAGTCATAGCTTTCAATTTTCACGTGATTAGGGAGCAAACGTTTTCCCATTACGCTGAAAATGGGAGTATTTCTGTCTTGCACAACACTTTACCAGAGAGGCTAATTACTAATTACCAGATTGGCATCGGTTTAATATTTTTGGAGAGCAGTGCTCCATCATTGTTGTTTTTCACCACAATTAAGGAAACTTTCACAACAGGGAAGGGGTGTGCAGTTCATATTTCCCCACTGAAGGCTGTTTTGGACCAGACAAGTGCACTACTGCTAAAATCTTTTTCCCAGTGAACTTAGTGGAGTTGGCTGCTGTTGTAGGAGGGCTGGATCTGAGCGCTAGCATTTCAAAATAGTACATGCTGCTGCTGCCTTTGAGTCAGGGTTCTGTAGCTACCAGAATACATTATTTTTTCAAATACCTCAGCGTAACAAGCACATGCTTCATTTTTAAATACCACTTAGAAGGAGAGCAAAAGTTCACATGGCTCCATTGCAAGAGAATCAGGCAGACAAGTGGGGCAACGGCAGGAGCTGAAAAAATGGGTAGATGTAGCAGAGAAATTTATTTCAGAAAATAATTATTTACCTCGTGGCGAATATTAACTGGAGGATGCAAGACCAAAAATGGAAAAGGTCAGCCACAAGTTTACCCATTTCATTTTGCTGTTTTTTTGCAATTTGTCAGTTTAGAAACCATTAGAGAAACAAGAGACATAAATATTTTACTATCTCACTGTGAAACAGTAATTCCTTAAGACATGAACTCAAACAATATTAAAAAATAAAACCAAAATATTCAGCCTTTCACCCGGTTCTTGCTTATGTGAGTGCTGCTTTTGCCTGTGTGCTAAGCTGTGCTCTGAGCTACTCAGGCATGGTTAGGTTTTCATGGAGTAACCCGTCTTTACTACCCACGTTTGCTTTTCCTGGGCACAGTCCTGCAGGCTTTACTGTCATGAGTAATTCTTACTAAAGGCTTATCAGAGTGACTAATCGAGTATTGAAATTGCCGTGCTTTCCTCAGTAAACAGGATCAGGCCTGTTTGCTATATTTAGTATTTATATATATTTAGTAGCTTGAATTAGCAAATCAAATGTTTTCTCGTTGTCCCTGGTAAGGTGATATTTCTGAAATGTGTTTCCTTAGGGCTGCACTTGCCTTTAGGGAGCAGCCAGTTCAGTGAGAGCTTGTACAGTAGGTATATTTCTTTTATAGCATGTACTCATTTTCAGCTGAGGCTCAGAACAAAATCACTCCAGCGACTATTCTCTCCCTTGTTTTAGTGCATGGTATTGCCAGTCCTTCTGCATGTGAGTAGCCCTGTTTAAACTCAGTGGGTGGACTTGAGAATTAAGAATGATCTTGTAGGCTAAGAGTTTGCAGGATCAGGCATGCATGAAGAAAATGTCTGATATTCCTGAGTAACAAGGCGGAATCTGTGGAAAATGAAGGAAGAACAGTCATTTTCTCTCCTGCAATGCAAAACATATTTTTAATTGGAAAAGTAAGTTTTGTAAGTCAGAGTGGGCAGGTTTTTCTTCTATTCTGACAGATTTGGTCTCTATATTGTAGCACAGAGATGACTGATAACCCCCTTCATAAAATTAGAAACCACACCCCCAGACCATCTGGCATATTACTTAAAGAAAAACACTACCCAACATGGAGCTTATCATTGTATTCAAAAAAGAAAATCCAGGCCAGTTTGTCAGAGCCCAGTGCTGCATGTCTGACTCGGAGGGTAAAGGCAGCATGAAAATTCTCTGTTTCTATCAGGAAATAGGGTCTTGAATGAATTTGCTGTGACTGGGATCCAGAGGCAGTGACAGAATTGCCTTGGCATGACGGAGAGCAGAGTCTGACCCTGTTTAAAGGAGAAAGCATGCACAGTCCCAGGAAGTAGGCAGCTCTAGTGTGCAGAGTACAGTTTTACTACGAGCAGACTAAATCCCCAGAACGGGGGCATTTCCTCTGCTCTGCCTGTGAAGTTCTCTCTGGCTCAGCAGCGTGGTTTTTCTCCTCGTGCTTCACCTCTCCCATCTGTCCCGTGGGAGGTAGAGTTCATTTCATCACCTATTATGTTTGCCTCCCGCTGGGAACAGATTTTCCCCAAGTCATCAGCCTGCATGGGGAGGGGCAGGGCTGAGTGTGCCTCTTTGCACGGGTTAAGGGCATCCACCAGGGTCACCTTAGGCCATGTGAATTTAACGGCCTGTGATTAAGAACTAGCAGAGCAGCTTTTGTTAAGTGGAGAAATGTTCTAAATTAACTGTATACTTCCATGGAGAAAGTGTTAGGCTGCTGCAGAGCTCAATCTTTTGGAAAATGTGCTGTTGACTTTGCGGGTTTTGGTGTGGTGCTCAATGAGGGATGTTGCAGTGCAATGTGTTGGCTTCCCTTGCAACTCTTACACATCATGAGAGGCATCTTCCATGTGTGGCCTGTGTTTTTCCTGAGACAGATGAGGGAATACTCTTCCTCCTTTACAGTTGGTTGATCACACCTAGGTAAAGGAAAAAAAAAACCCAAAAACTTAAACAAAACAGGATCTTGCAAGCTGCTACTTATATTTCCTTTAACAGTTCAAAGTTGAAAACGTAATGACATCTATCTCTGCAGTTGGATGTCAGAAGGGCAAATTTCGCATCAGCCAAAAAGAAGATCAAAAAAACAGACTGATGTTGCCGTGGGCTTTCTGGCTCTAGGACTGATTTGTAAGACAGACCATTTCGGTTTATTGTACCTTACGTTGAATTCCTGAAAAAAAAAGAGATTATAAGAATTTCCTAAACTGCTGCTGTTGGTACTAGAAGTCTTGGATCTGTACTTTCTGGATGCGCATCAAAGTGAGATATAGGTTTTGCGTATGTTGGGGGTTGTACCTCACATAAAATAGTTTGGTAAGAAGAAGGAGAAGCGAAAGTATAAATTGATAAATAGAAAGTAGCTGTAAACTTAGGATGCTTTCCACATGCTTCTTGAGCGTAAGAAGAGTAATCATGTATTGGCAGAATGTCACAGGAACTCTGTGATTTATATTCCATGACCCAGTGGAAAATTGCCAATCTGACAAAAAAGAACAATTTCAGCTACACTAATGGATTGACCAAGGCTAATTGCAAGAGTTTTTATGCCCATCATTGATATGTTGTCAGTACAAAAAAGATTACAGAGAAATTTCTTGATCGGCTGCCATGAAAACATTTTTTTATTATGAAAATGTTAAAAGAAGGCTGCACTAATCTGGCTCTGTGCAGCATCCTCCATCTTCACTCGGTGAGAGCAGTGTTCGAGTTCTAAACTAAGAACCACCCATTTCTAGGCTTTCTGCACTAAGCCTCATTTTGTGAGGTGCTAAGCACCCATAAACTCACATTTCCTTTGCTAAGAGTGTATCCTCACCCTGCAACTAAATCAGTACATTGAGGGGAAAAACTGATACAAATTAAGTATTACCCTTCCTTAAAGTCAAACTAGAGAGTGTTCTTTGTAGCATCGTGGCTTTCATGAAATAAAAGGAAGTCTTCTGGCCACACATTCAGAGCCAAGTGAGAGTTTCAGAGCTGACTTTAGTGATTTTTCACTCCTGCTGGGCAGGACTCCTGTTGACTTGACCATTGCATTGATTTTCCCATAGACTTCACTGGGAAATGGAATTCCTTCCGAATGCCTGTGGGAATCAGGGGGGACACTTTAGCCTACAGCATTGTAGTATCTTCTGGCTCCAGCCATGCCCCATGATTGTGTTTATTAAACCAAACTTGGATGATATGTTGATAGAAATAATACAATTTGTGTTAGATAGCACTTTGAGGCTTGACAGGAACTTGTTCTGCTGAGCTGGCTGTGTAGATATCTCTTTGTAACCCTCACAGAGAGACATGAACTTAGGATCTGCTCTACATGCTTAAGAGATGTAGTGAGACAGTGAGGTACAGTATGAGCCAGAGGCCTTCTTCACCTTACAAGCAACACATCTCCTTGAGGTGTCATTTTGCTTCATAAACGTGGTGATGGAAAATGGCTAATTGCAGCTGAGTCGAGCAGTTATGTGTAAGCACATGGCTTAACACACTGGTTAGCTGATGATACCAGTCCTTTGGTTCTTCCCAGCTTCTTTACAGGAGGCAGCGAGGGATCCTTCATGCTGGGAGGGAGCTGTGCCAGCATGGCTGAGTGTGGGATTAGGAGCTGTGGCCCAGCCCTGCCGTAGCTCTGGCAGCCCTGCTGGCTTCCCTTTCCAGCCTGATGCCTGTGCCCACCAAGCAGTTGGGATTAGAGGCATTACTTTTGTGTTTAATCTCCTTTTAAACACTGCTTACTTGTGCATGGAGATGCTTCTTGCTCCGAGCCCAGCTTGGATCTCAGGCTGAGCAGAATTCATGCTGCTTTCCAGTATCACTTCATTGCCTCAAATTGAGGGAGAGGTTGTGACAACTTGGGGCTGCCAAAAAGGAGGTCAGTATTAAGGTGTTGGGTGGCTGAGTGCTAGGAAACAGAAGAGTGCTGGAGGCACATCAGAACGGATCCTCATTTTGCATAACACCATTTGGGATCAGGTGGATGGCCTGGTGCCATTGGAATGGGATGTGGGAGACCTGGCTCCACTCCCCAGCTCAGTTGCAAACTTCCTGTGGGATCTCTGGCAAGCCATTTTATTTATACCACTGATGAGTTTTCTGGAGTATGGGGTGCAATAAAAGCAGAAATAAAACCCTTTAGTCATTGCTGTGTTACGTGACAGGACTGGGACTGCAAATTAAGGCCCAGTACCAGTTAATTAGTCAGGTTCCAAAATTTCCCATCAAAATCTATGGGAAACAAGTACCATACATAGGAAGTAGGAGCCAACTTATTTGGATAAATTGAGGCTGTGGATTTCACAATGGCTGGTTTCCTACAAGGATCTGTTCAGCTGCTAAGGAGAATAGGCAGGACCAGTGGGTGATCCTGGCACTACCTCTTGGACCTCCAATTTTATCTTCTCTTAGCTACTTACAATAGTATTTTCCAAGAAGTAATGGTAAATCCTGAGATGCAGGACTCTTTGTGAGGTGCTGAAGATCATGCTGTCTTCATGTCTCACCTGGCTGTACAGGTGATTTCACAAGCTGTGTGTTCCTTAGGGCACAATTTCTTGGAGGGAGGAGAAAAGGAGTTGGTTGTTTTGTGGAGCAGAGCCTTGTGGTGTGTATTACTAATAAAGCTGAGATTAAAACAAGTTCCAGAGACAGACAGCTGTGTGTACAGAACAAACTAGAAGCAGGGAGTGTGACAGTGCAGAAGATGGGAGTGTAGGGTGTTGGTAGCTTGCAAAGAGGGTAATTGAGTACTGTGTAATACCCTTCTGCATTTTTTTAGAGCACATCATAGTTTTCTTAGGAGCCAGCAGTGAAACTTTGGAACTCTGCAGTGATGTTCCAGAGGACACTCCAAGCAGCAGAGTGCCAAACCCCTTAGTTTGGGTGTCCTGGGGTCTGTGTGCAGTTCTCTGCTTGGTTCCTTCTTCCTGATCCCCTGTTTGCAGACTGCACTTGTGGTTTTCAGACCCCACGGCATGGGGCAGGACCTGAACTGCTTCACTTAACAAACCCAAATAGTTGGAGCAGTTATTTTGTTGTTTTTTATGATAAATGAAATGCCAAGTTTTCCATCTTTGCTTTTTCTCATGGCCCTTTAACCCATGTGGTAGGCTTATTTAGGGAACAAGACAAGCCTGGATGCAGTCCCAGAGTTGCAGTAGCTTCAGATGCCCCTCCAAAGGTTAGGATACTTCACAGGGGATTTGTTCTGCAACAGAGAGGCTAAAAGGAAGCCCATGCTAGTTACTTTTTGCTTTTGATTCTGTCCTAGTACTGCCCTGAAAACCAAGCAACAGAAGATTTACAGAGGCAGCATTGTTGCTCTTGGGTCTAATACCATATTTTCTGCTGTTGCTTCATACAGAACTTCAAAATGTTTGTAAGAAACGTTTCACATGCAGGATTATTGTTCCTGTTTCTACACCTTTCCAGTAAGAAAAGCCATATTATGCTTTTCACATAAAAATGCAATTGTTTTACTTTAGATATGGTTCTCTGCCACAGTGTGTGTTTTTTGGGATTTTCAGTAAAATGGATATTGGAATTAAATTGTGCATGCCTGTACATGACATTCAATCTCTGTTTCTTCCTTCCCTGCCTTACACCCTTGCAATTGCATTAACAGGGGTTACTTTAGACTGATTGTAGCAGGATTTGGTCTTGTGCCTGTGAACAGCACAGATTTGTACCTGTGCAACAGCCCTGGTGCAAATAACATACCTGAGGTTTAACCTTTTGTTTCCTGTTCTAGGATATGATGATGTTTCAGAAACAAACTTGAGACCTTACAGTGTTCATTCTGCTAAACATGTGCAAGAGAACCGTCCTGTGCCCATTCGCAGAAAAAGAAGCATTGGTAAGAAACAAGCTATTTGTACTTTGGGAGTGAAAGCAGAGGGGGTGCTTTTGGTCAGCCAAGCAGGACATTTCACTGGAAAAATGTGACATGTACAAAGGAAAAAAAAGGGCCATTTCTAGCTTCTGGCTTTCTTTTTGCACAAAATGAACCGTTGCCTGAGAAGCTGTCTTCTGGAGGATGTCCATAGGAGACAGACATGCACAAATTCTTTACATTCACTTTCTTGTTGCAGCATGTTGGAAAGCTAGACCTCGGTTAGAAAATGCTGTGATATTCAATGTATAATTCATAGTGTGGGGAACAACTACAGCAGTGTGCTTTAAAAAACATCAACAGTTGGTAGAGTTTTCAGTACAGAAGCTCCACAAAAGGAAACAGCTTGACTCTTTATTCACAAGAAAATTACAGTTTATCCCAAAAATTTAAAGCCATTGATGGAAACGCTGGGGCATTGATTTCCAGCACTGTGTAGGGCATCAGGCATGTTTACAGGGGATTTTATCCTTACTAATAACGATGGTCATCCAACAAAGCCCAAACAGAAATTTTAAAGAAGGGATGTGTGAATAGGATTTCGTGCAGTGCTTGTCCATCTGATCCGGTGTGGGCGTTCCACCATTCCACTGGACTGTGGAAAGCATCCATGATGTTACCCGTGGTGGGTAACTGAGTGTGTTTGTACTTGAGGTGTGATGGTAGGCAGAGAGAGCCCAGCTTGCTGCCAGCAGGGATTTGCAGTGTGAGTTGGCAGGCACATTAGCTGCCTCGGGAGAGCAGCGGTTCTGGAGCAGCCGGCGGCGTTGGCACCTCACCCTGCAAGGTGCTGAGTGCCTCCCCACCAGAGGCACTGGGAACTGGGTGTGCTCAATAACTTGTAGGAGTTGCCAGCTATCTTGCAGTATTGCATCTGTTAATTTGCTTGAGTTCATGGCACTGGGGGCTGAGAATAAGGATTTTCACTCTATTTAGTGTATTGAAATGCTTCTCTTTCAAAACTGAGCCTAGATTTCCATGTTGCAGGCACAGGCTAGGCCTGAGCTTCTTGTATTTAAGAACTAAGTGAAGAAGTGCAGGCAGTGTTCCAGTTCCCTGACACATCTAACCCAAAGCTACCACAAGCTTCCACTGTAAGGCAAAAAAAGAAATATAATCCCAGCTGTCTTTGGAGAACTTATCAGCAAACAACTTGTCCCTGCAATTTCTATTTTTTTCTGGACTGTTTTGAAATATCAGCTTGACTTCTTAAACAGTCCCTAGGTTCATGATGATACATGGTTTGGATCATGGCAGCATCACACAGTAGTACAGAGCTACTCTTTATAATCCTCTACAAGCTCACCTTACCTGAGCCTGCCAGGGTGTTGGTTTAGCTGCAGATTTTTCGATCATGCTGCTTTGGTGGTTTTGCATCATTCAAGAAATAACAAATTAAATAAAGCCCACCACGTACAAAGCTTTGATAACTTCAGATAAAAATGGCAGTTGCCCTTTGGAATGGTGGATGAACCAGACCCCCTGATATGGGAATATTAAAGTTCTGGAAGTGGAAACGCAAGTCTCAAAAGTTTCAAGCTAGTGCAGGTTGTTTTCCAGCTGTGTAAATTTGGTATGATACAGGTAATCCTCAGTTTAACTTTTGAGGTGGTGTTTGCCAGGTGTTGCATGTTTGCGTGATGGTATTTGTGTGCAGTGATGACCCCAGTGCTGGAAAACAACAGCTGCTGTTGCACAGTCGCTCTGAGGCTGTTCTAGGGGGTCATTGAATGTGGAGGAGCTCCTGGCTTGCTGTCACTTCCAGAGCCAGGATTGTCTTATCTCATGGTATGTGCTCCAAGCTGTGTTGGGAGCCAGGCCACTGGAAACCCTCACTGTAGGGCTGGGCTTTGGCAGCGAGTCAGGCTCGTCCCCGGGGTAACACCACAGCTCAGCTGTAAGCAAACAGTGCTCAGCACTGGCTCTCCGGTGACCAGTGGGGACTGGGAGCACTGGTGCCACGTGTCTCTCATCCATGTGGGTGCTGTGGGGCGGGAGCAGCTGCTGACTCACCTGGAGCTGTGACTCTCCTGTGCCCGCAGAGGAGGCCATCCCGGCGGTGTGCAAGACGCGGACGGTGATCTACGAGATACCTCGGAGCCAGATCGACCCCACCTCGGCCAACTTCCTGATATGGCCGCCCTGCGTGGAGGTGAAGCGCTGCACCGGCTGCTGCAACACCAGCAGCGTCAAGTGCCAGCCCTCCCGGATACACCACAGGAGTGTCAAGGTGAGCAGGAGGCTGCAGGGCCCTGGCTGAGTCCCCTTCAGCCTGGAAACTCCACTTAGCCCCATGTCTGTGTGCCCCAAATCTCTGCAGGGCCCTGACTGGGTCCCCTTCAGCCTGGAAACTCCCCTTATCCCCATGTCTGTGTGCCCCAAATCTCTGCAGGGCCCTGACTGGGTCCCCTTCAGCCTGGAAACTCCACTTAGCCCCATGTCTGTGTGCCCCAAATCTCTGCAGGGCCCTGACTGGGTCCCCTTCAGCCTGGAAACTCCACTTAGCCCCATGTCTGTGTGCCCCAAATCTCTGCAGGGCCCTGACTGGGTCCCCTTCAGCCTGGAAACTCCACTTAGCCCCATGTCTGTGTGCCCCAAATCTCTGCAGGGCCCTGACTGGGTCCCCTTCAGCCTGGAAACTCCACTTAGCCCCATGTCTGTGTGCCCCAAATCTCTGCAGGGCCCTGACTGGGTCCCCTTCAGCCTGGAAACTCCACTTAGCCCCATGTCTGTGTGCCCCAAATCTCTGCAGGGCCCTGACTGGGTCCCCTTCAGCCTGGAAACTCCACTTAGCCCCATGTCTGTGTGCCCCAAATCTCTGCAGGGCCCTGACTGGGTCCCCTTCAGCCTGGAAACTCCACTTAGCCCCATGTCTGTGTGCCCCAAATCTCTGCAGGGCCCTGACTGGGTCCCCTTCAGCCTGGAAACTCCACTTAGCCCCATGTCTGTGTGCCCCAAATCTCTGCAGGGCCCTGACTGGGTCCCCTTCAGCCTGGAAACTCCACTTAGCCCCATGTCTGTGTGCCCCAAATCTCTGCAGGGCCCTAACTGGGTCTCCTTCAGCCTGGAAACTCCACTTAGCCCCATGTCTGTGTGCCCCAAATCTCTGCAGGGCCCTGACTGGGTCCCCTTCAGCCTGGAAACTCCCCTTATCCCTGTGCCTGTGACACCCAAATCTCTGCAGGGCCCTAACTGGGTCCTCAAAACTCCCCTTATCCCTGTGCCTGTGTGCCCCAAATCTCTGCTGTCTGTCCTTGGATAGAATGCCCCTCTCTCTCTTGAGTGAGCAGATGGCCTTTTCAAGTTATGTGGTCGTTGGAAAATCTTGGGTTTGGATTTGGTTTTCACAGGATTCCCTTTAGGTTTTCTCTTTTTTCTTTCTTTTTTTTTTTTTTTGCAATGAAAATAAAGTTGATTGTGCCTTTCCCATGATCTCGCACAGTACAGATCTTAATGTTAAGAAGATAAAATGACTCAAGGGGCATTGGACTTTAAAAAATAAATAAATCACAGTATGGAATGCTGTTTTCTTAATTAAATATTATGCAGCCTAAATTGGGCTTTTATATTTGACAACATAACACTTTTGATCTGAAAAAATGTGTTTCAAATTATCTTACCCCAGGGACAGAAGACTCAACAGCTTCATGCTGTATTCACTCATTAGACAAAATCCCTATTGCAACTTTCCAGTAAATATTACGTGAAATATTTATGTTCATTTGGCTTCGCTGTGTTCTAATTTTTATCAGTATTTAAACAAGTACTGTTGATCTACATCTGTGTGTAGGAGATTAGACTTACACTTAGCATTCATATTGTGAAAACTCTGAGTTCTTGTTGCCCTGAATTTCTTAAGAGCAGAATTAAAATAAACCCCACCACATTCTTGGACATAAAATTGCTCAGCACAACACACTGGTTCCTGCACTTGCAATGAGAAGAGTGCTATTCACTTAGTGCTGTACATCCTAGAACAACAGTAAGGCACCTAAACCATTTCTTTGTTTTTCATACACTATTTTTCATACATGCAGACATGAGGCTGGGCGGAATTTCTTTTTCTTTTCTGTTTCTGAACATCTGAGAAATGTTTTTGCATCCAAATAAGCTGGAGAAACATCTGAGATTCCCTCAGTGTTCCCAAAAATAATCATACTTTACACTTGCTTGCTGCCTTGCCTTCGTGGGATACGCTTTGCAGAAACAATTAAAAATGAGGTAAAAATTTGAATAATTACTTGAGGGCTGAGAACAGACTGAAGGAGTGCAATTGTAAACCTTTTTGAATAGGAGCTAAACAGCAAAGTGCCTCAGGGTTGTGATAATATTTAGTGCTGTTGCCTTTGGGTTTGATGCAGCTTCCAGTTGATTTTGTGAGGCAGCAAACATGTACAGAGCAGCTGGGTGTGCTCAGCAAAGAGCTGAGATGTGTGTTATGAACTTGCTGTTGGTACCTGTGTGTGATACTGCAACCTTGTGCTTCTCTCCTGCCCCTGAGGGATGGGGGAGGTGACAGATGTGAGACAGGGTCTTGGCTGTCCCCCTGCTGCTGGGACAAGGAGTGTTCCCTAAGAGCTGCAAACTCCTGGCAGCAGCTTTGCAGGATGTCACTGCTGGGGCTGCTTCCCCAGCACACCACCACGTTGAAGGAATTTTAGTCTCTCAGCCGGTTGTAGTGCTTTTAGATTTGCATTCATTCTAGTAGGGCACAAGCTAAAAGTAGGCTCAGCTGAGCAGCTGCTTTTCGTGGCTGTGTAAATATATTGCCACCAGCAATATCAATATACGTCAGCCAGCTTTGGAGGACTTTTTTTTTTTTTTTTCCAAGCTCCAAGACTGCTCCAAACAGTCATTAAGTAGCAGGGGAAAAAAAAGGACAAGAGGTCAAGCAGGAACAGGATGTTCATTGTAAAGGTTGTAGGCTGACCCCACTGTCACACCAGAACTCTTAGAACAGAATCCATATTTATGCCCTCCAGAGTCAGATCCCCTTGTAGCTTTGATGTAATTGATGGTTTTCTGAGCCTTTTGCCAATCCTAAGTTTAGAGCTGAATGTCTGCTCATGCCATTAAGTAGCTGGCTCGGAGCGAGGGTCCCTGGAAAGGTGGGAGCGGTTTTGGAGAGCCTTCTCAGCTGCTCTGCAGTGCAGTTGGAAAGCCGGCTTGTGTTTTCCCCTGATGTCAGACTGCATAAAAGCTCCCTTTTGATGGAACACTGAAAAGGCTTTTCCCGCTTCCTCCTCATTGACAAGGTAGTGAGATCATAGCTGGCCCATTCACACTAGAAAAATGTTCATCCAGAAAGGTCAGCAAGTGGGTTTGCATCATCCAACAGGCGAAAGCAAAGGGTGATTTCTTTGTCTCACTGAGGGCCACTGTAGTCAAGGTTAAGAGACGGCTGGGGCAGTGTGGGAGGAGCAGTGGAGGTGCTTGTGTTGGGGCATTTCATTCCTGGGACATTATTCAAAGGTTGGAGGGTTTGGGGATGTCCTTTTTTTATTTCCACTGAGCTCTCATCAGTGAAATACTCTTAATGTGGACTTGAAGCTGTAGGGAGGCTCCAAGGCAGGGGGGTTGGTGGAACAGTTCCCTGAAATGGGTCTTGTAAGGCTTTCCTTTCATGGGGTTGGGTTTCTTTAGTGAAAGGTGGGTTTGCCCTGCACAATGCCACTGAGCCCATGAGAGCACAGCCTCCTGGCCCTACAGACATCTCTGCTCAGCAAACTGCATCTGCACAGCCCTGCAGAACTTGGGCTGAGATGAAGAGGCTGGTTGGAAGCTGCTCTTTGATGGGAAGGAAAGGATTCTATTTCTCTCCTTATAGAGCAATGGTGACAAGGATGGGGGAGTTAGGGGTGTTGGTGTCTGTTACAGAGAGATTTTCTCCTCTGTATGTGAAAGCATTTCAGTAACACCTGCAGATCCTGTTGCTTCTGTCCAGTGAGGTCAAGCATTTACCAAGTGCCAGACCATAATTTATTTTAGGGGTTCTGAACAAGAGTCTTCCCAAGAGGCTTTTCGAGCTTGGTGTTCTTGGTGGGTTTGGTCACATTAATGTTATGGAGCAAATCCTGCCTATACTACTAATTTTGAATGGCCAAGCTGAACAATATGATTGTTTGCAGCAGTGCTTGTATGCAAATTAAGAAACAAGAGCTAAATGACTACATCAACCTCAGCTTTGCCTCAGGTTGGCCTTGAGCAGTAGCCCTGCCAGCCTCAGCCATTTCTGCATATTCAGTGTTGAGCTGATCTAGGGAATACCTGGTATATTCTTAGAGTTCATTAATACGAGGGTGAGGTGCAGAGGAAAGGAGCTGGACAGAAGGGAATGCAGGCAGGAGCAGCTCCTCAGCTGTCACTGGGGAGTTGTTCAGAGGTAGGAAAAAAATGCTGGAGTTCAGGACAAGCTGTTCAGCAGAGCTACCCAGCCTCAGAGCAGGTTGAAAAGGTCTTGCAGAACACACGGGATGTGTAGGTGAAATGGCTGTATGTCACGTTTGCAGGTTTAAGAACCTTTTTCTTCTGCCATTGGGATAAGCAGCACTTGGACTGAGCTGTGGCTTAACTGCAGTTGCAGCCAGCAGGACCAGGTATCAAAGGTCAGTTTAGGAATGGGAGAAACAAAGGAAACCCAGGCAGAGGTGAAGGCGGAAAAGCAGCGAGGTGCCCTTGGAGCGTGGAGGTGCCCCTGTCAGCCTGGTCTGGCTGCTCTGCTCAGGGACACTGAGACCCCACACTCCTGCCCTCCTGTCCCTGCAGCAGTGACTTGCCTGGCCCTGCAGGATCCTTGGTGCTCCTTTAGTCCCTATTGAGTCACGTCTTCCTCACAGACAGGTCTTCCCTGTGTTCTGTCAGCATGCAGTTACTTTAATATGGAAGCAATAGATGATTCCAGGAAGTATCCTCATTCAGTTGCTTTTTGGGCTTGTTCCCATTCAGTATTTAGGTATCAGCCACCTGAGTTCTGCTGTTATGAGGCACTTTCTGTGCTGACACTTCTCTTGTGAGCTCCTGCCCATGGTAAATTTTAGCCTCATATTGAAGGTGTTTTGGACATTTCTGCTAACAGTCTTGTTTTTTTTTTCCCCTGCTATTAATCCCTGATTTCATCTCTCCTGGAGAATCTCTTAAAAAAAAGTGTTCCCATGATGTTTCCATAAGGCCACATATTTTTATGAGATCTTATTTTCATTTTTACTTAGCCATCACACTGTATTGCAGGATGTAGACCTAGAATCTACACTGATGCAAGTATGGTACCACTGATTATATGCCATTTGAGAGGCTAATCAGTTATTTCACTGTCTTGGTCTCAAAGAGTTTTTATAGGGTGGTATTTTCTGAATCTGGAGGGTTTGAAGGTTTTTATTTTTGTTACATTAGAGACAAGTAAAAGGAGCTTGTTGATTTGTTGAGGACAGACCACCTCAAAGTTCTGTGTAATATATTTGAGGAAATGTACGATATAAACACCAGGGAGAAAAATACAAAGAAGGAAAAACCATTTGTGCACAAGGCCAAATCCCATGCTGTTGGCACATCTACCCCTGTTTATACCCACTGAAAATGTGACCTGCAGCCCTCATCGTTGTAGATCAGCATTGTGTGTGGCAGGAGGTGTGAACAGGTGACACAGGCACAGCAGCTTATCTGGTTTGTGCTGCTTCACTTCCAGAATCTGCAACATCTACAAAATGACATTCCTTTAACTTGTGTAGCGTGAAGTAGGGCAGTGGAACGTGTGCTGGATTGTGTTTTAACTACAATACTAGAAGCCAGCTTTAAACTGCTGCATAAATTCATTATGATCCTCTACTAAGTATTACTGTTTCTGGTTTTTTAACTGTTGTTTAATACCAAATAGCCACAGGAACTGCATATTTCAGTTTGTAAAACCAAGCGAAACAAGGACAGGCTTTTAAAAGCTTGATTACAGTTTATTTTTGTTGCATGTAATTTTCAATGAGACTGGTTTATTCTAACAGCTGTAATAAGCATGGCAGATCTGAGAGCTGTTTCGTGATTGCTGGGTCCCTTTCTTTGTCTCTGATGATGGAGGTGTCTTAATTACTGTTTGTTTTCATAAATTTTAAGGATTAGTCATCCTTTGATGCCAGATGACTCAGTTGTACCATACATTTTCAAATCGTTGTGTTCAAAGGCTTGATGGAGTCGGGTTCTGATAGAAAATTTTGAAACATACTCTTTCAACCAATAGTTAGTGTTTCAGATAAAGTGTTCTGGTATGTCATGGCCACCTCTTAATCTGTTTACATGGAGATCTGACAGTTTCAGAAGATACCTTTTAATGTGGATGCTTTAGTTATTGCATCTGTCTCTGTAACTTTTGTTTGCTGGGTGAAATGAAAATCATCTCCAGATCCTGCTGACACAAGGGGTGGTGACTAAAACATGGATCTGAACTCCTTGCTCTGTAAAAGCTCAGGGAGACCTCCCGTTGGTTTTAGAAAGGGCAGGATTTTGCTCTAGTTTCTCTCAGAGGCCCTTGATAGTTGTGACCCCCGAGTCAGAGGAGTGTTTCTGGGAACTGGGAATGGGTTTTTCCAGCCACCACTCTCATTTTGTGACACTGTTGTTCCAGTTTTGAAAGGGCAAGGGAATGATTTTCGCAGTGTGAGGGTTGATTTGGGGCATCGAATCCCCACCAAACACACAAGGAAACTGTGACTGGGAGAGTCATTGTGGATGCTTTATTTGGTAGTGGCTGGAGCTGTTGGTTGGACCAGCCTTTATGGCTTTGTCATGTAACTTCTGTAGAGACAACCAGCCTCCCCTGTCCTTCTGCTCCCTCATCTCTCTTATTTATACTGCATCCCTGTGTTTTGTAGTTTTCTTGTTTGCTGAGACAGCCACACTGCAGTGGCCTTTTGTCAGATGAGTGGGTCTGAGAAGCCATGATTTAATTGCAGTGATTTCCATTTCAAGCAAACGATCACCACCTATTCTGCAGTCTTCAACACAGTTGAGAATGAACCCACTGGACCTCTTACAAACTCCCTAGCACTCTCCTTGCCCACATATTCCCTTGCATGGCCCTGACCATCATGCCTCCTGCACTTAGGACAAGTCAGTGCCCAGCATCCCACAAGCTATTTCAGCACCCCAGAACATCAGTGCTCTGCCCTCTCTGCCATTCCTCCTCTCATTGCTGCCAGCCTGTGGGTCAGGATGTCCTCGTGTTCAGTGTCCCCCCACCCCGACATCCTTCTGTTCTGCCTTGGTTTCCTTCAGATGAGAGATCTGCATGTAGCCAGAGCTGCTCCAGCATGATCCTTCCTCCAACCTCAACTTGGCCCTCCAGACTTTGTTATTTTAAGGATACTGTAAGTGGAGCAGTGGAGTTGTGAACAGTTGGAAGGCCTGGGGAGAAATATTCTGTCTGCTAGCTTTCCACAATGAAGCCAAAGGCTGGACCCAGTTTAGGAGTGGTAGTTCCCTTGGACCTAAAAACTGTTCTTCAGAGCTCTTGTGACCAAGCCCCAGGTTATTGCAGGGAGTGAGTAGAATGAAACTGCTTTCTGAGATGATGTTCAGATCCTGGTTGTGTAAGGTTGAGCAGTTCACATTCAGAGGGCTCTGGAGACTCCAATTTGTAAACAATAAAATGTATTACAAACCAATCTATTGCCTTCACTGTCAGCCTTTAACAGTACTTCCAGAAGATTATGCTAAAAGTGGCAGTTTACAAGAACAACCACTGATTTGAATCTGTATAGAAGCTTATTGTGATACATGTGGAAACTGAGTTGCTTAAAACATCAAACCAAAATGAATGGGAAATTGTTTTATCTCTTGGGCGAAAATAGT
The DNA here is from genome assembly GCA_013399915.1 of Illadopsis cleaveri. Taxonomy (NCBI): domain Eukaryota; kingdom Metazoa; phylum Chordata; class Aves; order Passeriformes; family Timaliidae; genus Illadopsis; species Illadopsis cleaveri. The sequence continues at coordinate 18,011 of VXBB01023414.1, forward strand.
TTCAAACTGCTGAACTTGAATAAACAAATAGTCTGTGCAATAAATAGTTACACGATGCACAATTAAGATAAAAGATGATTAGTATGCTAACATTTTATATGGGTTTGGCTACATTAAAAATAGAGGTATATAGTTATCTGTGTTCAGTTCTGAACTGTAACCATGTTGATGTGTCTCAGTACATACCTCATCGTATTTTATAGGTGGCAAAAGTGGAGTATGTTAGAAAAAAGCCAAAATTAAAAGAAGTTCTGGTGAGATTAGAAGAGCATATGGAATGCACCTGTACATCATCAAATACTAATTCAGATTATAGAGAAGAAGAAACTGGTATGTTTTCCTTTTATTTTTGCATTAATGCTGATTTCATATGGACCTTATTTTTATATTAGTAAAGAACGTAAAGCAAACGTTGCTTACAGTGAACTCAGTAGAAAAGCTCCCAGCTACTTCTCTGTGTTGAAGATGCCAAATGAAGGCCAGTTTGTGCTGTATAAGGAGTTTGGATTTCAAATTTAAAGTGTATCACTTCTCATTAGGTTGGCCTTTAAATAAATGTAAATGCCCAGTAGTGTTCAGGTCTTGCTTCACTAAGTTAAAGGTTGTCATGTCGCAGCTCGTGGGTAAACTGTGTTACCTAATTTCTTTAGACTTTATGGAGACAGGGCTAACACCAAGATTTACTTGACCTTAGGGAAAATTTGAATGAAATTAATGTAAAGGACTTGGGAATAAATTCAGGATTCAAGGCTTAGGAGTTAGTTTGGAAACAGCATTGCTCATTCCTGTTGTTTCCTCACTTATGTATACTCAAGAATTTGTCATTTGTCACATTAAACCTAAATTTGCCTTGTCAAGTTACAATGGGGCAAGATTTATGGGGAAAAATTACTTTCAATCTGGCTTTCATAAAATCATTCTGAATTAATCTAAAATCATTGGCTCTGATCTACTTACTAGAGTGCAATCAATGCAGAGCTCGACACACTTATTCAGGAAACCCACTATGGGAAAAAGGACATTTCTCTTTCTCCTGATCCTGGTTGAAGGCAGCCTCAAAAGTTTGTTTTGCACCTCTGCAGGGAATTTAAGGGTGCAGTAGAACCAGCCCAAAATTAAAGAATCAATGCAGAGCAGGTAAACGTAGGAGGAAGGCTGCCCAAAGGTGATAGATTTTGTAGGTGGCTGCGTGAGGAAGGGTTTTCTGTACTGGCTCCTTCCAGCATGGAGACGTAAACCTGGTCCAAGCAAATGTAAACTTCAGTTGCTATGGACAGAGCAGAGGAATTAGGATTTCTATAAATGCAAAGTTAGACCTCTGCTGCAATTTTACTGGACATCAGTTTATAATCTGAGCTGAGTGTTTAGCTGAAACTAGGTGGAGTTATTAGACAGAATCCCTTATAAAGTGGCTGTTTATAATGTGGGTATGGTTTGATACATTTTCTATGTCTCCCATTTGGAAAAAAGTTTCATTAGATCAGTTTCAGTTTTCTAGATTGTCTTTAATTGCCATAGACGAAGCAGCTATGATTTTAAGATCAAAATTTTTGGTTTTGATATGTGTAAAAAATGGGGCAGAATTATCATGGAAAAATACGTGTTTCTAGGATTTAATTACTGATAGGAACAAAACTTGCACCCCACAAGTGGATGGTGAGCTGAAAATAGCTCAACCCCAGATCTGAAGGCAAATGTTGAGTACTGCATGGTAACAGTAATTATAGATGGATCCTGGGAATGACGTGTGCAATGCCAACTTCGTTTATTATTTCTTTACTTTTGTGCAATTACTTTGTAAACTCAATGTCAAATCAGACGTTATAAAGTTATTACTTAAATGCAAGGGATAATGAGATTTCTTTGAAATGTAAACGGTTTGAGTATTTATGACTTCAGTGTTACACAAAATGCATTACCTTAGGGCTTTTCACCAGCCCTGCCCTTATGTTAACAGGAAGGCCTAGGGAATCAGGTAAAAAACGGAAACGAAAAAAGTTAAAACCAACATAAAACCTACTGGAACTATTTGATATTCAGGTAGGACCTATATGCTGAACACCCTAATAGCACAAGTACTGGAAAACTTAATCAAATATCATCACTTCAACTTAATCACCGTTCAAAATCTTGACACTTGCTACCTCAAGGCTGCAAAGAGATCAGATTTGATTGGCTTTGATAATTCTACCTGCTGGTATTTTCCCTTTAAGCTCCACATCACCATCAGCATCTTACATTCTTGAGCTACTTCCTTTTCTTGCCTTTTTTATTTCTTTTTTTTATTGGAGGGTGCTAATTCTTCAGCTTCTGAAATCTCAAGTTCCATTGCCTCTGCTTGTGTTTCATTATTATTGATTTCTGAGGTCAAAGTGATAATGCATGAATGAATTGCCAGGTTACAAATCGTTGTGTTCCCAGTCCTTGGCTGTGAAACATTTGAGTGTACATACAGCAAATATTATTATTTGTGTGACCATCAAATCCATGTTCTGGCATGAACTGGGGTTGATTGCACATGCACCTGACACAATCTGATGATCTGCTTACTTGACCAGAAAGATGCTAAGAAATCTCTTTTTATTTTGTGTTGCAGAGTCCTGTGTTACTTACACCAGAAAATTAAGATCTTTATTTTTGGTCTGTTCAGTCTCAGTAGGATGATGATAGTCAGTCATCAAAATTCATGAGGTTTTCAGTGTAGTGAAAAACTAACACCCTCTCAGTGCAAAAATGACTGAAATCCTTTGGCCAACATATTAGCAATGTATGATGATGGCGACACACATTCCAAATTAAATATGGAATTTCCATTTCTTAATGACTTGAAAGTATGTAAACTGCAGCACTTGCAATTGATTCTGGTATTTGGAGTGGGAATGATTTGGATTTTGCAGTGTCTGTGCCTAACGCCTGGATGATGGTGAATTTAATTTCAAGCCCCTGTTTTTTGCACATGAACTCCCAGTGGCAGTTTTAATTTATACCAGTGTATCATTTCTAAAGAATGCTAAACTTGATATCCTGTTTCAGATTAACAGGTATTTATTGGGAGTAGTATGATAGAAGCAAAGATTTTCTAAAATTCAACTTTAAAAGTGAGCATGTAAACTCAATCAAAACAGCATTTAGAACTTCTTGTCCCAGGTTAGTGACTCTTCATGCAGAACAGTTTTTTTTTAAGTCATCTACTTCAAGGACAGGACCTTTGATTCTAATCATAGAGTTATTGTATCTTTTTTCTCTCCTGCAGATGTAAGGTGAAAATAAGCTAGAAAAAATACTTCTCTCTGGGACATGGATGTACATGGTTTGTTACATTCCTGAACCTACTATGTATGGTGCTTATTGACTGTATACTTTATTTGTTCTCCTGTGTGAAAAAACTGGCTCAAAAGAACACTTAATGAGAACAAAGAGACAATGTACATTTGTTTAATGTGACATCAAAGCAAGTATTGTAGCACTCTGTGAAACAATAGGAAGCTTCCCTGTCCAAAAAAGAAAAAAAAAAAGAAAGAAAGAAAGAAAAACAGAAATGAAAAAAAGACAGTTGAATGAATGGAGGATACCAAAAGTACTCAAAAACATGACAAAAATCTAAGTGAATAGTGGATTTCTGTCAGAGCAGTCAACGGTGCTTTACGTCAAGAAATGTGCCTGCGTTCTTGATGAAGATGGATGGACACTGGTGGACTTCAGGCACAAAAAAAGCAGGAATGTATGAAATGATCAAATGCCACGCAAACACTATAGAACAATACATCCTTGCTTGGTGGTGTTTTAAAAGTCTATACAAAAAAACCTTCTGGGGAGCCTTAAGTGGATTTTTTTTTTTACACCATAAAGTGATTATTAAGTTTTCTTTTTACTCTTTGCCTAGCTTTTTATTATCTCTTGGACTACATTTGCCAATAACACATATAAAAGACTGGTATAACAATAAGCAGAACACAAAATGGTATTATGGTATTTCTCCTAGTGGGATGCAAACTAATGAGATGTATTAAAATAAAAATGGTATACCTATGCATAATTTTCTAGGCGTTTCTTGGTTTATGTTCCCCAACCTCCCCCGTAATTTAAAGCATAAAAGAAAAGAAAAAAAGAGAAAAAAAAGAGAGATGTGCGTAAACAAATCATAGGATATCCATGCAAAAATCCTTTTTTTTTTCCTTTAAGACTTATGCCAGTTGCCTACTAGTGATATTGTGTTAGCAATTGTCATTCTTATCAGTATACAGATACTTTTATTTCACATGTTGGAGCTGTGTGAAATGTACAAATTCTTGTATCTGCATTGTATAATGTCATGGTGGCATGGGAACTACCTTGCTGCAAATATTTGAACAAAACCTAAAATTCTTTATTTTTGGTAAAATGTTATGCTTTATGTGTATTCAACAGAAATATGTGTTTTTGTAAAGGTGAAGTTTGTATTTTTATCTAAAAATTAACAGTTTTATATACCTGAGAAAGCCTGCTATGTTTTCTTGAACCAAA
>VXBB01023414.1:22577-56537 GCA_013399915.1 Illadopsis cleaveri
AAAAAAAAGAAAAAAAGAAAAAAAAAGCGTTTTGTGGTCATATTTTTGTAGTAGAATAGCCCAAATAACATCAAAATCTATTTTAACTATAGCAGGGCAGATAAAATACTCTGGCACCAGCTCCTGTATTTTCAAAGTGCCAAAGGATTAAATGTTCAATTCCCCACAGATTGCAGTGGGAGCCACATGGATAAATCCTTCTGTACTGCTTTGGAAATTTAGGGCTGTGCCAGATATGACATGGCTACTCACTTGGCCAAAATCACTGCCCCACCCCAGTAGTTTGGATTATGTAGCCTTTGTTTTATTTGGATTATTACATTGGATATGTAAAACGAACTACTGGATTCTTTTATTTGTGAAACATCTACAAAGAGATGAAAGAGTTTTCTTAGTTTGGAATGACAAAAAAGTTTGTCTTGAAGACAGTGTTTCCACTCAAATAAAAATATCTTCAAATGCGGATGAACTGCAGAACCTTAAAACAACAAAAGAGTGCGAGATTTTTAACCTTTCCATTTGTCTAAATATAGTTCAAACATTCCCCTCCTATTCCTGTAGCTATGTCCAAATTCAACCAAACAAAGCAATGTTAGCTAACAGGCATTATTGGCTTCAGATGCTAATGCAGAGATAGAGTTAGTCACCGTTCTATTTTGTGATCATTTTCCCAGTGTATTTGTTGAGCACCAAAACTGGAAATACATTTAACTAAGATTGTCTGTGCTTGTTTTCCACTAAGTGTACTGTTCACAATGTTATGCACATGAATGTATGTGTCTGCGTTTAAAAAAGTGTATAAAATGTAATTTATATATTTATGTTTCAGTGGGATGCCAATAATGTTGCTCCGTTCCTTTTTTTTTTTTTTTTTTTTGTCTGAAAGATATCTAATGAAAGAAAAAAACCAAACATACATCCATTAAAATCATGTAGATGAAAAGCATTATGTGACCCACTCAGACACTGTGCAGGTATGAAAGGATGTCGAAGTCACTTAAGTGGAATAGTTTGCAAAACAACTCTTGGAAAGAGTCCTGTGGTGGGACTGGCACGAGAAGGTTGTGTTTGGGTTTGTGGGCCAGCTCCTTGGGAGTGACTCCTCTGGGTATCCTGGAGCACTGATTTACATCACGAGGGAGTCTGGCCTTGTAGCAAAGTCTTGAAAACAAAGCAGACCGAGAGGTTTTGTTGGTGCCAGCAAATAAACGTGTTATATGCCAAATTCAACACACCAGGAGAGAGTGAGGACTGAATGGGGAGTTTTCCAATGGCCGTTTGTTTGAGACTGGTAGTCTTGAGTTAATTTGGTTACGAGTAGCGAAACGCACACGAGTCTTTGTTGTCAAGCACAGTGCTCATACAGCATGCGGCAGAAAACACAAAAATCTCAGGGCTATGTTCTCAGCTACTATAAATTGGCAAACGTTTCTGACTTCAGATGCCCCCAAGCTAATTTACATCAGATGAGGATGCAGTCCATGGCTGTTAAATTGCGAGGAGTAGTGTCACGACACGAGCATCACTTCCTGTAGTCCAGCTGAGCTGTCACCCACCAGCCCTGGGACCGTGGCAGGGTTTGGGATTGATCATTCCTCCTTCAGAGTGGCAGATACAGCCAGAAGGAACAGTGACACTAAGGGTTGTGACACGGGAGTCGCTAATTCAAAGTTAAGTTGGACATTTCAAGGGCCATATCCTCAGCTGGTGTAAATCACCATGGCTCCGTTGCCTGCAATGGAGCTGTACCAGCTTACACCACTTGAGGGGCTGGTCCCTCATTCTTGCTCATCCCTTCCACCCCTCGGTCCCACAGGGATCTCAGATTGTTATGTATGGTTAATGTAATCCTGTGTTCTCTAATACTTAAGCACAATAAGTGAATATAAGAATGGGTGTCAGACTTAACTTTGAATGTCCAAGCTCTGAAATGGTTTGTTTCACCATTGTGGCTGTAAATTAAACAGTTCTCTGTGCATTCATGAATGCCGTGAGTGTCATATCTTCTTCTGCTGTCTGCTGGAGGTGGACTCCGTCTGGACTTCTAATGTGCTGCATTTGGAGTGTTACAGGGAAGGGTGTGAGCAGTTGGAGCCACAAGATATCTGATGGACAGCTCTGTTACTGGTGGGGTGGGGGGTGAGTAGGGGGCTTAATGGAGCCGAGGATGGTGGTTGTCAAAAGTTGCACTTCCATGCAATGCTTTAACACCTTGTTGGTTTTGTCCTTCCACACCGTAGGCAGCGGATTGGGGAGGAAATGTTTTTCTGTTTTGCATTCTGCACTCATTTCCTCTGTCCAGGGATCCAGAACTTCTTGGTCTGATTATATCTTTTTCTGAGGTCTTGTCTGATCAGAAAAGACGTGCAGAGAGGACTGCCCAAACCCAATCTCAATTACAATATGGTGCATGGTCACTGATTCTTTAGTCAATTCATTACATTTAATCCAGTGCTTCATCTTTCCAGACCTGTCCCTCGGTTGCTTTTGCTGAGTGAAACCAAGGATTGTGTGCCAGTTTGCTTTCCTTTCCTCCTGTCCTCTGTCCTGCCTGGCATTTGCTTTGCTAAGCAGTGCACGGTGACTGCAGGCAGTTGCTCCTCTCCAGGCTTCCCAGGTAGCTCCAGCACTTTGGGTTTAGGCTTTTTACTCTTACTTGAAACAGCCCCCTCCTTCCAATGGGCTTCAGCATTCCACTTATGAGGTTCTCTTGCCTGTCCTCCTCAGGTCCAGATTGCCTTTCTGTGGCCTGTTCCAGCTGTTCTCTGCCTGACTCTCCCATCCGTCTTGTTTCTGTCTATCAGAAATGACTTTCCCTTCCTAAGATGTGTCTCGTATCTGTTTTCTCTCCTCCTGCCTGACAGAACAGCCTTGGATCTGTTGGTCTCCAAATCAGTTGGTTTATGTAGACATGTGCCCTGAGATCCTCTCCCCGAGACCCACAGGCCCATAACTGACCCCTGACATGAAAGGCAAATGCTTTAGGGAAAAAGATTTCATGCTTGCATTTGGAAAAATATTACTGAGGAGTCTTTGCTGAAGCGCTGTCCAATTCCAGCAGCAGTGTGTTGCTGGAATAGTGGCACTGAAGCTGTTCCAGACATCTGACAGTTTAATTAGGATCAGTGGCCCCCTTTATGTTTTAATTTGGAAATTTCAGATTTTATTTTGATGTTTCAAAACTACCTCAGATTTGCATGTGCATATTTTACTGTCAATCGAAGGAAATCATGTTTGTAGGCATCTCTTGTGGCTTTGAAAATGTTCTGAATGGTTATCTGACCCTCACCTGGGCTGGAAATCATGGTTGCTGTAAAGGAGACACCATGTAGAAGTTTTGAGCGAAGTAATTTCCTTGGTGTTTCTAATACACAGTTTGTACTGCTAGCAGATCTCAGAGTCAGATCAACTCATAGGAATCCCACTTAAATTTCCTTTAATTCCAGGTACAAAGCATATCAGTGTTGCATTCCTCAAAAGTCAGCCTATGTTGTGTGTTTATTATCAATTTAATTATTGTCTGTGTTCCCACATTCTATTAGCAAGGCATTATTCCATGTCTGAGCTTTTCTGTGCTGCTCTTTGCTGTAGCATCTCTGTGGTGCAGCCTTGAGCTGGTTTGTGTTCCTGTGAAATAAAGAACTATTGTTATCCCATTTTAGGCGAGACCGAGGCATGGAGAAAAGCCTGTGCAAGGTTATACAGCAAGGCTGTGGCAGAACCAAGGAGAGGACTCAGATCTGAGTGCTCATCCAGTGCCCTAAATCACACGACCATCTTCCCTTTCCAAGAATGAATCCTTGCACCCTTAGAGCTAAATACTGAAAAGATTGAGGGTAAGTCATTTTGCCTAATTACTGTGCATTGGATACATGATCAAAAGCCACTGCCATATTGTCAGAGAATGTAGTGATTGATGAAAATCCGTCTTTCTGCCCATGCAATTATGCAGCCTTTTATCCTATCATGAGCCAGTCATTTCCTGCTTCTCTTAGGAGTCAGCCTTTCATGACTTACAGTCAAAATTATGCACGTTGAACAAGACTCAGATTTTATGGGAATTCACAAAAATTCAGTAGACAATTTTCATTCTCCTTTAGATCAGTGTCATTCCTTCCTTTTATGGTGTGGGTAACATTTCCATGGGGAACTGTTTTTATCATGTGCCCAATCTGAAATTTTTTTCCCAGGCCCTGACATGGAAAAACACTTTAAGAGATGCCTGTGTTTGCTCTTCTTCAAACTGGTGCCTGAGCATGCTCCTAGGTTTGGACAAACATCCCATTGACCTCAGGCAAATGGAGCAGAGTTGATGCTTTATTTTTTAATTAGAGTGTGCCTTCCTGACACAGGATCCCAGCTGTGGGCTGGGGGTCTTTGTGCTCTCAAGAGTGTTGAAGTAATTTGTAAGGAACCCCAAAGATGAAGTAACAAGACTTATATATACAACCAGGAAAACAGGAGTGTGCCACTCCTGCTTCCATGGAGGTTGCCATTTTGAATTACATATTCGTTCTTTTTGGGGAAAATATTTTCTTGGCATGGGTGGATTCAGGACCACAGTCACTAATGCCGGTGAGCCCATTTCAGATGATCTGTTTGGGTACCTCAGGATACAGTTTGAAAACTCACAGTTGTACTGATAACAGACAAATTTGTGATGGGAGAAATTAATGAGAGCAAATTTCATGCGAAATTTGGCAACTTCTGGTTTAGGGAAAAAAAACCCAACAACATTAGAAGGTAGAATAAACAAGACCAAAGGCTTGATCGTTGTTTTTTTCAGTTGTGTCATGCCACCTGTCCCTTTAGTCATTCTCATTATTTGCTGCATCAGGCTAAAGTGTGTGCTGAAGTAGCTCAGAATCACTACAACATGTGGAAAAGTTAGGACTGGTTCTTGTTGAACTGCTGCCTATTACCATGGCATATGACTGTGAGGTGGGGCCCACAATCGCAGTTGTAAATCAAAGAACAAGTCATAGGTTAGGTTCTGTTTTCCTTAGATATTGTCTCTAAGTTTGTTTTCTGTGTGCTGGTCTCGACTAACGTTTGGTGAGCTTTCCAGTCAGGTGGAAAGTCATGAATACTTCTTTCCCAGTCCAAAGGTAAGGAAGTGCTAACTCTTGGTGTAGCTCATAACCAATGGATGAAATTCTGGGAGCATCCTGGTGATAGAATTTCACTTGAAGATTTCATGTCACATTTTTCCAGAGTTACTTCTTCCCGTAGAGAGTAATAAAATCATTTATATGTTTGACTTACTAGCAGGCCACCAAATCTGACTTGGTTGGAGTTTTGAGCAACTCAGGAACTTCTGTTTGGACTGATACTTGTGCATGCCAGATGTCTCCCAAGTTCCTTAGATAAAACACACAAAGAAAGGCTCACTTGAGTGCTTCAACAGAAGTTCCCATGTGAAGGCTGGAATAGTCCCTCAAACCAGGAAATAAGGAGCCAAGTTTATAACAAGTGTTACACACTCATCTTCAGATCAGACCTGGTGTTTTGGCCTCTATGTACTACCTTTGATCTGCATAGTGAAGGCAACTGGGTTTACTGTCCAGCTTTGAAATTCAGAGGACCTGTTAAATCAGGTGTGCAAAAAGCAGAAGCACGCAGAGATGCAGTTGAGCCCATAGTGCTTGAAATCCCCTGGGATTTTGAGAACATCTTCATTCTTGAAAGCAATCAAGTAGGAGAAAAGCATTTTTAACACTTCTGAAAATCCCCCTCAGGTTTCTTTGGCGGGTTTAAAAAGAACCCAGAAGAGATACTACTTACAAAGATCATTCAGTGACAAAATATACGTTCGTAGAGAATGCTCATGCTTAAATCTTTCAGCAGTTAATTATCATCTTTACAGACCATAATTCTGGAATACTTCACTTATCAATGCATCAGGGCTTGGATGAACTTTGAGACGCATGAAAACAAGACACTCCTTAGGTCTGTGGTAGCTTTGTGTTCTGGTAACTGATCAACCAATTACATAATTGGTCAGGCCTCTACCTTGCATGAGCAGATACAACTCCATTGACTTTCTCTGGAGGTGACAGTTACCTGAGAACTGACCCGAAACTCTTGCCACAAAGCAGATAATGGTTTCATATTTTGCTGTTCGGTGTTGTTGTAAAAATAGACTCATTTCCTGGAGCACTCAGAACAAGAAAATAGGGAAAAGCGATTTCCCACAGAGACTCATCCACGCTGGAATTCACCGAGGACCCCGGATGTGAACATGTGCTGATAGAAAACATAAAACAGCAACTTTGTTTAGGGAAGCCTCTGACCTGACAAAAATGCAGAGCATTTCTTACCAGACTTTTCCTTGGCAATTAATGGGTAGAATTACTCATAGAAATTGTTTTGTTTGCTCACAAGGGGAGAAGTAAGACATAAATTCAAGATAGCCCCTCTTTGACCACAAGAAAGACTCTGTGCACAGAGGGCCTATGGGTGAAGTGCTGGGTGGCCTCATCTCCCTTTGGGGATGAACTCAAACTTTTAGACCTCAGTGAAGTATGAAGGACCCCTCCAGACTTGCTGGACATCCCTTGCTGGAATTTTTTCAGCAGTGTAAGGGATTTGGGCATCCACTTTTAATTCATTTTTATGTGACTTTTAAGAAACCTTTGTTGGCTTCAGAACGTCTCTATCTTCCGAAGAGAGACTAATTTTGACCCAACTATTGTCACCATGACTTCTGCCTGCCATCTCTAGGCAGCAGCACTCAAACCTTAGCTTTCAGACATATCAGATGGGGATTGCTTCACTCCAGCCGTGCTTCACCTTCCTGTAGCACTTTGGCTTTACATGTGTTTTCTGTATAAAGGTGGTGCTGGTATAATCGGAAGACCAGGGAAGTTTCAAGAGGCCAGATTTCACCTCTGGGCCCTGCTCAGCTGCTGTTGGAGTCTGTCTGGGGCCAGAGGAGGAGGGAGAGATGCTCCAGCACTTCCAGTGTGGGTGAGGGCTGAGGGCTCTGTGCTCACACACTTGGAAGTGAGGACATTTCTTGGCCCAAACTCACCCACTGTAAAGTATTCTGCTCAGGTCTCCTTGGAGCCAGGAAGCTTCCCAAAAACCTGCCCAAGATCTGAATTCCCCTTGACTCCAGGGGGTTTTCACAGCAAAAGTGACAGAAGCAATTTATCCCAGATAGAGTGGTTTCTTCAGCAGGCCGTGTAGGAGTTGGACAGGTTAATGCTCAGCTTGTGTACTTCACTGATTGCCCCAAATACTGCTTTTACATCAAAGTTTAACTCTTCTGGGATATGTTTCTTCTTGAGGTGCTTCAGAAGAGCTTGCCTAACAGCTTGCATCCATTTGTTGTGAAGAGCCTGCTGGCCTGTGCAGAACGGTTGGGCTAGGCCTGTGTAGCTAACAGGGGGTTTGGGGCCTTGCAAATGTTTCCCATTAGGTCCCTGTACACCCTAAGTCATCAAGGGAGACAGTGCAAACCTGAACTTCAGGCACGTGAGATGTTTCTTTGAAGTTACTTGTGCTTAAAGTTAGGCATGATCTGAGTTGACTCGTTGAACCGAGGCCCTGAAGAGCCCACTATGCCAACATAGTGCAGTTTAGTTTTTTCCTCCTAAGCATGGTCCAGAGTGATGTGAGTTTCAGAAGGGTCTGAAACCATTCAATAAACCATTCCAAAGGAATGAGGGAAAGCTTTAACTATGCAGTGGTTTCCTACCAGCAAGCTCAGCTACACTGGAGAGCCCAGAGCTAAACTTACCCTCTCTGGGCCTTCCTCTTCCTTAGTTTCTTCAGCATGTTTTTTTTCAAAGGCAAGTGGGGAAAAAAAAAATCTTAAAATGGTACCTTAAAAAGTTGAGAAATTAAGCAGATCATATCATCTTGATTCCTTTATCTCACTTAATTAAGGAGAAGTTTGCCAATAGTGATCTGGTATTTCCTAAAACAAGCATATATGAAGAACACTTTGAGAAACTTCAAAAGAATTTTCAGGCTAGATCAGGAAAAGATAAAAACAGAAGTGGAAACTTCTAATACACTTTATATTTCAGTACTTACAGGAAGTACATTGTTGCATAGGATACTAATGAATTCTGCAGGAGGAGGTTTCCAAAAGAAAAATGAAATGGCACCTTCTCTATCTTAGAAAAAAGATCTAAGGGCTTTTGCAGTTATGGCAGATATGCAGTGGATATGTATGGTCATATCACCTGGAGAGAGTCTATCTCTGGCAAAAGGCTATTTGGAGTTTCAAGTGTGTACACTATTGAAGTTCTGTAGCAACTTCCTGGTCTAGCTGTGAAAAGTGATAATGGGAATGGTAAAAGTCTATCTTGCTTTCTGTTGCCCTGCTCTACACCCCAGAGGGCAGAAATGCTGCCCTGTGTATAGCTGGCTGCAGGAAGCATGGCAGGAACACACTGGAGTGGCTAAGGATGAACACATAAAGTTGGTGCTGATGTTCCCAGCCAGGTAGTGAAGCCAGCAAAGTGAAAATAGCAACATGGATACCCTGATACACCAGTGACATTGTCTGGAAAAATTATTATTTGACAGAGTCTTAATTAACTCAAGTGAAGAAGTAATTCTAAAATCCCAGTTTTGGAATCCCAGAGAGTTAATGCTCTCAGAAACGATGTGATGCAGGATTGCTTCACATTTGTAAAGCACACAGAAATCCTAGGTAACATGTAACAGTTTTGTAGTGTTTTAAGAGTTCTTTGGTGTCAGCACAGCCCTCTGTGGTGCCTTGAGAGTGGAGGGTTTGTGCCCCAGGCTTGGCTCAAGGGTTTAAGTCCAGGTATGAACATATTTTAGTCAGCAAGGCATTTCCATCAGGACTGAAGCACATATATTTTTCTTGTGTACAGGCAAGATATTTAAATATGGGGTTAGTTGCTCTTTGTGTCTTCAGGGCCCCAGGTCTTCTCAGCCTGTGGTCACTGGAAGGCTGTCTGACTGAAAATTCAGAGGCCTTTGCCCTTTTGAAAGTTTCTAGTCTTACTTGGAAGTGAGATTTGGACTCCTGAGTTACAAAGATGCTTTTGCCGTTGTTATATCTGTCTTTCTGCTTCTTTGTAAATCAACCTGCTTGGCCTGAACTGAATGTTTAAATAATAAACAGCTAAAAGACAGTCTGATGGCTTCTTTCTGAGTGTTTCCCTTAGGGAGCCCTTGGGATCACATGGCATCTGCCCTGACCTTAAGGACCTGCTTTCTGGAGGCTTTTTTGCAATGCTAACAAACCTCACATTTTAACTAGCTGTTAAATAAGCCAGTCAGTGGTAACTATTCAGGACAGGGATTAGGAGAGTATTCTTGCTGGCATACAAGATGGCTCTGTCCATGTGCTGGCCAGGGATGAAGGGCTGGAAAACTGTGTGGTGGAAGAGACTATTAATGTGATTTTCCACAACTTTCTTTGCAGCTGCATTTTTGAGAGGAGAGAGAGAGAGAGAGATGGCTAGGCTTGCAGTAACATGTTGTGCCGTCATAAATGCTACAGCCACCATCTGTTTCCAGCCCACGACTTGAAAGAAAACTGAGCAGTAATCTCATAATTCACATGAGCGTTTTACACTTGTGAACCCTTCCCAACCTTTGTCTAATAATGAGGGGAGTGCATGGTGCTAAGTTTTGTATTTTTCCTGTACGTATTAGTGTTTATTTGTATGTCTTTTCCTGTTTTGTTGTTTTGTGGGGTTTTTTTTCCATTAAAAAAAAAAAAAATCACTGGGAGGAAAATCAGACCAGTTCCACAGTCAAAAGAAACATAATAAAGGCAAAATCCCAATTCCATTGATCTTGCTGGCAAAATTCTCCAGGAGGAGGTGCATTAAACATTCCTCAGTGTGTCTGTCTCAGTTACTTGTTGATTAAAAGAAAGAGAGACATTAGAAAGTGAAGAGGCAGGTTGCTGAACTGCCCTTTCCCTGCAGAAACAGAGCTGCTACAAGACCTGGACATGCGCATTTTAAACCATCAGGGAAGATGGTAATGGTAGGTTGGATTTTAATGAAAACAGATTCTTCTGCTAATCTTCGCTTGGGGCTGGCCCTCTGCAGGATTAAGGATCCCACCTGCTGTGCCAAAGACATGCTCAGGTTCGGGGCTGCTGGTGGGTGGGAAGAACACAAACATCTGAGAGTGACTCTGGTGAGCAATCCCAGTCTGTCCTGGTGCCTGTGCCCTCAGGGAAGCCAAAGAGTTGAGATCATTTAGTTGATGGAAATACTGCTCCCCTCCAGCCTGCAAAGTACGGCTGAGCATCATTAAGGATTTCTTTCCGGCTGCTCTTCGAAACCAAGGGCTGCTGTGTCTCCGGGCCTCCTCTCACCTTTGGACCCAATTTGCACACCTCCTCCTACCACAGCTGAATGAATTCCTGCTCTCCTCTGGCCTTAGGAACAATGGCTTTCATCATCCCTACCAGACTGCAGAGCAGTTTAAGGATGAAAGGGCTTCTCATTTCATATAACCCACTGCTGCTAGAGCTATAAATCATCGATGGACTGAATTTATAGCCAACTGCTACTGCAAGCAAGTGAAATTTATTTTGTGTTGTCATACGTATGGTCAAACTGTCCAAGAAGTTGCCAAACTACGAACTGAGCTGCTGCTGAGCAACCCATTCAATCTGTTCTCATTTTATTTAAAAATAATAAATAACTGCCAATCAGAG
Source organism: Illadopsis cleaveri (assembly GCA_013399915.1). Taxonomy (NCBI): domain Eukaryota; kingdom Metazoa; phylum Chordata; class Aves; order Passeriformes; family Timaliidae; genus Illadopsis; species Illadopsis cleaveri. The sequence goes on from VXBB01023414.1 coordinate 33,244, forward strand.
GAACTTATTTTGACATGTGCTACCTGCTGGGTGATCTGCAGTATCTCCAGGATGTGTCTGTAAGTGGAAGATAGCTGCTAGCTGTTGCCAGGTCCAGCAGATATGACATGAAGTTCCACCAAGGAAAGGTTTGTGGGCTCACTAGGGTTGGGGACAGGTTGAGGGCCACCTCTTTTTTTAGCATTACTTGCTCGTCTGAGAGTGTTTTTTCAGGTAGCCCAGGGGTCGCAGTGACTTCTGCTTGAATCAGTGACAAATGTCCATTGACCTTACAGAGCAGTGGCCCTTCTCCTGTCTGGCAGTTTGCTGACAGGTGGATTGTTGGTGGGTCTCTGGGGTCTGGAAAGCTGGCCTGTGCCTATTTTGGTGCCTTGTGATGGTGATGAGCTAAAAATGAGAGAGTAGAAACTCTTCAAGCTGCTGGGGTCTGAATCACATATTTCTGTACGATTTACTTAGAGAGCCAACAAGCCTGACAGGTTATTTTTGTATTTTAGCCAGGCTCATTAATTAGCTGGGGGTGTTGGGAGCTGTCATATTGAGCAGCCTTTCCCTGCTCACTCCTGTTGTCCTGCTGGATTCAATCCCTGCAGCCTCCCACCCCCTTGTCTGCAGTTTATAGCCACATCTGGAGTGTCTCCCTGCACACGTGCTGGTATGGGCCTCCTCCCTGCTGGCACACACGTCATGGCTTTTGGGGTCTCTGGAGTTACAGTCATCCCTCCCAAGACTTGTTTTTCCATGAGAGGGAAAGAGAGAAGGGGTACGGGAAGGGCAGTGGCAGGGAAGACCTCTGACACGAAATTCCCAGGAACAGGATTTGCACATTTTATGACCGTTCAGATGGAAATGCAATGGAGCTGAATTATTCCTCCTTAATCCTGCTTTCTCACTTTCCTCCCAGCAGCCTCTTCCCCTGCAGTTTAGGTAATACAGAAGCTTATAAACAAATCCCACCGCGTGAAAAATAGCAAAGGGGGGGACAAGAAAGGGACCTGGGTTAGGGCTGTGATGGATAGACAGGTGGAAGGCAGGCACCAGAAGGGCAGATGAATGGTAAAAGCCTTTGATGGGAACACTAAAGAGCTATTGAAAATCCAAGGGGTGGGGGGAGGGAGGAGAAAGAATAGCAGGAGGAGGGAAAGCAAGGGAGTCATGCCCCCGTCCCCCCGCCCTCTTTCTCAGGATGTTGAAAGTATTTGTCCTTCGTTACAAAATGATTGAACTGCCGCCAGGCCAGGCCACCCTTCCAGCCACTGCACTGGGAAACTGGCACTTCTGAAAGCCTCGTCGCCTCTCAAATTTTATAGCTTTCCCTTTTTGTGGGAGTTTTTGTGTTGTGCTATTTGCAGGATTGTTTTCAGATTTGCCGCGTATCAAAGAAACTATGTTTTGTTTTTGTTGCTCTGACAAACACAGAATCCAGGTAATGAAAAGAAAAATTAAAAAAAATAAAGGCACATTTTTATCAGAAAACACAGCTGTCTGCCTTTTATTGAGTCAGAATTTCATACATTTGGTGTTCACGGTGTGAATTTGGTTTACCTCTAGTGCTTTTTGAAGGAGGAATTTCATTCTACAAATAGAGCTTCTAATTACTAATGTCTCTGTGTGCACAAAAGTGGTGCCTTTTCTTCATTCTCTGAGTAGTGAGCATGACCCTGCTGTATCATAATTAAAATGGATTTTGCATCACATACATGTAGACTACAGTGGGAAAAAATAATCTTTCCCCTTTTCAGAATTGCTCCTGAAGCTCTGCAATGTCTTTGACCTGCAGGATCTACAGATGGAAAGAACTGTTGAAGATCTGAGTACGAGACTGTTCCTGCTGCCAGAGGCTGTATTTGTACCATGTATTTATATGTGTATGTATTTATATAAGCCTGATGCTCGGAAAGGACTGGAGCCGTGTGTGTTCTTAATTAGATTTGGAGGTCTGTAGATGCAGCATCCACCCAGATTCTTGTTAATCAGGGGAGGATCCAGGGCCATGGGGTCTGCCCAGTGCCACTCACATATCGGAGAGGTCAAGGAGTTGGTGCTGCCCTGGCCAGGGGGTGACCAGGGCTGTCCCTGGGCAAGTGCCTGCTCTGTGTGTGGGGAGAGTGCTTGTCCTCCTGTCCCATCGCCTGCCATCACCCTCACTGCAGCCCCAAGGGCACTTCTCTGAGTACACAGGGCAGACAGGCAGCTGTCTGTTGCCTCCAGGATTAGATCCTGGGATTAGGTCTCTGATGGGCCATGCCATATAATTAAAATAGTCTTGGAAGAGCAGAGAGGCAATGTGCCACCCATACACAGCAGAATACTGGGGGGCTGTGCTTGCTCACAGACCCACTGCAGCTGAAAGCAAATCTCTCACTAACATAATTTACAATAGCAATTTCCACTTAAATATCTCTAGTGTCTGGTTATATTCATGAATTTGCAGTGTCCTGAGAGGTAACACTGCCTTTGCCCCCAATTCCAAAAGAGCAGAAAGGGTAAATGGTTCACTCAAGGTTAGAAGGGAGTCACTGGAGATGGTGCTCCACTCTCCTGCCTTCAGAGGAATTTGCTATGGTGACCAAAGCAAACAGCCCCTGCTGTTACCACGCCGGACTGTGGCGTGTCACTCGCACTTTGTATCTGAGATGCTGTGTCTGGGTAGGTATCACTGTCCTTGTGAACCAACTTTTAGCTCTGGAGCGTGGGTGAACGCTTGTCGTCATGCCAGGATGACACAAAGTCTAGAAATTATGATGGCAATTCAGGTCATGGGATAAAGGGGGAAAAATGCTGCCTCAGAAGTGTCCCCGTGTGGTGTCACTGCTGGCGATTATTTAAGATGCAGGACATGACTGTGGCAAAGATCAGGTTGTAGCTGATATGAATCATGCCTTGAAATAACACTTTCCTTCTTACATTGTGAAAATTACCGCAGTATGGGAAGTGAGGGAAAATGGGATTTCCCTGGAGGTTAAAGATTTTCCTTTAATCAGCTTTCATAATGTTAATTAAATGTTTGGAACAATGGCTGAGTCCTGGGATCCGCCCGCTCTTGCATAACTATCTCACAATGCCGATTTCACTTTCATGTTTATTTGCCAGCATGATTCCAAGTGAGAGCTGAGCAAGAACTCCTCTCCAAGGAGATCCTTGGGGGTTTGGGAGAACTCATGTCCCTCTCTTACCTCTCCTGGGGAAAGAAGGCTCCAACACTCCCCTCCCAAGGAGGAGCAGCCTAGAGGGATCAAAGCACTTTGTCTGTCATCATCACCCCATCTGCAAATGGGGCTAATAAAAACTTACTGGTATTTTGAGGCTGGTGCATATAAATATATACCCACCCATATGGAGAAAAGGGTGTGTTTATAGAGATCAGTACATGGATGCATCTATTCCGGGTAGGTAAGATGGATTACAGTGCCACTTGTTCCCTGAATTTTTCACTCTTTCTGGAGCATAGTTGCCACATGCCCATGGGACCCATCGTCCCTAGTCCTTTCAGCAACGGGCTTAATATAACCTGGTCTGACATCTCACACACACAGAGCTCTGGGGACGAGGAAATTTGGGGAATGGTTCACAGGCAGGGCATGATATTGATCACCCCAGGGACCATACACCATGGGAATGGGAGCTGTGCTGGGCACATTTCCTGGGCCTCTTGGTGCCAGACTGGGATGTCTCTCCCAGTGGTCTGAGATGTGTTGGTGAGCCCCAGAGCTGGCCTAGTGACATCTCAGAGCAGCCATGAGCCACACAGGTGCAGGGGGTGCACACGCATCCAGAGCCACAGCCTGCCCTTTCTTCAAGTTAGAAAGGACTTGCTTCAAAAATATGGTATGAAAATGTAAAAATGTCAGACACTATCAGGAAAAAAAAGGGAACCTATTATATTTTAGGTCAAAGAGTTATCTAGCTCAAGATTTTTAAATATGTGCAAAATGCAATTTGTGCAGAAGGGCCATTAATCAGCCCCTGGAAGAACTGCCTTTTCTGCCTTTTTTTAAGCTGCAAAGATGAAAACAAAAAAGCGGGGAGTGCACGAGCAGCTCCATTTTCCCCACTGTACAGAGCAGGAGGGCACCTCTATCCATGCAAGGCTCCTGCTTCCCTGGCAACACGTTCACATCTCTGCAAAAGCTGTTTAAATACTCCGAGCCACGCAAACTACACGGCACTTTCCCTGTTGACACATGCCTTTGTCTGCTCGGAGGAGGTGCTCTGTAAACACCGGTGCTGGACGCTTTTTATGTGACTTATTCCTGATTCATTGGTTCTAAATTAGTAGCCCCAAGGCACATACCTTTCGTACAGGCAGGGAAGGGATTGCCTCTTCTCCCCACCTTTGGAAACTTTGACCTGCTGGGATCACAAACTGTAGGAAATCTCAGAGGCGAGGTCCCAGGTACTGCCAGCAGTAAAACCCGGGAGTAAACAGATTAGATGTGTTTGAAAGACATTTCAAGGGAGCTTGGGCTATCTGGCTCAGCTTCCCTACACCACAAGCAAGATTATTTCAAGACTTATTTTGGTGGCATGAAGGCTTCTTCCTTAATACAGGAATTGGCTGTGTAATTTCTATATATACATATATATTTATCTTATTTTCCTCTTTGGCAGTGAGGAATTGAAACTTCTTCTCCACACCCCTTTGATTAGCACAGGAGTGGCAGGAGGGATTTTTCCTCTCTTAGTCATTCTGGGTAACCTTTGAGCCCAGGTTTTCCACCCTGTTCCCATTAGGAAGCTGCAGAGGCCACACGAGTGAGTTCCTGGCCAGCTGGGAGCCGTCAGCTGCCTTCAAAGCCCTGGCCAGCCCTTCTGTGATAAATCCATGGTGAGGTGTGTAATGCACATGGTATCAGCCCCGTATCCCACACAGTTCCTGTCCCAACAGGGATGAAAGCTTTTTTTAAAAACTGGAGTACAAAAGGGGAAAACCTATTTCTTGGATTTTTGAGTCAGTTTATGGAGCAGTTGAGAGTGTTATGGTTGGGTCTTGCTTGGTTTTAACCAAGGGCTGCTGGTTGTAGGTTTTAGTAGCCTCTGACAGGAGTGAGGTGAGAAAGCCCTAAAAGCTGAGCTGGTCCCTCCCAAATCCTCCCTTGCAGATGGCAAAGTACATTGTTGATTTACACAAAAAAAGGACGCAGAATCCTCTGTAGACATTTTGGGCTGAGACAAATGAAGATTTTGTTTTTGTTTTGTGATTCTGGCTTTGGCATCACCTTTCCAATTCTCTTTTGTTTGGTCTCTCAGTGATTCATCTCTCCATTTCATTTCTCTTTTGTTTGTTTCATAATTGCTGGCTTAACCTGGAGGCATGAGGCTTCCTTGTGGAAACATCACCAGGCTGTCAGTCAGCCACGGAGAGGTGGTACAGCTGGTACAGTCCTTCCTCCCTCTCAGGAGTGAGTGAATCATCCCTTGAATATGCAATATCATCCAGGACAGGAGCCAGGATTCTCAACAGGCACATGAATTCCAGCATCTCTGGAAACATTATTTCCACGTTTTGGGCAGACTAAGAGACCGTAAGTCAATAAGCAAGCTGTGGCATTTGCAATCTCTTGTAGTTTTATTTAAAGTGACTGCCTGTGCTTGAAATGCTTGTGTGGGTATTAAAAACACAAAGAGAAAAGCGTGTATCCTTGATCTGATACTGCCCAAGGCAGCTTCAGGGTATGGCCCATTTAATGCCATTGAGCAGTCCATTGAACAGTTAAGAACCCACCAGAAACAGTAACTGCCTGCTTTCCTCCTGAACATTCACATGAACCAACACATCCCAAACCCTCTCTGTTGCTGGCCTCCAGATTTCTCCTTTGAAACTCTGTCCATGTTGGTTCTTGGTCCTGCAGGGAGTTGTGTCCCTTTGTCCTCGCACAGGAGCAGTGAAAGGCACATGGGCTCCTTCCCTCAGCTGGGATCTTGTTCAAAAGTGTCTTCCCTCCAAGGAAAAGACCAATTTCCTGGGCTCTAGGTGGGATGTAGCCAGAGAATCAGAGAATATTCACTGCATCAGCAGGTAGTCCATGACACAGCATTTCACAACATCAACAGTTTTTCCTGAGCTCTTGTGGGCTGTGCCCATGAAGCCAATAAAACTGCCCTGGAGTGAACATACAATGAGATTTCACTGCTGAATGTGTGAGAGATGCAGTGGGAAAAGAGCCCTGCTCTGACTGAGCTGGGAAACACTGGTCAGGAGAGCTGTGATATGGTTTTCTCTACTCTTATTAATATCAGGAGCCAAGACTTTTTCTGCTTCGCTTTTGTGCCGGGGTCATAACTATGTGTTAACCTTCATCAGTCCTTCTGATGATAACAGTGAAAGCAAAATACCATTAAAATTATCTTTCTATATGTTTAAACCACTCTGGCATTTTTGCAGCAGTGTTTGTGCCCCTGTTTATGCCGCAGACCCTGGTGACCCTGGAATACTTTTATTTACGACAGCATAAGCATCATTTCCATGGCAACATGCTTTTCAAGCTGCAGATTGAGGATTGCAATTTCCTGAGGAATAGAAGAAGCAATGGTGGATTTTTTTTCCCCCCTAATCAGCTAGTAGCAACTTTCATGTGCAAAACAACCAGCCACGACAAATCAGTTAAAAGCTACATTATCATCAAGGCAGTTTGAAAGCTCAGCATGGTTAGCCTAAAAATAAAAGGGAGTTAGATCCAGTTGTTTAATGGAAATAGAGATGGTGAGATGATATCCTCACTGCTGCTCTGGTAAATTGGCTTCAATGTGCTCTGCAGTGCTGCCTAATGAGGAGCAGAGTAGTTCACTGCAGTGACACATTATTTACAGGAAGACTGGGACAGTTATAATCCTGTATGGCTTCAGACAATGCTTTCCCATATTGGAGGAGATGACAAAGCCTGTTTGAAAACAGTCCAAGCTATCAACAAAGGAATGTCACTGACAGGGATGTTGGTTAGCAGCTCCTGTGAAACTGCACTCTGGGGTGGAGCTGCTCTCGGGGTGGAACAGCCTCCTGTGCACACAGAGGTGCCAGCACAGCCCTGGGGACAGAAACGCAGAATTGAGATGGCAAATAGGATCTCAGCAGTGCCATAGCACTGCTTCCCTCCCCAGAATAGGTCTTCAGCAGCAGTTAAGTGTTGTCACTCCACAAATAGGATCACTGAGGGGCAAAGAGATGCAATGATGTGCCCAAGGTTGCTGTGGCTGACAGTCAGAGGTGCTCCCTGGAGTCCAGGACACCATCCTGTCTACCAGGGGCCATGACTCCTCTGTCTGAGTAGGGTGTTTGAAGGCTGGATCTGTCCCCTGCTCAGCCAGCTTGGTGCCCAGCACCACTGGGACCATCACTGCTCGCTGGAGATCAGCACTTTTCACAGCTGCTCTTCTCACCATCTCTCACTGGCAGAAAATTTGCACTAAATATACTGCCTTAAGGAATTCAGAAAAAGGTGAGGACTTTCTCTCTTGCTAGATTGCCCTTGAGAGCAAAGAAATCTCACTACCTACCCAGGTAGGATTTGATGCTGACCAGGCCAAGCCCAGGGAACTGCTATGTACCAGGATGGGTGTACTTAGCAGCACTGTTTCACTCCTTTCTGTATTATCTGTATTATCAGTTACTCATGTCTCTGAGTTTCAAGTTAGACCTTAATGGTGACACTACAGAGTTATCAGAGACAATTTTCTAAGTCATAGTAGAAATCATTGCAGAGAAAATAAGTGTTGCTGCTGTTCCCCCCACCAGAATTATTTGGGTAAATAAATAAGGTTAAACAAGGTAAGTAAATATTAAACTACATTCTGTGATGGTAAAAGTAGACTCTCCTTGCTAAAAATCATGTTCACGCTGATTTGCTTGGGGCCTCCAATAGTTTTGGGGCTAAACTTCCACTGCTTTTGAAAGCAGTAGGACAGCAGAGGTGCCTCCAGGTTCAGGGGATCCTCACGTCTTGTGAGGTACATCTGGCCATTAATTCTCCTGATGGAAGCTGAAGAGATGATGATTTCAAACACCAGCCTTTCCAAGGCAGGGCCTGGTGAAGTGTTCTGGGGTGTGAGCATTGGACCAGCCTGCTGCAGAGCTCAATGTCAAAAGCTTCCAGGACATCAGGAGCTGCAAGGAACCTCGGACTAGGCAACATTTAAAGGTTCCTTTTGACCCAAACCATTCTGTAATTTTGTAACTAAAGCCATTGCATATTGATGTGCAATGCTGGCCAAAGCATCCCAGCACCCTCCTCCCTTTGAAGTCAGACTGCATTTGGAGTCTAGGCACCTGGGATAGGAACTCAGGCAACCACTAAGCATGTTCTGCCCCAGGGAGAGTGCTCACCCTCGTGCTGGCTGGTGATGGGAGAGCAGGAAGGGTTTTCAGCCTGCTCTCATGGTTTAGACTTGAACTTGGAACTGTTTGTTTTTGCTACGCCTCCCCTTCCGCCCTAGTTAATAGTCAACTTTGAAACCCAGCTTTATGTCCCATGTTTGATTTACATTTCAAATGCAGGGCCAGCAGGGCAGGCTGTCTAAATCACTTGTCAGCACAAGGGAAGGAGGTGACACAGTGGGAGGAAAAAGTGAGACGAGGCTGTGGCCCAGTATAAACGTTCAGGCAGCTGGGCAAAGCTGTTACTGGGAGAACCCCCAGCAAGCGACAAATGCTCACCTTGCCCAAAGGCTGGGGTCTAACCCGGGCACCACACAGGGACCAGCTTGTCTCCTTTGATTTACACTCCATTCCTCCAGCTCTACAACCCTGCATCCTGTTTTCCTTCTCCTCTGCAGCTGTACGTGGAGGTGAGGGCTCGAAAAGACTCAGCGAGAGAAGTTTCTTTTGAAACCCAAAATAGCCTGTCATGATTTTACTGTTTTGTTGTTTGTTTTTTTTTTTTTTTCATTGGTCAGCATGTCGCAATCCTAAATTTATCACTGAATTGGCATACAGGAAGCCTCTGTAATTGCCAGTTGGAGGGCACAGGGCAGAGTGAGTTCACTGGCCACTCTTAAAAACTGTCTGGCTGGAAATATCATTTTCAGCTGCTCTTTGATGAGGTAACATCAAGGAGCAGAGTGACGGCACACACCACCCGGGCCACTGCCAAAGGGTTTGCAGGGCCAGTCAATGCTGCATTGAGGAAAGGGGAAACATTTGCAAAATCGGCCAAAAATGAATTAGATGTGTTTGAAAGTAATTCCTGTGCAGACTGTTTACTTGGAATGGCACAAATATGATCAGTCTGTCCTTAGAGACCTTCCCAGGCTTGACCTGATGGATATGGTGATGCCTAATCCTGCCCTGATGCTGCTGCCTGGAGCTGTGCTGTGCGTGTCTCGACAGCTCATCAGCAGAGTCCTGCTGGCTGCCACACACAGGACAAACTCTTCCTTTCATCTTTTTAAATTAATCACAAGATCCTTGGGCTGCAGGAGGAACAGCCAGCCCCTCGTGGAGATGGCAGGTGGAGGAGCCAGTGTGGAGGAACAGCCCAGCACCATCAGAGGCTGGTGAGAGCATCGTGCCTCTCCAGTGAGCCCACATTCGCCCCAGCCTCCCAGGATTTGGCTGGAAATAGCTACCTCTGTTCCTTGCAAGCATGTTAAAAACTACCTGCCAGGTTCAGCTGATGTAAATCCTCATAAATTCGTTCACCAGCCTCATTCCCAGAGAACTGCTGCTTAGTGCTCTGTTTCTTCCTAGCTGCAATTTCTCTCAGGTTATTTTAACATGGTGCCTTGCTCTCAGTTTCACCACACACATCCTTTATATTGCCAGAAAGGCGCTGATGAACATGAGCTGTGTTACCAGAAATCACATTCCTGTTCCTGTTCCTTGGCTCATTTCTCCCTCATTTCCCTTTGCCTTCCTATTTTAAGACTCCATGCATGACATACCTGTCAGCTAGATCCACTCAAATATTTATCCAGTAATTTAATCAGTGAATTTTATGGTACATTGCTAACTACATTGATGATTTTCTCCTCATTCATGTAGCTCAGGTTGTGGTGTGTTAGGGAGCTGGAAGGCAGCAGGTTCATAGGGATTTATGAAGTCAGAGAAGTTTACAAACCATGAAAAATTTCTCCTTTTTTTCTTGCAGCCCTGACACCTGTGTGCTGTGCTGAGGGGAAGGGGAAAGCTCCAGAGCCTTGCTGGGACTTGGGCATCAACGTGACCCCACCTCAGCCTCAGCTGGGGCCAACTGCCGGCACATGCCGAGGGAAAAGCAAACAGAAAAGGGTCAGAGTCCACTGAAACTGGGAGTGAGGGATTTTACCTTTAAATTAGAGAGCACACCCCCTTTTTTCACTCCCTCCTGATCCCCAGTCATTCAGAAGACAGAAACTAGTCTTTCATGGGGAACTATTCCCCCCAAAGAAAGCTCTTAAGCCAATCCCAGTTTCCAGGCTAGAGCAGCTTTGGGAGATACACCAGATCTCCAGGCTGTGCTCTTGAAGCCTACCATGACCCCAAGCTGCAGCTCCCCAGGGCTGAGCACCCCAAAGCCCCCCTGCTCTGTGCCCCAGGGCAGGTTAACCCCGGGCTCTGCTAGTTTGGCCAGTCAGCCCTTTCCTCACCTCAAAACGGGGCCTCAAAGAAAGGGAGGAGTGAGAGCTAGCACCCTTTTATAGTGTGAGTAATGGCTCAGCAATACATTCCCCCGGGGCAAGGTATGCTCCACACACCGCCATTTCAAACGAAGTTAAAAAAAACCAAAACAACAAAAACGCAAAGAAGGAATGAGGAACTAACTCAACACACCCTCTAGGCAGGTTCTGGCTTCCCAGGGAGAATTAGAGTACAAACTTCCAGACTCTGCTTAACGTGTTATAAACAGCTTTTTCTTTTGCCCCTTCCCCCACCTGAACCCCTGTTTTTTCACAGGGGTAATGCTCTACCTTGACAGGATGAGAAAGACATTGTATATATGTAGATAGAGATACTTTATCACCCATTTCCATTAATAGCTATTAAGAATAGGGATAGAAATTATAATCTCCCTCTGTTGCATCCTGTGCCCAGTCTCCAAGAATCCCGTTACTTAATGTTTGAAATATCCTTTGGAGGATGGATGGATGGAGTCATCCCCCACTCATTCCTAGCTCTGGAAGCAGCAGCACACCCAGAGCTGTGCTCACCACAAGCCCTGGATTTGGCTACAGAGCTCCAGGCATTTGCTGGAGGGCTTTGCTGGGCTGGTGTGCTTGATATCTTGCAGGATAGGGTAGGAAGGCAGCCGGAGATTAAGGATTTTATCGCGTTCCCAGGAAAGTTCAGTGCGGAGTTTCATTGATTTGTGTGGAAAAGGAGCTGACCCTCATAGTTTGCACAGCTGGGAAAGAAGCCTGGGAGATCCTAGTGTCCTGTCCTTTCCTCTAACCATCAGGCTACGCTTCTGGGAGAGATATGGGACATGGGGGAATTGACACTGTCTTCCAACCATGAAGGTTGCTCCAAAAAAGAAAAGCAATATTCTTATATAACAACAAGCATAAATCTATAATAATGACATAATAATGTATATTATCAATGCATTAGGGTAAGTGCCAGGCTGCACACAGTGCCTTTCAGAATACCTTGGCAGTTTTACTAAAACAGCAGATAAGTGGAGATTGATACAACCTTGTCAGAAGTGTGGATACTTTCCCCACCCTGTAATACCTGCACTTAGCTGAAATTCCATGAGTGATTGCATTTTACTTGGGTATATCTCCTACAGCAGTGGCATGAGGCCTGTTAAGAAATAACTTCAAACTTACTGAAATTCAAAGCATTTTCAGTCCATCTGTAACCTCAAACAGTTCTGGTTAATTGCTGAAATGACACTGCCTTCACGTCTCAAACAGCAGTAGCTGATTTTAGCTAGAATATCAGAAGATGAAAACATTTTAGGCTGGAACATATATTGTTAAGACTCTTGCAGATGCAGTCAGACTAGGTAGCTCAGCATGCCCTGGTTTTCTCAAAACTCTTTGATAAAATTATAATAATAATTGTAGTATATTAGGTAGTCCTCAGGGATAGCTCCATTTTCCATGCATGTAACCTTTACTGCTTTGGGATGCAAGCTATTTGTCTTGGCAGCCTGGAACAGCCCATAACTTCACCATGATAACCATTTTTAGTTTGGCCTGTAGATGTATTTTTTTTTTTTTTCCTTTTTCAAATCCATCTGTCCTGAGAAGTCAAATTCCTGATTTTATCTCGAACCACCCACCCTCTTCACTTACAAAGGAGACCTTGGAACAAACCCTCATCCTCTCCCCTTGCTTTCTAGTTTTCCCTTGCCTCATTCTCAAAGAGATTCATGTTTCTGTTTCACTGTGTCTGGGTTAAATACTTCTGTCCCTGGAATTTCTGTACACTGAGGTTCTGTATTTATTACCTCGCAAATAAAAGCAATAACAGCCAAAACACTTACGTTGAATTTACAAGTTTTAAGAACAAGAAAAACAACCCAGAAATCATTTTCCTGCCTTAGCAAAGCTGTTGATGATGGGTGCATGCATGAGAAAAGAAACCAGCTCTTCCCCCATCCTTTTCTATTTTTTTCAGAGGCAAAACCAGCAAAAACATCTCTGCTAGAAAAATCATTCAGACTTGTTGGCAGTGGTTTGCCATTCAGCAGGTTCATTCAGGCTGTTTTCATGGGTGATTCTTTTTTCAGATGTCCAGCATCCAAATATAGCAGATGTGGATGTTTTCTGTCTTTGAAAAGAGAAAAAAAAAAGTCATTTTGATGAAGACTGTGGCACTGATGCAAAACACAGAGTGAGACCAGTGCCCAGTGAGAGCCTTTAGCTGATTTTCATCTTCACACCACCATGGGGGCAGTTGTGAGGAGCCTGTAATTTATAGCAGAACATGGGGGCTATTCCATGTTGCCAGAGGTTCAAGTTCAACCCGGAATTTGCACGAGGTGGGAGGAACATGGGTCTATCTTTGCCCTGCTCTTTCAGAGCATGAGCTGCACAGCCTTTGCACCATGGGCTCTCATCAGCTGCCCAAGTGCAATTAGACCTGAGCAAACTCAGTGATGGGGGAAAGAATTATGCTGAAGAATTGTCTTAGGAGTGCTGTGAAAGTGGCAGCAATCTGAGAGACACTGGAAAAAACGCCTCTGGTAAAACATATACTTCCTCATCAGAATCTTAGGCGTAGGCACAAAATGATGTTGAGTGTTTCTTGCTTCCCACAAAGTGCAAAGCTGCTCCTTTAGGTTCATCCCAAATCCTCTGAGTGACTAATTCCCTCTCAGAGTTAGCAGGGAGAGACACTGGTCTGTTACACAGGCTTAGCAGGGATTATTTGGTTTATCACCATCAGTTTTCCTACGCTCCAGAGCCACTCTTATTCCCAGCCAGATGTTCAGAGGTGGGCCCAGCATCTGGGCGGTGCCTCACCAGACCCTCTGGGTCCTCACTGACAAATACCTGCAAAAATGCTTTTAATCTCTTCGGTTTGGCTTATCACAAGGCCACAGGAAATAGCCTCACAGGCTGCATTCAGTTACTTGGGATCCCACCTGGCCACCCCTGCTGGGCAGTCAGGGGCTTTTTTGGGGTTTGAACCTCTGTCTCCTTGAAGGACTCATGTAATCACCCATTTTGCTGACAATCAAGATTGTTCAGCAAACTCTGCTGCCTCTTGGGAACCAATGTGTAGATATTCTTCAAAAACATTCAGGGTTTTACCTCTGATTAGGAATAGATTAATATTTAAATAATTAATGTTAATACATTATTATTACTGGATGTTATATTTTGTTATCTAAAGATATGTATATTAGTGAGTTAATGGTAATTTCTAGCTAATTAACATGAAGTTTCTTTGGTTGTGTTCTTTGCTCAGTTGACCACTGTGCACCTTCTGGTAGTTAGGTGTGATAAATGACTTGCAGGATCAAAACTTCTTAAATTTTTTAAAATTGTAATTACTATTGTTTGCAACATCCCAATCTGAAGAGTATTGGACTCATCTCTCCTGGCAGGATTGGAAGGTGTCTTGTGTCACTTGAAGGAAGGTTACTGGGTGAGTACAAACACACCACATTTATTTAAATCTGTCATTTCCTTTCCCCATGGTTACTCCTAATTCAACACCATAAAGACTTTGCCTCCTTGATGATGTCAAGAAAAAGTCTTTGTTTCAGCCTGCTCTGCCAACCCAGTGACATAACCCCAGCTGCCAGATATCTCTTTCCTCATACACAGGTGTCATTCCTCTAGATGTTTCCAGTTCCACTGCTGAAGTGTATCCCATTTATTCTGGTTATCTAGAAATCCTCCCTTCCTCTCCAGCCCAGTCCACCTTTCATCCCAACCATCTGGAAGACTGCTGTTAGCCAATGCTATCTTGGTGTAATTTGCAAGAAATAATTGATTTATTACTGCTACATACCTTCCCTGATTTTCCTGGACATGGCAGAAATAACAGGCTGTCCTGGTCTTAAAGAACTTCATATAAATTGCATTCACACACAACATATCTCGGCGATAAGGGGACCTGAGCTCAAAGGAAGCCGCATCATATCTCAACCCTCTGGAGTTTTGAGAGGTTTATTTTAATAATATCCTGACTTTAGCATATACAATCCACGGCATTTGCCAGGCTTAAAACAACAGCCACAGGAGGATCCTGTCATACATTTTGCAACCGGCTCTCACATCAGCAGAGTGCTGATCCTGCATGGAATTCATTCCACATTTTATTCATTATCTGAATGAGTTATCAAGGCAGCTCTCTGCCTGGCTGGAGGTACCAACACAGTGCAGACAGATTTTTTCCCACAGAACTCTCCGAAGTGATACTGTCAGCATGGATATATTTAATGGGCTCTACCCATGCAGTCAATCTCTCAGTGCAGGAGAAATAGTTTACAATCTCTGAAACCCTACACTCCTCCCTGCCACGGAGCAGGAAAAAGTAACATCTACCGTCATTCCTTTTGCATGTCGCTGGGTCCAGGGGGAAGGGAAGGCTAATAAGACAATGAGGACATTGAAAACAATATTTTGAGAGGCAGAGCAAGGCAAAAAAAAAAATAAAAAAATTCAGTAGTCAGCATCTGCAAGCACTCTTTAACCACAGCTAAAGGCTGCCTTTAAATTCACATATATATCATGACCTTCTTACCTTTGCTTTAGGCTTAGTTTAGAAATAACCTGTGATCTTCTTTATATCATTGCTGTTGCTGAGTGAAGAGTTAGGACAAAGACTGCTGCATGCAAAGAGGTTTCCCCCAAGTTAAATGCCACTAGGCAGAAAATAACTGACATTTTAGGAAGATAACACAGGGCAGCATTATGTGCTCCAGAGTTCTGTGCTGTAGCCCAGCAGAATGCCTGACAGAGCTGCCACACGCATTCAGGTAAAGGTCATTTGTCCAAAAGGGATTTCTGTGAAATAAAATTGCCTGTTTGACAATTTTAAAAAGAGGTCTGGTTCATGAATATGGCAGAGAAATGTCACTACATGCTGATCAGGGGACTGGGGTAAGTGGCAGGGTAATGGTGCGACCTTCCCTTCACATCTGAAATAAATCTCCTGGGGTGTAGAAGAGGGGCTGGTGAGTGATGTCTGTGAGACCTGGGCTGGGGAATGGGAAGGCCCCACACTACACATGGCATGAGCACCATGGAGGGAGAACAGTCACTTTAGTGAGCTTTGGCAGGATTTGCCTTCAGAACAATGACCAGATGAGACAGCATAGCTGGATGGCAGTGACAAGGGGGATGGAGAGCACTTTACCTGGGAACGAGCAGTGGCACAGCCATGCTGGGCAGCTCATCAGGACTGAAAATGCAACTCAGCCATGGCAGGAGGAAGGCCAGGAGCTTATATGAGACATCTGTCTCTGTAAGTTCAAAATCTTATTTCCAGGGTCTCATTATTAGAAGTGCCACAGGTTTGTGAAGTATAGAAGTTTTGAAATACAAACAGTTAAAGGTTACCTTATAGCTCAAAGTTTTAGGATTAATGTTCATCACTCTTAACTCTGCTGTGTGTGCTATGTGTGTAGATCTCTTTTTAAAATCATAAACTACATCATTGCAATTGTCCAGGTCAAAATTTGCCCCTCTGCAAGGCGTAGGCATGAAGTTGACTGCTCTTATGACACAGTTTAATTCTTAACTCTTCAGTCAGACAGGAAAAGATCCAGAGTCTTCTTGCCCACTATGTCCTCCTCCTCCCCCCTTTATGAAAAAAATACTAAATGTGCAAGTTATAAATAACACAAGTTATCTAACATTTCACCATATAAGGAATGTGCAGAAGTGGAAATGCTGATTTCTTTTTTGCCTTTAGCATTAAAATGAAATGGACAGTGTAGCAAACTGAATATTCCCAGAGAAAATGGCTTGTGGGTAGTTCTGGTGTTCTTGTGTTCTGCTCTGAGCTCTGTCAGCCTCTTTGCTGATGATTCAACAGCCAGGAATCAGAAGTTTGACACTCTATTCCTAAAGCATAATGGTCTCTGACCAGTTTGAAAGGGAGGGATGTGGGGCTCCCCTACTCCTGTGTTACACCCCGTGTACAAGTAGGGAGCACACAGGAAAGGACTGTTTGTAAAAGCCTATGGGACATGTATGAACTCGCCAGAGACTGTCATGAGCTCAGTAACACCATCTTCACAGCTGCCTTTAGCCAGAGAAGGGATATTTGGAGGGCAAGTACAGGCAGTTAGATCTGTTGTCATATAGATTAATCTTGGGGTAAGGTTTGAAGCTAATCTGGAGCTAAAATTGGAGTCTGAAGGAACTGGTTGGTATAAACCATTTTTTTCCCTTATTTAATAATAGGTATCCTTGCAGACCCCTTTCTCCCCATGAACAGGAGCTGATTTGGTTCTGGGAAGACTATTGCTTCACTCTGTCCTTCTCCTCTGTAGCCTGAACTGGCCTCCAGCTAATTCATATGGAATTGAAAAAGGGATGAAGATATGAAGCTGTTCTGAGCCTCTCTCTCTCTCTCATACAGAGAGATATCAGCTAACTGAAAAGCAGTTTTGTATCCCCTGGTAACACCAGGCTCAAGGAACATTACACAAATAAGGAATCTGGCTACCTGGCTATTAACAGCCCAGTGCTTACTTGCAGTTATCTTCCTACTCTATTTGCTCACAACCAGGTATGAAAACATTCATGCTAAAAAAACAAAAATAATGGGAAAATTCACTGATTTGGGAAACAAAGTGAGTTAAAGCAATGAACCACAGTACGTGTGTTTTTATACATGTACAGCAGCATAAGGAAACTGTGGGAAGCTAATTTGCAAGCCTGTTTACTGAATACCTGGAACAACTCCCATTTCCCATTTAAATTAGCTACAGGAAGCCAAGTGTCTAATTTGCTTCTCCAGTACCTGCTTGTTCCGCTCATTTATGTCCTTACCCTCATGCATTTAGTAGACCATCTCTCCTGGCATTTCAGGATGTTTATTGCTGCATGCATATAGTCTGTGGAAGCCTTTCCAGGGAGAAATAAATGCAGCCTGCTAGCAGACGGGGCTGGCTCTGTACCTGCCTTGCACTTCACAGGCACAAACAGCTCTTTGGAGTGAGGAGAACAGCAGGTCAGGGTTATAACATCCAAAATCCCTGGGCCAAACACAGTATGCAGCTCTTGCAAAGGCAGGGACTGAGGAGCAGCCTCCTATCTGTGGTCAGTGCTAAACCTGTTCTGTATCCGGAGAGCTCTGGCTGCCCAGTGTTAAAGCCAAAGGTACCCAGGCAGGGTAATAATGGGATTTAAAGTGTTCCCTTCCACTCACAACAGCACCTCAAAGCTGCTCTCCAGCCTTACCTGCTCAGGGCTAACCCAGGCTGTGAAGAAAGCCTCTTGTGCCATCAAATTTGTTATCCACTTGGGAAAGGAGGGGACATGTGAGAGCTGCTGATGGAAAATGGTCCTGGGTTTAGTCCCTGTGCTCAGCTCTCCAGAGCCTGTGAGCTCCAAAGCTCAGCTGTGCGTCCCTAACCAATTATGGGCTGTGTTAGCACTGCAGCTTGCTTTTCCAGAGGCAGGGCTCTCAGTGGAAAAATGTGAGAAGTGTCAGTAAACAGTGACAGTTTTGAGAGCACTGGGCCAGGGTTTCTTCTTGCCTATAGACACAGTTATATAATGGTCCCTCTTCACCATCTGTGAGCTTTTCTTAACCAAAAGTTGGCCTGAAATATGCAGGTAACACAGACACTGGAAACGAAATACCTCTGGTTTAGCAGTTGAAAACTGGTTTACTTTCAGTAAGATTGAACTAGATAATCTTTCAGGTCCCTTCCAACCCAAACCATTTAATGATTCTGTGATTTGCAATGGCATAAAGCACGTGGAGCAGGATTTTAAATTACTTCTTCAACTGCTGATCAGTTCTGTCAGCAGCCAGCCTGCCCCTCTGATTAGAGGGTGACTCTTCAATAGAACAGTAAATGCCAGTTCACCCTCATATATTTTATGCATTTGTTTGTTTGCTACTGACTAAAGAAGAAAATTCCTTTATTCTTTTCCCTCTTTTCTCTCCAGAGAGGTCAGGATTTATCCCTAAATGAGTACATGATCTGTTTCATGCTAATTAAATAGAAAGCAAGTAAGAACTATCGTTTATGGAGTCCTTAAGCCCAGAGGTCTTATTTTACATTTCAGAAGGAAATTGAAAACATTATTCCTTGGAGAACCGAGATATAAAAACACTAGGAAATATTCATGTGAGCGAAGCACACAGAAATATCCTTCATTTATGTTCCCATTTGTTAAAACAAAACAGTACTTTTTTAAGCAAATGATGAAAATGGAACACTTTGTTCACAGTAGGAATGTCACTGGTATCAGTCTTATAGCCAGAGTGACCATCTACCCCCTGGACCTAGAAAACATCCTTTACAGTGGAGTCAGACTTTGTCCTGGTTGGTGACTTGCCTTGCTAAAGCTGTTGCAATTTGCACAGTGTTCTTCTTTAAAATAATCATTTAAAGTAAAGGTGGAAAAAAGAACTGTCATTCTTCCAGTATCAATGTTTGATTCACTGTTTTGATTCCTTTAAGCACATATCATTATATCCTTCTCAGATGCCATACATAGTGAGTGAAATACCTAACCTGTACTTAAGAACAGCATATTTTTAAATCAGTGTTGAACAGTAAGTAGTTCAGTGGAGTTCTAATAAAAAAAAAACCAAACCCCAAAACAAAAGCCCCAGCATCTAGCAACCTAGAACCTGCAGCTGCTTCTTTTGCTTCATCAGTGGTTTAATTTTACAGGCTTTATTACATTACATGATCTCATCGTTTTCCTTCTCCAGGTGGATGAAAACATGGTAATTGAAATGATATTCCTGTGAAGCTGCAGAACTCAGTTTGGTGGAGGAAGAATGGGGCATAGGTGGTAAATGTTTCTAGGGCTGAATCACCTAAATTAAATTACAGCTCCTACAGAACCTGTCTGGAGGGAACCATTTTAAAGCAAGGCTTATAGCAAGGCAGGTACTCAGCAGAAGGAAACCTGGTGATCAATCAAAGTAGTGCAGAAGAAGATGAATTATGGAGAGATTTTGCCTTTAATTGGCTTTGGGCAGAGTTATAGGTAAAATCTCCCTCTTACCCAAGGCCTTAATGGACATATATAAACAAGTGATTCTGGGGAAGGTGGGTGGGGAAGGCAGCAGCCCCCCAGGAAAGCCACACAAAATAGCCAAAGCCATTTATCTTCATGAAGGGCATTAAGGAAGGCTGGAAAGTTCCTTTCTCCGTGGGTGCTCTCTGAGCTTTGGGATGTCAGTGACCCATATCAGCTGCTGCAGAGCAAACTGAGGGTGTTTTCAGCAGTGAAACACAGGCAAATGAAGCCACTACTGCAATATTCCACAGAGTTTGGAGAACTTGACTGCATGAATGTCCTTCCTGCAAGTGTGGGAAATGCTCAGCCATACTATCCTCCATGGCACCTTCTTGGAGGATTGGGAATGTACCTATCAAAATCCCTTCAATTTCATGGTTTTTCTCTGGCTACTGATACCAATGAAGTGCTTCAGGAATCCTTCCATGCCCAAAGCAGCTGTTTTGCACCTGGTTTTATGGGAAACTGTGAAATGAGATTTTCTCAAGATTTTTGGGGGGTTGGGTGTGGGACCTAAAGAATTTAAAACAACTACATGAGGCTTTATTACTTAGTGAAAATCATACATTCTGGAAGAATTCATTACTAGAAATCTAGTGAAGTATTAGGACATCACATTCCATGTTTTGATCGTTTACTGATTTCTGATAAATATTTTCAATCAGGAAGGCTGAGAATGGTGACTAAGCTTGAAAAAATCTTTTGCACCAAGAGAAAGCCACAAAAGATTTTCTTTTTGTACAAAAATACTCCTCACAGAATAAGCATGATACATGATAAATTATAGAAAAATACTATGCTAAGGCTGCTGGAAACTCTTCCATCGAGATGGAAACTGTACTGTGAGTTGAACATTTTTATTAGTATTTGCTTTAGTTACATTTCCATTTTCAAGTAGAAAACTGATATTTTTTTGGCCGAAAGTTCTTCCCTCCTCCGGCTCCCAGTGCAAAAAATGTCCAACCATTTTCTACTAAACAGGTTTTTGGCTTTCAGGTTTCCAAGAAACAAGGCAAATATATCCACTGTATCCCTTGTCTAAGCCACTTGATTTTACTACAGCACTGGGGAGGTTCACAGCTCAGCAGAACAACAGTGTGCAGTGTGTGCCAGCAGATATGCAGGAAAATCATGTCTCTGCCCCTCCAGCTTGCAGTGTGCAGGGAAGAGAGGGAGAGGAAAGATGTGTCTAAGCAGAGATTTAGCTGTGTTTTATGAGCCCAGTCATTCTTTCCTGCAGAAGAGTTCCAGTGAGACAAAATATCTTGGGGTGAAGTTTGGAAGAGGATGTTACGGGTGAGGTAGGAGGGAAGAATGGTGGAAAAAATAACAGTGGGAAGGAGAGAAGGAAACCTGTGAAGGGGGAGGAAACTGATATAGAAAGGGAAGAGATCAGAAAAGGAGGAAAACATCTCCCAAGAAAGGAGAGTGATGGTTCGCGGGTGACAGAACAGAGAGGAAGGAGCAGGACAGAGGGGACCCCACATCCAGGGTCACTGCAAGTGAGGAGAGCAAAGCCTGGAGTTTCAGAGCTGAGAGGGGCCAGGGGCCCAGAGCCATGTGTCTCCCCATGGCTGCTACTTTTCTCTGGGGGGAGTCACCCAGTTCTGTGTTCTGGCCACATTTCTCTAGGAAAGAAGTGAAGGTAGGAGCCAGAAGGCTGTACAAGGAGTGATGGCTTTAAACTGAGAGAGGGCAGATTAGATGTCAGAAAGAAATTCTCCCCTGTGAGGGTGGTGAGGCCCTGGCACAGGCTGTTCAAAGAAGTGGTGGATATCTGGAAGTGTTCTAGGCTAGTTTGGATGGAGCTTTGAGCAACCTGGTCTAGTGGAAGGTGTCCCTGCCCATGGCAGGAGTTGGAATGGGATGAGCTTTAAGGTGCTTTCCAACCCAAACCGTTCTGTGGTTCTATGGCTTTTCACCCTTCCCATCTGCTGCTGGGACAGTGTTGATCCCAGGGCTTTTGCCCCAGTGACAAATCAGCCATGGGATGGTTGGGAGCTCTCAGTGGGCAGCAGAGCCTGGTGCATGGTGTGATTAAACTGGTAGCTGCAGAAAAAAGCATTTACCCCAGTGGAAATAGATCCCCACAGATGCATTTCATTCTCCTGGAATTAAATGGGTAACAGGCAGCGTGGCTGAGCGAGCTGGGTGATCCTATTACATTTCAAAAGGTAGCTCTAAAATTCATCTTCCCCACACCCTGCAGTCCCATATGTTGTGTGAAGGAGATGGCTTTACTGAAGCTACTATCTCCTATTGGCAAGATGGGCATATTCCAGGAAAGCTATTAAGTGAAACAGCTAAGTCTGGTGCCGATGGTATTTTTCCTCCCCCTGAGCAAACTTTCTTTCTCATCTCTGGCTGTCTCATGTATTAGCACACATGAAAATTTTACCAATACGAATTATAGAAATGCACTGGAGAGGCTGCTCTGCAGTAGCACAGAACAGGGAGGCTCTATTGTAACACCACAAAAGCACCTCATGGATGAATGAATATAACAGAAAACAGAAAGTCATTAACAGTTCACAGGCCAGCTAAGAGTGCTGACCATAATTTATTTGCATTTGCTTAGATTTCTCTTCTGATTCTGATGAGACATAAATTAGAAAACCTGGTCAGCCATATCATGATCTCAGGGAGAAGTGCAGCTTAAAATTTGATGGCAGAAGTGCCTTCTTTTCATCAGTCCTCGCTGTGTTCAGGAGGGTCACAGGCATCTTTTGGTGAATCATATCCAAGTGGTGTGAGATGGCACCACCTCTGTGGTAGCAGAAGGTAAAAGCCAGGATCTGGTAGTCCCCAAACCTCCAGTTCCCAAACCTTCATCAACTTGTTCATCCTGGTATGGCTTGGGCACAGTGGAACAGCAGAGTGAGGAAGAAAAATGGGGAGGGGAAGACCCTCACATGGCATGTCCTGGACTGCTTCAAGCCTAGAGGTCAGGGCCCAGAACTTCATCATCCCCTGGCAACACAGGGCAGCCTGGGAGGACTTTCAGGAGCAGTGGTGGAGTGAGGCCTCATCCCAGGCAGGTGTTTGGACAGGGTACAGCAGGTGCTTCCTGCATACCCAGCCTGCAGGAGGAAGCAGAAATGCCAGGAATGTTCCTTGGAGCAGTGATGAACCAAGTGACAGAAACACCTGGTTTCTGCTATCTGTCTGAAAGAGTTTATGGAGAAAGAAACAGCCCTGGGTCTCACCAACACTACCTGGAAAGTTGTTGAAGATCTCCCCAGCTGTCCCTAAGTCAGGTTCATTCAAACACCACATAGAGACACAATTAAATTCTGTTCTCAAAAAACATTTGCCTCTTTGGGAGGAGACAGAGCCCACCCAAGTCTGGCCAGACAGTGAAAATTTGCTCTGTTTGGCCATCTGAGTCAGAGACAAGAAAAAAATCATTGTGTGCATGAAAGTCCTTTTTGTCTTGTCTGTGCTTGTGTGGGGGCCTTCCTGACATTTCAATGATCTTTTCTGTTTTCCTGCTGAAGTTCTCATTTCTGTGCCACGCCCTGTTGATAAGCTGGGACACTTCTGAGAAGCCTTACATGGTGACAGTGAGACAGTCACAGTCACTTTCTGCAGCATGGCCAGCCGCAAGGAAAATCTTTGCTTCTTCTAGATCTCTTGCTAACGAGGGATTTGTTTCCCAGTCTGGCTACAGCACCAACACCTCTTAAAAAAAAAAAAAAAAA
>VXBB01023414.1:56581-68128 GCA_013399915.1 Illadopsis cleaveri
GAAAAATGGTGGCATTTGCTCACTGAGCTCCACAGAGGAAAAAGGTGCATTTCATGTCCGTGGTCATTCCCCATGTGAGAGGACAGATATGACATTTGAGTGATAAATATGTTATTAGTTCTGGGTCATGAAGATCAAAATGCAATCTACTTTCTCTGAATGTAGAGTGCCTTCCCAGTGCTTTTTTGTATTCACTGGACATTTCAGTTAGTTGGGTAAGACCACAGAGGAGAATATGGCTGATATTTCAGGTGAGGATGCTACCATAAAATATTTTCAAGTTGACAAGCCTGTGGCATCTCCTAACTTTCTAACTGAAACCCCTCCATGTCTGCAGAAAGAAACAAGGGATAAGTGAAGTGAAATCTGAACTGAGTGGATTCACAATCACCTTCCTCTTGAGTGAGATGGTCAGAGAAGGATGTTACTGTCAGTGACACTTTCCAGCTGACCTCTGCTCCTTTTTTGGAACCAAACCCAAAGCCAAAAAGAGAGAACCAGGAAGCCACCAATGCCACAGCCCTGCCATGGGCATGAGCTGGGCACAGGCAGGAGATCACGAGATGTGAGGGACAAAGACACAAGCTGGCATCAAGTGCTCGGTTCACATTTCAAACAGAACACAGCAGGCAAGGTTCTCAGTGAGTTCAGTGTTTGGTCAGGGGATATGAGCTCCTATGAATATATTTTTACTTATGCTGGTGGCTAAATCAGCCTCTTTTCCTCAGCAGATTAATAACAATAGAGGAACAACCACCTGGAGATGTTTTCAGAGCCACTTTCCAGAATGGAAGGAAGGAGCTCCCCAGAGGGTGCAGGTCAACAGGATGAGACCAAGGCAAGGAAGTGAGAGATGCTGCTGAGATAACTCCTGGTTGATGAGGTTGCTTTGGGGATAAACTGGCCTGTAGGGCCCTCATTGCTCTGGGTGGCTCATAACATGACTTGGAGAGGCACAGGGAGCCATCAGCCAGGTTCTCATGGACTTTGAAACCTGAGCCACGGCACAAGGACTTGGGCTGCTCTCAGCTGCTGATCATCTTTTCAGCAAGGCAGTCCTAATTTCCAACTCTCTTTTGAAAATAGGTCTTGAGATCTGAGATTAACATTTCCCAAGATACCTAAATGGTTTAGGGGACTATTTTCTGGTATTAACATATTTTAGCAAAAACAGTTTTAGATTGGGTGGTAGATTATTGTTAATGATTAAGAAATTACCCAGTTAAATACTCGAAAAGTCTGTTTGGAGCTACTTCTGAATTTCTAAGGGGTTTTGGTTCCTTATCTGCTGTGTGGGATCTGTGGTTCTCCATCCCTAGGGAACAGGCAGGGAACAGGCAACCACCCATTTTTCTTGATGGCTATATAGATAAGGTTCCAAATTTTTCTCCCTTGAAGTATGGGATCATGGGACAGAAGAGGCTGAGAACCACTGGTCTATATTTAAAATTTCCTATTTTGTGCCAATTCTGTTATCGTTCTCTTAATATACTGCAGTTTTGTCTTCCCAGGGGTCTGCTTCCTTTTAAATATTTTCTTATTTTTTTCTTCTTTGCATTTTTGTACTGAGATCATCTGATTGGACACAAACCTTTTTATTTTGTTTTATATAAAACTGGCATTTTTTAAGCGAGATATTGCTACATTTTCTAGGACTTTATTGTATTTAGGTCTAATTGTTCTTTACTTAAAATCCATGGCTAAATTCCTGTTGACCCAATAAAAATAAGTTATATCAAGAAAAATATATATTTATAGGATTATGAAAAGAATGGATTATTGCATAAGCTTTTTATGTAATGGAAAGACATAATTAACCAATTGAACTGGGTTTGTGTGGCCTATTTATCTATCAGGTATTGTGAATGTTTCAATACATTTCCTCTATTCATTTCTAATTCCCTGCTGAGCCAATAATATTTCCAAAAATACTTAGGCAGAGGGTGAATTTGTAGATGTCCTACTAAGTGAGAGCTTGCCTGTATTTTTATGATCCACTCACAGTAGGAAAGTTCGCATCATTTGAAAAAAAAAAATTAAGAAAAAAGATGCTGAAACATATGCAATTGTTCTCCTGCAATATCTGGGGCAGAGAGAGCAAATCACACCCAGAAACCTCCTGGGAGAGGCAGGTGGAGGAGCAGGGAATCAAAGAGCAGCAGGGCTGTGCTGTGCTGATAGCCACAATCACTGCCAGGACCTCTGACATCACCAGTCACTGCCAAACACGCAGTTAATAAAGATCTGTGATGGAATTATTGCTGAGTCACTGCTCAGGTGCATCCCCTTTGGCCTCCTCAGGGCAAGCAGGAGCTGATCTGGGCCATGCAGATGTTGGTCTGAACCAGTTTGCCATGAAGCAGATTGTCACAACTGAATTCCTTGTGGGAGGGTACTCAGAGACAACCTTTGGCTTCAGTGACTGCATCAGGCATTTGCTGTATGGCTGTAGGTGCAGCCAAAATGGTTTTTTGCTGATAACCAGAGTGGGATTAGAGGGACCTGGGAAAAAAGTCCTTTGGAAAATGCCCAGATAGGGTACAAGTATCAATTTTCCATTGCAGGGTAATTCATTAAGACACTGATGAATTCTCTCCCACTTGTCATTCAGGCCTGTTTTTGGGGTGAGGAGCTGCCACCTCCAAGGCTCAGTGGGTCCCTGAGCTGCTCTGACATGAGTAGTTACTAGTGAGAGCACTGAGTGGGTAATAGTGAGAGCACTGAGTGGATAAATGTGAAAGCAATGAGCAGACTTCCAATGGTTGCAGCCCAAAATCCAGCCCTTGCCCCAGAGATGCTGTGTTGCAAAGGAGACACCACGTTGCTCAATGTCCTTAGTGACCGCTGGCTGTCAGAAAGTTGTAGCAATATTCTGTGTTTGGAGGCAGCTGGGCTGAGAGCTGATTTACCCTTCCCATGTGTGGGGATAGGTCTGCCTGTGTCTTTTGTTCTAATTTTTCATTTTTCTCTGGTAATGTCAGCCACATTTGGATGACCAGGACACAATATAACCATGTAGCCCTAAGGACAGAGCTGCTGTTGACTCAGGACCAGACATTTCTGATTTTGTTTTATTTTTTCAGGACTGACAGTGTAAGAAGTTAGCATGAAGCACAGTTATGTCACTGGTTCACTGCATTCCCAGAAAGTTCTTCAAGCAGGCTTTGTCTATTCCTCATAGAGGTGCTCACACACACAAGAACATGAAGTTTTGAGGTGCCAACACTGAAATTTTTCCATAGCATCTGTCAGTCCTTTTGTCCTCCTCCCTTCTCCCACCCCTCACCGTTCCTTAAGCCTCCAGAGAAATGATGCAGTGAAAGTTTGCACAGAAAACAGGGAAGGAACTGTAGACAATGCTCTCTCCTGCTGTGATGTGCACGATAGCCAGAGGCTGAAAGGACTCTCTTCGTTCTTCTAGGAGGAGAGTCTCATGTGAGCTCTGAAAATAGGGTTTAGCAAGCCAGAGCTGAATTTCATCCAGCCCCTCTCTCTGCTGGAGAAGGAAAATCTTGATATTATTAACACAAGAGGTGAGGTTAGCTCAGGAATCTGTGCCAGAAGGGGCTGCAATCCCTGCTGTACGTTTTGGAGAGCTGGAGCCTATGGTTTCAGGCCGGGGTAGGTGCCCAGTTCTGTGGAGTTTCAGCTGGAACCAAATGGCTGATGTGCCCTTGAAAATCCCAGCCTGCAATTCCACCCCTCTGCAGTTACAACAGCACAAAGACAATGTGGTAATGTCTGCAGCGTTACAGAATCCCTTTATCTGGGAAAAAAAAAGTCCTGTCAGACTAATCAGGGAATTAGCAGTATTACAAAAGTGCTCCTCACAAATGCTAAAATGCAGACATGACTCAGATTAATTTTCAGATCAGGAAACTTATCTTTCTAGTGTGCAGCACTAGTCTGTATGAGAGGATTCTGGCTTTAATGCGGATTTGTTTGGTGGCACTTGGCAGAGAAACAGAGGGCTTTTTTTAAAAAAAAAAAATTATTATTTCAAAATCTACTGGAAAGGATTTAGCAGCCTTTTGGAAACATTATATTTTCTCCATTTTTGGGGAGCTTTTTGACCTTTCTTAAAGAATTTAATTATCCGGAATTGTCACATCTGATTCCTTTAAATACCCATAAGAGGAAAAAAAACCTCCCAGAGCAAACGAAAGGTTGGTGAACTTTGCTTTATTTTGCTCACAATGCGAACTTTCAGACAGTTGGAAAATTATTTCCTTCTATTTTGAACGACAGAAGTTAAAGATAGGAGTGACCTATTAGATCACTTGTGAGCATTTCCTTGACAATCATGGTTCTGTTCCATTAATCGGGACGGGAACATTAATCATGTTCTGATAATTGGGAGGAAGGAGCACGAATTTCATTGAGTGAGCAGCTCCCAGGGCCAGCAGTGGGGTGCAGGGGGAAATGGGCCACTGAATGACAGAACCAATGTGATTCCAACAGAAGCTGTTTATTGTTTACATTACATGCCAGATATAGATTCTAGGTCCACTATCCACGTGGGCGCACACCTCTGGGTTGGCCAAGCTGCTTCTTCATGAGGCAGGCACACATCCTTCAGGACATCCAATTGGTCACTGTCCATCCTCACGTTGTGCTTCCCTTATCTAGAGTTTTTACATTTTTTGCAGACGTTTTCTCAGGCTCTCTTCTTATTTTCGATCCTGTTGTTTTCTCAGTAACCTTGACAAATTCCTGAGAGCTCTAACAACAAAACTGCAGGTGGTTTGATAATATTACTCACAACCAGTTTGGCTGGTGCATCAGAATGGCCTGTGTTATACAGATACATTGCTACAGTGGGATGTGGAGACCCTCGTGGTGGGGAAGACCTGAGCCAAGCCAGCAGGGGCCGGATGCCTTCAGCACCAGGCTGCTGTTTGGTG
The DNA here is from genome assembly GCA_013399915.1 of Illadopsis cleaveri. Lineage (NCBI taxonomy): Eukaryota > Metazoa > Chordata > Aves > Passeriformes > Timaliidae > Illadopsis > Illadopsis cleaveri. The sequence goes on from VXBB01023414.1 coordinate 61,486, forward strand.
GCCTCACGAGATGAATGAGCCACGTCCGCCCAGAGTGGAGGGGATGAATAGCCCAGCAAAGGCACAGCTATGACTGCTCCATTGATGGGCCGTCTTGGCAGCGTGGCTGAATAGCAAATGGATGTGGAAAACTGCTTGGAAACTCCCAAACAGGGACGCAGCTATGTGGGGGAACCTGCACTTCCTTCGCCCTTTGACATTTTATTATTAACTACTAATTTTGCCATCCCATTCGAGGAGGACAAAGAGAGCCAGCTTAGCACAACAATCATCTTCTTGGTTAGAAGCACCCATCTATGCTTCTAGTGCTCACATGACAAAATTTGTTTTCCACAATGTTTCCTGGGCACGGCTTAACTGCAGTAGTTTTTAAATAGGTTTCTTTTTTCCCTTTCTTTCCTTAAACCACTATTACAGTAGTAGGATGTATTTCAGATGGCAGGAAAAGACTTGTTCTTGTCCGGCTTGGAAGTAATCATGGAAAAGTCTCTTAGTCTATCTCAAATGGAACAAATTGTTTGCAGTTCCTGTCCACTGGCTCTGCAGTAGCTCCTTGGGACAACTTCATCCAGCTCGAGGATTTTCCATGGCCAGTCTGCCCTGGAGCTTAGAGGTCCTTGAGCAATGTCAGAGAGTTTTTTTTCTCTACATCTCCAGAGGGTGACAGACACAATTACTGCTGTTCCAGTTGAAATTTATCCTGAATCTTTGTGGCACTTTACTGACTTTGGCTGAGGCTTGCTCAGAGCTCCCGTGCAGCAGGGTGATGGATGAGGCACACACTGCAGTTTGTCAGTCCAGTGCTCTCCCAGAGCTGTGCTGGCACCTCCCAGTAAGCTGAGAGCTGGGTATTCAAACACTGTTAATGTTCATCTTCAGAAAGCTGAGCTGCATCCCACCAGCTCAGATCTACCTCTTCTCCACATGGATCCAGAATAAAATCCTCTTCTTTCAGGAGATGGGAGAGCAGTCAGGCCCTGTTTCAAGTGTGCCAGGGGTAGAGAGAATTTAGTGAGAGTCAAACTGTCATAATGTCCTGGTTCCAGCCAAAGGCAGGAGTTACAGAAGCTCCTGGTTCCTTATCAGAGATGTGAGTGTGACATGCAGAATTTGGATAAGCAGCACAGCTGTAGAGGATCACATCTGGAATGTAGTCAGATCTGAAGAGGCTGAGGTTGTTTGGGCATCATTTTGCCACTGGGAATGTCCTGTCAGGTTACATCCAAGTGTGTGGTCCCACACTGCACCTACCTACAAACACCAAGGAAAGATGTGGTGAAGAGGGGGAAGCCTGCTGAGGGCTGGGCATGGAGGAGGATGTGTCCAACTGCTGTGTCCTCACTCAAGTGACCCCCTAACCAGGACACGATCACACTGGCTCCACACATCCCTCACATGCCCTCCTCCACGGGGCTTCTCTTTCTAAAAGTGGTCTTTCCTTGGTGGCTGCCACTTTGGTGTCACTGCTGGCTCTAAGTGGAGCAGCTCCCTGTGCTGTACAAGGTGCAGCTGATGTAGAAGTTTTGCGCTTCCCAGGTTCTCCTCCATGACAGCCAAATCCAGGTCCTGGTTGAAAGATGAAGCAGATTCCCATGTGCTGAACCCTGTGGGAGCTGCAGAGCTACAGGAATTGAGACACACAGTGCTGGGAAGTCCAGCCTCCTGCTGTCTCAGGTATCAGACCCCTTAGCCCCACACTGATTTTAGGTATCAATTTCTGTCTGTCCCCTCTGTCTCTGTCTCTCGTGAGTGTGGCACTGGAGAAATCCAAGCAGGTGCTGTTACAAGGCAGGAAGATGAGCTCCTCTGAAGCTCTGGGTCTTGTGGGGTGTCAGCCCAGGTTTGTCCTGAGGCTGGGAAGACAAGTCCACATGTTGCCTGGAGCACCTGACAGTCTTGTTGTGGGGCAAATGGAGGGGATTTGTTTCCATGTCCGTAATGCCTCCTTAAAGACTCAGATGGAAGAAACAAACCTAATGGGAGAACAAACCCTGTGAGCCTGTGTGTGCCTATTTCTATGCCTGAATAGAAGTGCCCAGCGACTTTTGAGATGCCTTTGAAACTTTGGCCAAACTATTTCTTAAAAGGTCTCATAAAGAGCTCTGTTTGACTTGGTTTTCCCAGCATGGTCTTAGCTGCAGTGTATTTAATTCTTTTGAAACAGGTAGAGTTTGTTTAAATCCTTCTGTATTTGTGGAATTTTCCTGGAGAAATCCCTCTGTTTCCCAGATTTTGAGACTGCTGTTCTCTAATAAACTGCGGCTATATTTATCTCAGCATTTGTATTTTCTCCTTGTTGTTCTTTGCTCTGACACAAGTTGTCCTGACACAAGGCACAGTTTGAGCTCTCTTGCTTTCCCTCTGTTTCCCAGTGTTTCTTTTGAAATTATATGCAAGAGCACACATTCCACCTTGGCATTTGGCAGCCCCTTCCCCTCTTATCTTGTATTCATGAGCTTTTAGAAATGTCCTGCAGTAGCCCTGCCTGACTGCTGGGTGTCTAAGGCTTTTTATAGTTCTGCTAAGTTTAATTGTACTTGATTTTGCTGCTTCGTTTTTATATGCATGCCAGACAGCTCATCCCCTCAAGAATGTCCTGAAGGCATCCTCTGCCATAATAAATAACAGGAGTGATAGTTAAAGTACACATGTATAAATAAAGTTTTCTCTGGTGTGTGAGTTCGCCCAGCAAATATGAAAGTGTGACTGAGGGCCTGCACCTCTGCTTTCAAATCCTTGCTGCACAGTGAAATGAACTGGAATGTGCTACAGTGATTTTCTTTGATAATGTCTGGCTTATAATTTACTTTTGGCTGAAGCAATCAGTGAGGGAAATCCATTTGAATAGCTTTGTAAGAACGCTTTATTTTTCTGGTGCTGCAGGCTGCAACTTTCACACTCTGAGACTAAATCCCTTTCGCATCGTCCAGGTCCTGGGGAGAGACATTTATTTAAAAGTAGCTGAAATGAAGCACAGAAACAAACTGTAAGTGATTTTTGGCATTACAAGTGCAGTGACTGTAAAGCAGTGGCTCGGCTCCATACTTTAATAGGCTTTAACGTATCAATTATAGTGCTGAGTAGTAATTAGGGCTATAGAGCAAAATGCAGAGTGACCTCTAAACTGTTCCAAAGCTGTGGGAACTGGTGGGAAGGGGGATTTGGGAGCAGACTGAATTCTGGTAATCATACCACAGGGTGCAAAAGAGCAAATGTGGCTATTAAAAGTTGAATTTCCTTTCAGCAACACAGGCAAGCCTTGCCTACCCTCTGAAGATGAATCTTCCCACAGCATGGAGCTAAGTGGGCTGGGCACTGATAGCTCCTCTGGGACCATGGGCAGCAGTGTGCTGGTCCTGCCAGCCTGCCCACTCCATTAAATAAATTGTCTAAAATCCCTGCCCTGCTCTGCTGTGCTCAGCTGCTCAGGAGCCTCTCAGGAGGAGGGTGAAAGCTGAGAGCTGGGGAATGCTGCTTCTCCTTTCAGCATGGCCTAAAGACACCCCCAAAATTCCATGGTACAAAGGGGATGCCTGGCTTCCAGCTGCACTCCTTCCACCCTGCATTCAGCTGGTGACAATATGCTTGTCCTGGCTTAGAAAGGGCACTCCAAAATTTGGAGGCACTGGACCCCCTTCATAGTAATAATAATAAAAAAACTAATGCTAAGAGCAATGCAAACCACCAAATTACAAGTTTTCTTCCCTTGCTGGTTGTTTGCTGCTCAAATTGCCCTGGAGACAGAGTGAAATGTCCAGTGGTTCTTTGGATGTTTGGTTGTAGGGATGGCAACCTGTATCCACATGTGCCTGGTTAGTCCCATAAACCTGAATGAGCCAAGCCCCAAATCTCCTCTTGTTTTCAGGGTGGAGTCAAAGCCACAAAGTACCTCTGCAGTGTTTGTAGCCAGTGATCAATTGTAAGCTAAAGAAATATTTGTTTTAAAGCGTAAACTGAGCAGTGTGAATTTCTTTGCCCAGGATATTCCTCTTGATGTTGCTATTTTGATATGCCTAAGTTCATTGGTATAAATAGGGTGCAGTTGTCATCACATTTAACTATAAAAAGCCCTCCTCAGCTGACAACATAGGTATCATAAAGTCACATCACCCCCTCCTAAGCAATTTTCACTTGAGCCATATGCAAGCCTCTGAATGACAATTCTGCCTTTCTAGCCTTGGCTGGCATATAATTTAAGAGCAAGGGAAAGCTTTCAGAAGCAAAGATTTGTAGGCTTGACACAGAGCACCAATGAATCATATACTTGAAAACTTTATCCACCACCATAGCTGAAAACAAAAATCACATACAAGCCAAAAATGCAAAGTGGGCCCCATGGATGTGACATGGCTTGGCTCACCTCCAGGAGGCTTCAGTAATCTTCTAGCATGGTTGGAAACACGCCAGCAAGTGTCCTTCACCAGGGTGGAGGGAGTGAAACGTTCACAAGAACTGATTTCTTCATGTGAGATCCCACAGAGAGAAGTGGCTGCTCTACACTCATGAAGAATGAGATGGAAGTTTATCCCATTTTAGGGCTTGGTTTTGTCTATCCAGTGAAGCACTTTTATGGGCTCCATCCTGTCCTGCCTGGGCGAGCCGTGGTCTTTAACACATTTGTTTCTTGCGGGTAGGGGAAGGGCTGGTCTTTGTGCTTCAGCTGGGGCAAGGCACGAATGGCAGTGCAGTGTTCCACCCCACACTGAGAGAATGGAAATTAGCACTGCTTGTCTCAGCAGCAGAGCGAGTCAGGAGGAGCTTTACTTGAGCATAAAAAACCAGAGAGAGGAGAGTCAGTCTGTGCGAGGTAGGGAGGACTGCCAAGACTCAACTGGATAAGTAACACGCAGTAAATGCTTAGAGTCACCTTGCCAGACAAATATTTGCCTTTCACTTTGAATGAAGACCAAATCATGTTCTAACTAGTAGGACCAAGAAATTCCACGCATTTCAGTTAAGTTGAGTGTCCTACAGAAACTCCCATGGTAAGTGTATGAGGGCAGACTTTGGGGGATTGCTGGACAGACAGGAGGAAAAAAAATAACTCGGGAAGATATTTCAGTGTAGGAAAAAGATCAGAGGGAATGCTGGAAAGTGGGAACAGGGTGGAAAAAAGCTTTGCAAATGAGTGTGGCTAAATACACCACCACAGTCAGTGGATAGTCTTCATATTTATGGTGGTCAGAGGGGTGGAATCCAGGAGCTGAAGAGGTCAAAATCTCTGGAGAAACACTGGAGACAAAACTATGTCTCCTCCCTAAATCAGATTATCTCTGAAAAATATGTTATGGGAAGAATTAAAATCTAGAGTAAAGACCACAGTCCCTGGGCATTTCCAGTCATTCCTAACAACCATGTGAACTTCCCTCTCTTGTTCAGTGAACCAAATGCAAAGACAATGGCAGACAAAAGAATTGTCCTTTTTGTGACAGATGTGGCCTTGGTATCATTATTTAAGGACTACACTTACAGGCAATGCTCATTGTTCTCTGGCCATTTGCTCTGTCTGCTGTAATAGCCACTTATGGTCAATTTTTGGAAATAACTGATTTTATCAGCTGTTACTAGGTTGTTTCTAGGCTAGTAGCTCTGGTTGGACTTCAGTGCATCAATCAGTTTTTAATGAAAATAGAAAAAATGAGGAAGGAAGGCTGAGATGGACCAGCTCCTTGATCACTGGGCTGTGCAAGAGCAGAATTCAGACACTGGTTGTGACCCCTCTAAGTGCAGACTAGTCTTCTATTTTTTTTTTTTTTTTAAACTTTAAAGTGAGCCAGAAATGACACCTTCACGATTTCCCTTGGGAAACCTGGGATCCAGAGCTCTCTGCATTCAGTAGGAATCTTTCCATCGACTTTGATGTCCTTTGGACTAGAACTTATATTTCCATGGCATTTCTGGGACGTGTGTCTGAAATTCACTTGCTTCCCTCGTTCTTTCTCATGCATCGTTCTGGCCAACACATCTCCTGCCATAAACACAGCCCAGAGCACACTCAGGAGCCCTCCAGCTTTCAGTCAGTAGAAAACACTGTCTGATACCTGTCTAATTTTCCTTTCTAGCTTCATCCCATTCCAGCTCTCCATATCCCCTTGGGCCCCCGTGGTTGCTCTCCATTCCAGCACCTGTGCAATCGTGTTTTGTGGCCTTGTATCACGTATGTAAACACGGAAAACCTTAATTAAAATTAAAAAATGTATCAAATTGTTTCACAGTATACAATCTAAGTACTTATGTATCCTTCAAAGGCATATCAGAAGCACCTGAATAAGGCCCTGTTTAGCAACTATTAATTAAGTGATGTCTGTACAATGTTTGGAACATGTAAAATGGTGAGAGTTTCCAAGTATACCATGAACGTCGTTATCACTGGCACACAAAAATCAGGAATGTACTGAACGTCTCTTAATCCCACCCAATTACCAAAGACTTTGTGAGTTGAAGAGAATCAGCCATGACAAACTAACAGATAGTCTTTCTTCCAGCTGGGCTGTCCTTTTGTCTCCAGAAAATGGTATAAAGTGTAACTTCTTTTACCCACCTTGTTTATTTAAGCATATTTGTCAAAGCCTACCGCAGAACGGTTATTCCAGCTTAAAGAAATCCTTCCGGGTCAGAAAGTCCTTTGGATGTCTCACATCCA
>VXBB01023414.1:68251-129408 GCA_013399915.1 Illadopsis cleaveri
ATGTAATTAATTCAGCTTAAAGGGATGTCTTCCGTTTTAAAGGTATATACATTTAAACATGGTTTAAATGGAAAGCTGCTTCAAGTGCTGTAGGGCTGTTAAGTTTCGCTGCACTTTAAGGTACAAGATGTTTGGGTAATTTTTGTCCTCTTACTGTTCATCAGTGAATTAATTTACTGTTCTGCTTACGGATAGAAGCACTATCCAATTCATTAATCATATTGAGATTTTTAAACCTGCACTAGTCTGTTATGACTTGTTCTTCATAAGGCTGAAAAATATTTCTTTCATCAGAATGGCTTAATGCCTATATGCATGTCCTAATTATATTTTCTTGGAATTAATCAAGTTCATTATGTTAAGTTTGGGATCTACATCTGAAGGGAATCTGAATTGTGAGTATCTGCCACATTCCCTTCAGACATTACTGGTAAGAATAATGGTGTGAGAAATACTCAGTTTTGGCCTAATCCTGTTCCTCTTAATGCCAGTTGGGGCTTTACCATTCTTTCAATGGTGTGGATTTCAGTCAAACCCGAGCACTTCTCAGAACTTTATAGTTTTGACAACTTTTTCAAACTACTTGGGAGAAAAAGTCTACACTAGGTGTCACTTGATTTAGAAGAAGATGTAGTTATCCCTGTTTGGTTGGTGATTTGGGTTCTTTCCTTGCATTTTTTCTGCCTAAAATAGAGGTTTACTGAGCATTTCAGATGAAAAGTGATTAAATAGCTTGCTGCCAGAGACTTGGGGGGTTCTTTGCATGAGAAAATCCTTCAGAAACCTACAGAATCCCTCAAAATCACTCAAAAAAGTCAATGGGCTTATACAAAGAAGCCTCACTTGTACAGAAACTAAGACAATCTTTTTGAGTTAAAGCCCTCTGAGAGAGTGATCTTTATCTCATTAGTTCAACCACAGTTGTTTCCATTGCAGTTTATTCACAAGAACCAAATCTTGAGGTCCTTATTGCAGTTTGGTCACATCAAAGAAAGATTTTTCCTGAGTAATTGTCCCAGGATATGATCTGTTTCTGACTCCTGATCATCCCATTGAAGATAAATGAAATCATGCTTTCAGAACTGTTTGATACTCAGGATTGTAAAAAAGGAAAGGGTTGAAAATGAAGGAGGAAATTCCTTATCCACCAACCCATCATCAGTGTTGTCAAAGTTCATATTTTAGCAAGCCCAACCTTCTGAGGTGGTCAGGCAATGTCCAGAAACACTGAACAAATTAATTCAAATTCAGAACAAACACATTCAAATGTTTCCTACCCTTGGTTCTATTTAGTTCAAAAGCTATATGGAGTCAGCAGAGGAATGGGATGCAAGGGGGTGCAATTCTGAGACATCAAGGAGTCAAAAAAACATTCCCTCAGACAATTGTGCCTGTCAACATTTATGAATCTTGCTAATTGATGGCCCCCTCACTGAGATCACTGCCTGCCACTCTGGCAGGTCCATGGGGTGGGTTTTCTCTCCCTTCACTGTCTCAGAATTGTGTGTCTGGATTCAGGTGAATGTCTAGACTTCCATCATAACCTGTGGAGTTATCCCTGCTCCCAGGAGCCAGCTCAGGGAACCCAACCTGCAACTGTGTGATGAATCACCCTCTGGCTGTGCTTGCCTCTCTCTGCTGATGACAGGGAAAGCCCAGGTGGGTGACACCTCCGTGTTCAGAAGCTGAAATTGGATGAGGTGGATCCCACCCACATTGCTCACACATGGCTAATTGCAGTGTCAAAAGATTTTGGGTGTATTTAAAAACAGACCTATTTACAATAGCCAGTTCTGGCACTGCAGGGTGGGCAACGTGATGTGGGGGGTAGGTTTGGGCACCTGGCCTCAATCCAGCAGTTGTTGGTGTGGCCCACAGGGAGAATGTCCAGATGACCTTCCTCAAAGTCAGCACAACCACCTGAGCAGGAGCTGTGCAGCTTGTGGAGCTGCAGGGGCTTGGAGGGACCATTCCTAACAGCCACGGAGGAAAGGGACAGCCAGGGGGAGGACAGGAGCAAAAAGCTCATCTAAGTGGAGGTGACAGTGGCAGCAGACCCAAACCCCTCAGCTGGAACCAGCAGAAAAGGCTTTGCCTAAGTGGCAATGCAGTTTCAACCAAACCCAAGAGCTCCCAGGACGAAAACTCTCCTCTCCATCTTCCCAACATCCCTGTTAAAAGGGGCTTGGCTGCAAACAACTTCTACAGCTGATGCATAATTAAAAAGCCATTTTCATTCAGTGAAAATGCACAGGCAGTGCACAGATCTCTCAAATGTCCATTTGTTGCAGACTATCACCAATAGACCATTAAACCTGGCCCTGGGCTGTGCTTCTGCGTCTGCCTTTTTGTTAAGCACATGAGTTTCGTCTGTCAATAATTACAAGGAATTGAATCTTGGCTCTTTCATTCTGGGAACTGCCCTGCTGCTGGAAAAAAGCTAACAGAAACATACTAGTGCAGAGTTTTCAACATTGTGACACTGCTTGGCATGAGAGATAGCTCCTTGTGACAAGTTAAATGCTAATTTTTATTGAAGGTAACAGTGAAATGGGAAATTGGTCTCTGCACTTCACTTAGGCAAGAAATTAGGAAGAAATCCGCCAGCAACCGCTGTTTCAATATTATAAACTTTGCTTTACAACATGCTGCTGGACCAAAGAAAACCCTCTGATTATTAGAAATCCATGAGGATTGCTGGTCACTGGGGAAACAGAGACAAATACACATTTCTTTGTGGGGAGCTGAAGCAGTCATTATCACAGCCATTGCCGTGGGGCAGTGTGGTGAGCCAAGATTTTAATCAATCAATGGCAATACCTTCTGCAGTAGGAATAAAGTTTAAAGGCACAGTCAGCACCGAGGAGTTTGGTAGCTGTGGCTGACACAAAGTCCTTGAAATTCAGTGACCATGGGTTGGCCTGTAGCCTGCAGCACCAGCACCAGGGTTTCTGCTCAGCAAACCCCAGGAATACTCATCCAAATTCTGCCAGTCTAATGCCCAAACACTTATTTTACTTTGCTTTTTGGTAATTTGCAATGAATATTCCTATCTCATCTGGCAGGTGTTCAAATACATGAGATGAGCTTAGGGAATGGCAGACAATAAGTACAGGGTACAAAGTGTGGGACTTCTTTTAATCAGCTTCTGGGTTGTTAGGAGCATTGTTCAGGTTTTTCTTCATAGGCACCAGGAGTTAAAAAACTTACAATTTCTTCTATTTTAAGGAAAAACCCTGAACCTCATGCAATCACTTGTCTCCAGGGAGACCATTTAAGAAAAACAAAATACTAAGAGATGAGGGACGATTCAGAATAGTTAGAAGCAATGTATTTGCATTAAAAATATTGACTGGTTTTTTTTAAATTTAATTTTCTGCTCAGCACTCCAAAGGCCTTAGGTACTGAAAGGTGCTCTATTACTCATTTTATCTATAAAGCTCTCCCCCTCAACACATCCTGTAAAAGCACTCAGGGTGTTGTATGGTAATTAAAAGGTGATATTAATATTTCCTGACATGCACCATAAAACATCTTCAATCAGCTTCCTGTAACTATCACACACACAGGAAAAGGAATATATAATAAGAAGAGAAAAAAATTATTGGGAAAGTGGTTCCTCTGACTTTCTGCTTGGGTGTCCTTTTTTTTTTTTTTCCCCCACAAAAAAAGCAAATCATCCTTGTTTTCCTGTCTGCTTTCCCAGTTAGACCAAGACAGCTAAAATCCCCAGATCCTGATGTTTTTCAGGCTTGTTTCCCACTTGGAGCCTCATGGGCAAATTACTTTGTCATACAAAGATTTCCTGTAAGAAAATAGGGGAATTTATTCCTCAGAGTTCAGATTTCTCCTGTGCTGTCCCAGCCACTGGCATCAGGAACACCTGATTTGAAATGCAGCAGTGATTTTTTTGTGCTTCTGTTGTGATATCTTGTAATGTGGGCTGTAGGCAGGGTCACCTGGCAGATGTTTACAGCACTTGTCCTCCCTGGAAGGGAGAGAAAGATGCCTCCAAGGGCAGTGCTCTGTGCAAAGAACATGGTTACAAAACAAGGTCCCAAACTCAAACTGGTAAAACATCCATCCTTGCACAAAGATTCTAGGGCTGTACAGTGCCATTGAAAGTGATTTTTTTTTTTTTTTTTTTTTTTTTTTTTTTTTTTTTTTTTTTTTTTTTTGCTGTGGGATTTGAATTTCTGCATTTAGTTTGGTTTTCCTGCTTGTCTTGTTGCCTCTGTGGTATTTTTCTCCCTACAAGGAGTTTGGTATCTGCAGCCTCCCTTGTCCTGGTCTCTTCCATGGGACATGCATGACACCTGTCTGTCAGCAGTTTGTAGGCAGAACGATGCCAAGACTAGAAAAAGAACTGAAAGACATCTCATCTTAACAGATCCATGAGAGGTTTGGGTACAGGTAGAGATGTGTGAAAACCTGGACCACATATAAATACACAGACCCCCCCCTCAGCTGATGTTTTTGCTCTGTAGTTCAGGACATAGTTAAGATCTCACTTTAATCAGCATGAAGTGGAACACGGTATTTAGAAAACATGAGATGTAGTTCAGAGCATATTATAGACATGGATGTTGCCTCACTGGACTAATTTTACCATATCAAGGCAACCTTTCCTAATGCAGCACTGTGCTCCAACCAGCACCCATTAATTGCAGGAAAAGCTGGAGTTTGAAATTTAAATTCAGGGCATTTATTTAAGTGCTGAAACTGTTACAGGATATTTTACATGCCAAAGCTCAATAGAAGAGCCACGGGGATGGATGCTCACATCAGTTTAGTGTGAGTCTGACAGTGGTTGGTAGAAAAAGCTTTAGAGTGAAGTGAAGGTGCAAACAGAGGCTGCTATGAGGGTATCTGCACTCCCTCATCCTTTCCTTGTGTGTTGCACCTTGATTTCTAGCCATTAGAAACTGCCTCAAGCCCTAGAGAAGGATGCTGAGTAATCACACCATAATTTTCCCTCTTGGTAAGATTTTTGTCACTCTCTGGATATCCTCAGAGATATTCAGCCTCTTGTTTGATATTGTTAAGCCCCATGTGACTTCCTGTGGTGATGATGTGCATGAATTCAGTGCACCTGCATTTAATCCATGTTCCCTTTTATTGGTTTTGGATTTGTTGCATCTCCACTGCACTTAATGTCACCTTGTTCTGCAGCAGCAGCACGGAGGGCAGAGCACCTGCCCTGACCACTGGGAATTTCACAGATACCAGAGATACACACCCAGGGTTGTTTCTAATCCTTCCAGTCTCTTTTACTCACCTGGGATTTTCAGCCATCTCTCAAACATTGCTTTCCTTTGAACATTGCCTTCCCCTCCATCACCCTTCCCCAAATCCCTCTTTCTTCCAGGGTTAATGCTGTGCTTTGGGTTTGTGCTCTGCCATGATCCATGTGTCAAGCCCAACTCCACGCTCAGCAGTTCAGCAAAGCACTCAGGCCCATGGTAATCGTTAAACTCAGAACATGCTGAAGTGCTCCACTTAACAGAGATCAGATCATTCATGTGCTTAAAGATAAGCATTTGCTTAAGTACTTTGCTGAATTCAGGGCTAAACACACACATTAAAGTCATCAGCTAGGACCCTGGACAAATTTTGCCACAAAGGTGCCTATCTCTCACCATGGACTATAAAGGGAGACTAGATGACTAGTTCAAACTAGATAGCTAATCTGCAGAGAGATAAAATGAGGTGAGAGGAATCCCACCCTCTGTACCTATCTATGGTGTCAGGCACTGATTTCTGTTGGGGGCCCTCCATTCTACTGAGAGGCAATTAATGAGAACCAGAATTGGGGATGGGCCCAAAAGGTGATGGGGAGGGAATTTCTGGGGCCCTGCCTCCAGCAGAGCAGCACTCAGGTACAGCAGGTTGGAAAGTTAATGGTTTATTTCATTCTCAGACCTGAATTCTGCCCTGCAACAACAACTGTGCCAGTTTTAAATGATCTCTTGTCAGGGATGAGGTTTTGAAGTCCGTGTGCTTTGAAGTGAGCTACGTGGCTGTCCTGCTGAAAAATTCCCCAGGAAACCTTCAGCCTTGACCTAGTGGTTCAAAGTTACAGAGATTGAGCTGAAACGTGACTTTAATGTTATCTGGGCTTTTTGTTTCAGTTTTGATCGTTGAACTCGGGGTTGCCACATAGTCAGGAGTGATATTGGGTTTCTGCCAGGCCTGCCAGTGGCACGAACACATGAGCCATTACGTACACAGTAACCCAAGAGTGCTGTAAGTGCTCCTGTGCCTGCAGAGTTGCCATGTCCAAAATGTGAAGTGCAAGTGAGAGCTGTCAGCTGCCTATTAAAATGTCCCTGTGTGGAATAGCATGGCTTCACAGTGACCAAGGTTGCACCTTGAGGCCCAGACTGAGGGTGTGGAGTAGCTGATGGAAATGTTATGTCCATATCTGCCCACTCTGGCTGCAGGATGATACATTACTGCTGAATTGCTGTCTGCTTCTTTTATTTTTTTTTCCCCATGACATGAGATCAAAGGAAATAAAAAAAAAATCCAAACCCAAACCAAGACCTGGTGTGTGTTTCCCTGCCTGGCTTCTTTCATCTTGACACCTTTTGCCTTAGGAGATTTATTGCAGCCCAAGCCTTGATTACCAAATCCTAATTTTGCCTAGCATGGTCTGCTTGACCATGAGCACAAGAGGCTAATTCTGGTGTAAAGAAAAAGACATTTCTGAAGACATTGTCATTATTCTGCTGAGTTACTGTTTGAGGAATGACATATCTTATTATTAATAGTTTCCAATGGTGTGGACAGTTCCCTCATCTGAGGCTGCTCACCAACTCACCTTTCAGCAGGACTGGGAATCCCTGGGCTGTCACCAGGCACAAAAGCAAAGCCAAGACTTTTCAGCTGTGCTGGGAATGGCCAAATCCAAACCCATCTGACACAGGGACAGAGGAGGAGCCCTTCCTGCATGGCAGCTTCATGTGCTAGGCATGCCCCATGAGCCAAGTCTCTGTCCTTGGAGTTCACCAGAATTTTTAGTCTCTTTTCCCCTTTCCTTTACCCATTCCCTCCTGTCTGTGTGCCTCTGCTCTTTGTATTCACTTCCCACATTTGTCCTCCAAACCAGAAGGCTCTAAACAAAGCAGGCTTGAAACAGGAGCCATTTTTTCTGTGAGCAACATTGGCATTCCAAATCTAGAGAGGATGCTCTTCACCCTGCTCGTCCTGGGCAGAAGGACTTCCCCACATCTCTGGCTGGTTACCCTCACAGAACACAACAGCACCTCACCTTGCATCTGAGATGGCATTTTGGCAGGAAATGCTGCTCCTCTTGTGTGATACTCAGTGATATCCCCCAACTAAATGTCACTAATAATAATAATGGCAATCCTTGGAGTGGAAAGACTTGGGGCTTCCACCATGCTCTGGTTCATTTAAAAATAAAAATGAATCAGAAGCTCACACTTTTCAAAGCCAAGAACATTGTGCTGGCAGTGGCGCCTCAGAAGGGAATTAGCAAAGTCTCTCCTGGGCTGGAGTGCTTCCTGGCTGATCTGCAGGATTCCTGTGTGTTCTCCACTGGGACCTGCCCCAGACACAAACAGGGTAATTCCACAGTGGAGGATTGGATCACTCAGTCTGTGCCCTAGGAAAGAAAAGTTTGTGTCCTGACAATGTGTTTGAGCAGCACAGTCTGGGCAATACACCGAGGTATTAAGCTGTGCAAGAAATGGAATGCCATAATTACTCAGATTTAGGGGGGAAAAAAGTAAAATCAGCTAGGGAAAAGTTACCCCCTCTCCTCCCCCCACCATAAAGCATGTCATTTCTTAACTGTGTCTCTGAAGTGTTAGTTTGCTTTTGGCATTTTTCCCCTTTATCTAAACCCCTCAAATAAGCCATAATGACAGCATGAGTTGCATGTTACTTCGTGTAGTGCCTTGCAAAGCACTGGAATTCCTTGGGTGTCTTAAATTATGGGCTTCTTTAGGACAAGTGACTTGTATCCTGCCCCATATTTACCAATATGCTGCAAACAGCACAAATATTGGAGAGAGTTCATATCATTATTGCACAGACATTCGTTAGACTGTGCACAGTTAAAGCCTCATGTGTTTTATTGAAAATAGATTTAACAGTCTAATGAATTCTCATGTGGGACAAATACAATACAATGAGAATACTTGTAGAACTGTATATCACAACCAGAAAATCCAACTCCATAAGTCTCTACCAAAGCTTCACCCCTAATTTAACCGCCCTCATTCACCTGAAATAATTTTTGATAGCAAATTCTCAAAATTCCCTTTATTTGTTCTAGTTGGATCCTTTTTCTTATGTCATGGACAAGTGTAACAAACCCTTTTTTGTCAGCATACTTCCATTGTGTTGTTGACTAGAATTTATTAGAAATAATACAAGAAAATCTAATCTCAGTGATCTTTTCCTGGGAAAATGCAAAAGATGTGAGGAGTTTCAGTTAAACAAGTACTGTTATGGGGCTGATCCTCCCTTGGCCTGTAATAGGTTTTGTCATTTAAACTCCTGGAAACTGGGAAAGCAGGAATATTTCTCTACTGCAATAGAAATTTATATCTACTTTGCACATGTCTAAATGAGCACAGGAGGGATGCAGTGGTGGGAATCTGGACTGTGGATCTTGCACAGTCTGGGCCACTAAGCTTTTTCACTGATTCCCAGAGTGAGGAATGATTGCTCTGACATTTTTTCCCTCCCTTCAGTACTGAAATTCTTATGAGAAATCCAAAGCTGCTATTTTTGGCAGGCATGAACAGTATGATTTTTGGTGCCTTACTTAAAAATGTAATGTATTTTCTTTTAATTGCCACAACAGCTTTATAGTCCTCAGCACTATTAAAATGTTTCAGGCATTAAAAAATAAGTAAAATAATTAAGAGGGCCCTTCATGCCATCCTGCTCTCCACAAAAGCATAATCACACAGAATATTGAATTTTAGAAGGTCATACACAACACTTTCACTAAAAGTCAGATTCTGCTCTCATTTGAACTACATCAAATTTAGGCCAGTGGACATGAAAAATACCACAAACCTGGGTTTTTTTGCAAATGCAAATAAGTCATAATATGTGAGTGATCTTTGCCTCTTCTTTTTGCCTTTGTTCCTAATCCAGTAGCATTGAGCATGACTTCAGCTGCATGAAGTTGCCAATCTAAGAACTTAGGTCACGAACGGTGCTGTTGTTTTATTCTGGATTTACCTCTTTATTTCAAATAAAAGAAACCAATGGGACTTCAACACATTATTTGAATGGAAGCAATTGCTTATGCACTGTGCTGTGCGGATTTGGGCTAAATGGGAATCTCAGGAACTTGTCATTCGTGGATATTGACGTTTTCTGAGGTATTTGTAGGTGAACTTTTATTAACAGCTCTGTCCTTCAATAGGGGTTAATAAATCACTGTTGAATTTGCAGGCACTCTCAGAATAGATAGGAAGCCAATTCCTCTGAAAGATTACTCCTCTATTTGTTTAGCCACTGGCTCTTTGCTGGTAACTGATAGGTCTAGGAGCTGGGAATGCTGCATTTCCCTGTATGCTTTAGTTGACTTGTTAGAGATGTTTGTGTTTGATAAAAGAGAGGATGATGAGGGGATGGCTAATGTGACAGGGTTTTTTGTGGGTTTTTTTGTTGNTGGCTAATGCGACAGGGGTTTTTGTGGTTTTTTTTTTATCTGCAAAGGTTAGAGATGGGAATTCCTCAAGTAGGCAAAGCCACTGGCTTCTGGCAATGAGTAACTGTTTTGTCTTGGATGCAACCTGAGCTCGTTAGTGCTCTCTCTCCCTTTCACACATGCACACACACCCTCTTGGGTCAGCTCCAGCCCCTCGTGATGGCTCAGGGGGAGCCAAACTGCTGCTTCTCTTCACTTGGCTTAGAAGTCTCAAAATGTGTAAAATGCACGTGTGTACCACTGAACCCCCAGCTGCTTGAGAACACACTCGACTGAACTGGGAAAACTGCAAGTGGAAATGTGCTAAACATGCAAAAAGTGGAAAACATGGGGACAGTGGAGGAGCCTGTCTGAGACAGGCTGAGCCTCTCCTGAGACAGCCACTGCAGCTTAAAAAGGGTCAAAATGGACCAGGGAAGTTCAGAGGACAGATTTGTGTTCATGTTGGGTAAACACATGGGAAATTGCATTTGGTTTGCTGCAGTAGTCAAGAGAGAACAGGTAGTAAAATAGGGCATAAATATTTGTGTGCACTTGGCTCCTATATCCTGACTGACCGTGGGTACCCCAATATATTGTAAGGACAAATTATTACAAAGATTACTCTGGTTTTTTTCTGGAAGTCTGTAGCTAAGTACACATCACATTTCAGTTTTAAAATTCCATTGCAAATGTTGAGATTCTAGGCAACATCTCTCTGCTTTGTCCTTGAAGATTTATTTTTATGATATTCATTAGCCAAGGCGTCCATAGGCATCCAAATTGGACTGGCTGATACCCAGGGGTGCCATCCAACCTCAGATATTCTCTGATTCTATGGCCTCTCTCTTGGACATTGCTGTAGTGTGAGATGGTTTGAATTTGCAAGCTGGCTTCACTTTGGTTTTCTGCCTTGCATAGAAGTTATTTTTCGAAAGTTCCTAATCTAAAAATAATGATTTGCATGTAATGATTAGAAGTGGGTCAAAGAAGCTGGGATGTGACTTGTACCATGGGAGTGTTTGGAGCTTGCACGTGAGCTGGTAGCTCCTCAAAGGCTCTCTGAATAAACAGGCAAAAAGGTTGATGGTTTGGCAGTCAAAGTGGCCAGTGATCAAATGTTGCCCCCTCTCATTGTTGGTGGAAAGGAATGGCTTGAGCAATGCTGGGCTGCCTTCATTCTAATCTGTCTTAACGAAGAGTAAAAACGCAGTGTGAAAAATGAAATAAACCGGCTTCTTTTCCCTTAGGCTCGTACAACAAAGATTGTTTCCCCGTGGAAAGCAGATGTTTAATTGCCCAAGACCAGAAGCAGGATAACACATGGCTGCTGTACCTGTCACAGCTGCGTGTGCTGCATGCTCAAGCTGCTGTGTCACAGCTACAGCTGCAGACTGGGTCTGTTCACGAGGTAACTGTGAGTGCTGCCACACTGCCTAAAAATCAGACTCAGCTGGTACAGTGGGGGAACAGGGAAGGGAGTGAAATTCTTGCCATTATTATTAACACCTGCACAGAATGAGTGCAGGTTAGTCTGGTATGAAGCCGAAGGTTCCCTCTGTTCAGTACAGTTCAATCACCTCAGGGCGTGATGCAGAGAAATTTTTTGATAACTCTCTCCTATCCCACTATTGCTCCATGAGTTTTTGGTTGTTCTGCCTGGAGGCTGGGGCTCTGCACCCAGCCTGGGGTGCATTTCAGCCACTGAAATTCTTCCACCAGCAGGAATTTCTCTCGGGATTGCAGGACCTTGGGGCAGCACTGCCCAACTCGTGAGCTGTGTTAGAGCAGAGGAAGGAGAAGGCCCTTCTTTGAGATGAGTAACGTGGTCAGGTCTCAGAAAATCCTTCCTTGGTTAGAACTGGTATTAGCAGTTTGTAGTTGGGTTAATCTGGCAGCTGAGCTGCAGCCCCTGCTGTTCTTGTTTGCAAGAGGCAATGGCAGATAGAGCCAAGCACTTCCCAAGGCAGGACTTCCATGCCAGATATTTCCCCCCTTTATTTCTCCTGTGTCTCTCAGGGCAGGGAAGGGAGGAGAAGTCACTTCACTCTCTGTGCAGCTGGCAATGACATTACAAAAAGCTCAGGGACATTTTGTCACCCTGTGTGACTCCTGCAGGGACCAAGCCAGTAAAGATTAACACCTGTTTCCAACAACCACGTTCTTAACTAGTAACTTCCTTCCACAAGGCTAGCTTTATTTTCTTAGTCTCTCTTTTTGTTTTGTTCCTAGCAACACACAGTTTTGTTGACAGCAGAGCCTTGTGTGTTGCAGTGAAGTACGAGTGATGTCCCATGCACCCTGGTGGGTCTCTCAAATGAGGAAGCAGACATGCTTCTCCTCAGAAACTCCTCCAAGGTGAAAGACTCAGGACACTTGGGGTGTCATTGGGACACAAGGTTCATGAAATGGGAAGTCTGGACTTCAGATCCAACACACAGAGAACTCCCCCAAACCTCCAATTTAGCAAAAAAATAAATCTGTTTGAATATGTTTGAGAAATAAGCTGGCTATTTTTATTTGAAAATTGTGTCCAGCTTGCTTGGGTCTGAACAGCCTCAGGAGAAAAGGTGCAGGAACAGGGGAAAAAAAAACCACCCAAAAAACCTGCAAGGTTGAGAGTCACAAATAAGGGAAAATATCTAATATTCACTTATTTCTGGTTGCAGAGCTTATTTTTATTAACGCACAGTCCCACGAGCTGGTTGCCATGATACAGGGCAGTTGAGAGGAGGTGCAGAGTAAAGAGGTGAATAGAACTCAGAGTACTCCAGGGAAATGTCAGCTTTTCATAGTTTTTCAACATCTGACCTCCTGAAGTCTCTCTTTTTGTGTTGCCTTTGATGGATGGACATGAAACTCCCTGCAGAAGCGAGATGCAATTGGCATTGCTTTGGCTTGATAACTGCCCTCCCAGTCCCCTGGGGTTAATAGTGACAATTAATATTGGGATTAATACAAATGTCACCAAGCCTGAGAGCGCAGTGGGTGTTATAAGGAGTGTCTGCCTCTACAGGAACTTGGCAGGGTGGTGATGGGAAGGAAATGGTGATGGGAAGGGAGGAATATCTCCAGGAGATAATGGGAGCACTGCCCTGCCATGCTTTAATGACAGGCACATTTGGCATCCTTCTAGACTTCTAGGGTTTTCAGTCCTCAGGTGGCATTCATGGCAAGGAAGGCAGCTCCTTCTGGCTTGCTATTAAATCCTGCTGTTTCTCTGTAGGAGAGTATCTGGCCATGTGCTTGGAAAATTTATCAAAGCTACCTTGCACACTGACAGCTGGGTCTGGAAATGAAGGAAATAGCAGAGAAGGAAGTTTCGGAAATAATGGAAGTTGACACCTCACTTCCTCAGTGTCTTTCTGCTCCCTCCCAAGGTCACTGCTTGTGCCAGCTCAACATCTTCACCATACCCTTTAAGCTCTTGAGTGGGCTCATCATCTCAGAGACCACTCACATCTTTCCCACCCTTCCATGAGGGAGTTTTTCTGCGATTCAAAGAAATTCTCTGGAGCCCTTCTTAGACACAAAGCCCATGGTGCCTCACAAACGCCCCAAATGCGGAATAGAGACAAAAAAACACTGTAGAAGTCCTATCTCATAACAAATAAAGATGAGATTACAGAGAAAACAAGAACCTCACAGCTGGGCTGCCCATGTCAGCCAGCCCATGTCTTGCTGTGAGCCAAGATGAGTGAGATTAAGAGAGTTTGCAGTCACTTTTGAGGGCCAGGCCACCCATGGCTTTCTTGAAGCCTCTTTGTGTCCCCAGATTTTTCTTTTCCAGGATGAAAAGCCCAGTTGCACTTGGGCATTCCTCTCCTCAGATTAAAAAAAAATGTACTATTGCAGTTCTATTCCATATTTACTAGTCCTCTTGTGAGTGTTTGGGAAGGGGATCTTAAAGGCTACTCCTCAGATATAGTCTACCACTTGACAGCAATAAATAAAACCACGGATACAGCTTGATGGTAAAGGCCAGGGGATATCCCTTCACCAAGGAGTTTGCTGCTGCTGTTTTATCCCTGTCCCTCTGCAGCCCCATCTCCTCCCACTCCAGCTGCAGTTGGAGGCCTCTCAGGACTTGCCTTTCCCCTACCAGTGCAATCCTGCTCTCAGTGAAATCAGGACACAGAAATCCTCCTCTGAACGTGGCCTCTCCTTTCAGCTTCTCCCTGGCGTGCACACTTGCAAATGGCTCAATTTCCTGCTGGCTCAGTGTAAATTTTTCAGCCTGGGGATTTCTGTCTGGTGTTGCTTTGCAGCATGAAGCTGACAGGGGTTTATGGCTCAGAAGGGGCAGAAACTCTGCCAGGTTAGACTTCAGATGTATGATCCCACCACGTGTCAGTCAGAGTAACTCTGCAGACTGATTTATTCTGCATTTTCCCCCCACGATGACAATGGTTGCACCCCATAGACTGAGCACTGAGACCCCTCAAGTGCTCCAGCCCTCTATGTACAGAAAGAACAGAAATATCTGTTATCAGTGGAGCAGGGAGAGGGTAGTGCAAGGAAAATTTGCTGACAAATGCAACTCATTGTGCAATTGACTGGCATAGCCTGACACTCTGTATTCATCTGCATATGTTTAAATGAATTGGGCAAGTCCTAATGCTGAAGTTGGCACCCAGACATTTATGCTTATACAAACACACCCAGCATAGACTTTTGTGTCTTTCATTTGATTACACCTATCTCTTCCTATATTGTTTTAAATTATTTATAGAATATACCTCAATCCTTACGATATTTTCAAATGAAGCATAAAATCAAACATTGTCTTACATATTTTAAAACACACAAGCTCCATTACTGTTTTATAATTGCTAATTAACAGATAAATGTTTCATACTCCCACATTTTTTATCCTCCAGATACAGCAAAACAAACAGATTAACAGAGGAAACCTGAGGACTGCAATATCTGTTTTATGATAAGGGCATTTAGTAACTTAATCCCTACTATGCTCAGCTCTCAAAGACAATGTACTGGTGGTTATGTGATACACAATAACGAACCAACATTTGTGTTGTTCTCTGGTTAGAGTGGGAGCTGAGATTTAGACTATTTGTTGTTTTGGGGGGTTTTTTTCCTCCTGGGCTTGCTACTAATTTAAATGACTTGTCTAAGGCTGTAGAATGATTTCAACCATTTTATAAGTCTTATGCTGTGAAATGGAGAAAATGCATAAACCCCTCTCAGTTATGCACCCTTGTGTATCATTGTGTGGGGACACCATGGTTGTTAGACTGACACAGCAACCTAATGCAAGTGTCCGGTATAAAAAATAATGATAATTAGCAGTAGCCCAGGATGGCAAATAACCATCTTCAGGTGACAAATGCAGGAAACCTGAGAAGTACCAGAGGGTAGTGGGACTTCTCCAGTTGCTCCTTAGGACTAATTAGCTAATAAAACCAGGATGTGATTGCACGATACTGAGTCATAGATTCAATGTGAGACGCTGTGCTATATTAGAAGATGAAGTAAAAAGGTATTTTGAGTCTCTCTGGCTGGAAGTAAATGTCTTATCTAAAAAACCACATACATTATGGTTTCGGATATCTGCATTTTTCCAGCCTAATTCTTGATTATTGCAGAGGAGGTATTTGTTTAGCATGGGACTCTTCCCAAAGCATCACCATTTAAATTCTCCAGCTTGCAGCAACACACTTTCTATTTTGGCAAGATGAATCTTCTGGTATCTGCATACCTCTCCTGTTCCTTCCTTCCTGTAATTAGGGGTAAATCTGCTCCAGGACCTGTTCTTTTGTAGAAGACACCATTTTTAGAGCAATACATCATTGGCAAGTCATGACACTAACAGATCCTTGGAGAGGGCTGCCTCTCTAAAGAGATATAATATCACCTTGATCCCTACTAGACACTGCTCAGTAAAGAGCTCCATCAGTTGGTGAAAAAGCAGGAATAAACTTGTTTTAGCTACAAGGATGCAGGTGGAACCTGCTTTTCAATTAAATAGCCTCAACAAGTTGTCTCTTTTTTACCTTGTCCTGTTTCCCCTCAACATTCCCATAACCTTATTTTGATTTCAGGGATTCAAGCTGAGCTGGATGGATAAATAATGTTGGGTTTTTTTTTTTTTCCTCCAGAAATATTTATTTCCGTCTGAAAATGAATCACTTCTATTTTTACACTTCTCTTGCCTTTGCTTTCCATGGACATTGGTCAGATAATTTTGTATTGACAAACACAGAACAGAAACATCAGAAGGAGTTGTGTTTGTGCCTCCTTTCATGGGTCTGGGGAATTGCTGGTGTTTACATGCCATGGCTCTTTTTCTCACTCCAAGCACTTGCCAATAAAGAGGTTTGTGAATTAGTGATTGATCTCAGCCTTTTAAGCTGTGAATGAGAAGACAGTGGTGTCAGAACCTGCTGGCCCATAGACCATTCTGCTCCCCAGAGCTTATGTTTCTTTATTCAAGATGAAGAGCAGCTGGTTGAGGTGCTGAAAATGAACCACAAGACAAAAAGGACCCATTCACCAGCACGACAGAGAATATTGCCCAGGAGCCAGAAGGCATTCAAAATGTTCAAAATAAGACTGAGGCAACTAGTATAAATAAATGTGAATAGAGCCACAGGTCTGTTCATCAGGTAATAGCATTTTTGGGGGGCGATTCCGAATAGCTAAATGAACATCCTCAGAGGGCATTGCTTAAGGAGCTCAGTCTGAGACACAAAATTAGATGTCCAAAGCTAGAGACTCTGAATGCTGCCAACCTCTTGGCAAACTTGACCTTATCTTCAGTTACCCAGTACCCTCCTGAGGAAGTGGATGCTGGAAAGTGAAACTCTTCTCCTTGTTACGATGATATTTCCCTTTCTTACTGGTACCCGGAAAGAAGCCTGGAGGATTTGCACTTTGGTTGTAATGTCAGATGATTCACGAGGTGATGCCCCCTCTGGTCCTGCCATGTGCCTTGCTGCTCCATCAGCTGCACTGTCCTGCTGTCTGTACATCCATCCCTCCATCCATCCATTCCTCCATTCATCCATCCATCCATCCATCCATCCCTCCATCCATCCATCTATCCATTATCCATCCCTCCATCCCTCCATTCATCCATCCCTCCATCCATCCATTCCTCCATCCATCCCTCCATCCCTCCATCAATCCATCCATCCATCCCANCCCATCCGTCCATCATCCATCCATCCATCCATCCATCCATCATCCATCCCTCCATCATCCATCCATCCATCCCATCATCCATCCATCCATCCATCCATCCATCCATCCATCCATCCATCCATCCACCCCCCAGGCCCCTGGTTTGCTGCATTGTTCCCAGCTGAGCTCAGGGCAGCTTGGAAGCAGCACTCAGAGCCGGGATTTCCTTTGTGTCAGCACACTGAGGGGCTCTCCTCTGACTCACTGGATTGCTCCCAAAAATAGCAGGTTCAGAATAGAAACCTTTGCGCCCTTTCTGTCCCGGAGAACAATGTCTTGAACATTTTTTTCCTCTCTGAATATGAAATAAATCCCCTTTGTGTTTCCAGCTTGGCAGGGTTAAGCTGGAAGGGCTTGGTCCAGTGCTCAGAGCACCTGACTGTGCTCTCAAGGAGAGGAGTTAATCACTGGGACTGTTATTTACTTAATTCTCAGCAGGGACATTATTTATTTGATTTTCATCAGGGCTTTCTGGTTTTTGTCTGGAGAGATGGAGACTTAAACTGGAAAGAGATTCAAGCAAACACCTCTCTTCACAGCCTGGGTTTTTTGTCTTTTTGCAGATCAGAAACCAGACAGAACCATCAATGAATCCATTGGCTTCATGAGGAAGGACATGAGGAAGGACAAAGAATGTTAATGAAGTGTGGGATCCTTCAAACAGCTGAAGTGCCTGAGGGTTTTGGGAGTGTTTGTTTATTTTCTGTTATTATTTAAAAATGCCTAAACATCTGCCAAGCCCATCTGAGAAAGAGCAAGGCCCTTCTATGTATAACTGTGTGTCAGTGCTTTACAAACCCAGCAGCCAAATCTCTGTGGGTTGGCAGCTGCTGGTGGTCTCTGCACAGCTCAGTTCCTGCTGGGCTGCAAGGGAATCCTCAGGGAACACTGCCAGTGGGACCCCAACCTGTCAGCCCTCTGTTCCTGGCACCCAGCACTCCTGCAGCCTGGCTCCTTTGCAAGCTGGCAGCATCCTGATTTTGGGAACTGATCTGCTGGATTTTAGTCACTTACTGTCTGCAAGGGCCTTATCCAAACTGCATCTCTGCAGCTGAAGACAGACTGGGCTGCTGGGCACACACCCTCCAAGGGCTGGGTAGGCAGCTTGATAATTTTAGAGATAATTTTCACAGCTTCAGATAATTTTCAGAGCTTCATGTCTTCAGTTATTCTGAAAATCCAGGTCTAGCAATCCCCTGTGGGAACACTTTCAGGGAGCTGCTGTTTCCTCAGCAGGGGTTGTGACTACCAAGAAATAGTGGAAACCTTGCTCCATCAAGAAGAAATCACAAAACTGGAAAAAGGCATTTAAATATATAACTTCCTGAAAAGTAGGAGAGATGAGATTCAGCTGGTCTGCTTTTTAGAGAGAAAACCTCAAATCATCTTCTCTAAAGTATGTGTTGAGCTTTTGAAAATCTTCTTCCCCCTCCTCCCTGCCCGTGTCTACAATAAGTACAATTGTTAGACAAGGCAGGTCTTTGTGCTCCAAATTTAATACATAGTTTTTGACCCATGGAGTGATAAGCTGGAAAATAAATGGCTGGATTTTCCCCAGTGTTGAAGAACTCCTTTCAGATTGACTTGGGAACTTGCCTATTCTCGTCTGCCCACCTGGCTTTCACTTTGATATCCTAACATTATCATAACTTTTATTGTGTTTTCATGTCAGTCAAGCCTTCTTCACTAAATTACTTTCATTTATACATCCTCTCCTGCTATTTGGTCTCATCATCATCTAAGATTTAAGGTGAAAAAGTTTCTTCTGTTTGACAGGGTGGGAGGTGGAAATTACTATGTGAACAGTAAACTACAGGTTACATAAATAATATGTCATTGTATATCGCCCAGTGGAGCCTTAAATCAATTCATTAGTTTGTATAAAGCTTTTGTCTGTTTTTTAACTGCATTGTGTCCGAGTTGATTGCACATTTGCTCTGAGTTTGGTTTTTTTCCTTTCTTTATGTCGTCAGCTTTCAGGATTCTTATATTGTTATCCCGAGTGTGTTTCTAAAGATTGTTTTTCTTTCTTGAGAGGCTCAGTTTATGTTTTTTTCTTTCGCTCTCCACACATCCCTAGCCCGAGGCAAAAGTGTGCATTTTGCTCATGAAAGGTAGACACAGGGATATTCTTCCCTGTGCATGGAGTGAGAGGCAAGCTGAGATGTGCTGGGTTACTGAGAGAGGTACTGAAAAGCAGCTGGTAGATCCAGAGTAAGCCAGTCACTTGTTTTCATGCTGCTTCATAGAAAAAAAAAAAAAAATCCATAGTCTGGACTGTACTATACAGATAATTTATCCTAACACCAAGAGCCTCCTATCCTTTTTATGTGCTAAATTTTCTTTTACAGGCATGCCAGAAGAGATTGCTTTTTGGTTTAAATTGAGATTATGGTAACCCAGGAGAACCTTGTTTCGGAAGAGGATGGAGTTAGTTGGATAATATTTTTTTTACAGTCTTTACTGAAAATCTTAAGAAGATACTAGTTTGGGGAAACAAGAAGGAGAGGAACAACATTTTATTACATTGTCAGTAACTGCCCATGCTGAAAACTGGTCTAGCCTGACTGCAAAGCAAAAACAGACATTGCTTTGATACAATGATCGATTTTATTATTCCAGCTGATATTTTCCTCTTTCATTTTTCTGCAGGTCTTCTCTGCTCAGCAAATAAGGAACTGTACAAAAGTCCTTTACAATGCAGACTTGATGTACAACAATATTAAGCAAGAAAATATTCCAACAGTCATGAAACAGCCATCAAAAGTACTGCTCCTTTTTTCAATCCCTGCAAGAAATCAAAACCTTTCAAGCAGAGCCAGATTTTAACGAAGGGTTGCTGTTTGAAGCAGAGTTGCCAAAAGCCTTGGCTGTGCCTGGACTTTTATTTTAAGTATTTGTACCATTAAATATTAATATAGGTCAAATAACTGATCCCCCTGAGCAGATGAAATCTGCACAATGAAAACAAACACACTGTAAAACATGAGCCAATGTTACCCTTAATGTTACTGCATAAATATGCAAATACAGACCCCGATTTCCCTGAACAAGTTTTCTTATTGATGTTCTGGGAGAACGAGAAGGAAAATATAAAAATTAAATAATAGTCGCAGCCCTGAAACTTTTAAGAGCTGATCCAAGGCTCATATTGGCTCAAGGGAGCTTTGCCTCTACTACCTTAAAGAGCTGCAGTGCTGCAGAACCTGGAGCACACACAGGGAAATCACAACGTGGTGCCACACAAACAAGGCAATGTCACATTTGACAGCAGATATGTCCTTAAGGACATATTGCTGTAGGAATGGAAAAGAAACATTTGGAGCAGTTCTGCTCTTTTTTTTTTTTTTTTTTTCTTCTGGCTTTTTCCTGTATATTTTTCCNNNTTTTTTTCTTCTGGCATTCTCCTGCATAGTTTTACTCCCAGTTTCTGCAGCAATCCTGGCTGCAGCTTGACCCAGCCTGGCAAGCTCTGAGCCAGGAACTGGGGATTTGCACCTTGGACAGCTGGTGGTGATGAGAAATATGGGAGATCCTACAAGAATGTAGGAGATGTCCTTGTTCTGGGACCTTGGTGGGGTCCAGGCATGATGAAGTCTCTGTCCAGCTCACAGTCAGCTTTTTGAGGAATATTGATGAGGAGCATGCAATGGAAGTGAAAAGGAGGAGAAGGATGGAAGCTGCAAGTTCACTGGATTTCTCAGTTTGTGTAGAGCCTCCAACAATATTCTGGGGAGGCAGCAATGGAGAGCCTATGCTCTTGATCCTTTTTCTCCTTTGTCCCAATCTTCCCAGCTGGCAAAGCTGAGACTGGTGGGTGCATTCAGGATCAGCCTTTGTGCTGGAGGTCTGGCTGCTCTGGGATGTGTCAGCACTTGCAAGTGCTTTGAGTTTGAATTGGGTATGGTAAGAACTTAAAGAAGCTGTGAAAAATACCACGAATCCCTGTTATTCCTCAGGAATAACTTTATTACAATGATGGCACTGGCATTGAAAAGTTGCACCTTAAAAATGATGAGTGAAGGTACAAGAACTCTTAAATAATAGTTTAAATGATGCTTAATTCAATAATTTAAGGTTTTCTTTTAAAAAAGTACGAATCTTATCTAATCCCATATTTCCAGCAGTGGAAGAGTTAAGGATAATCCTGATACTGTGAAACTTGGAAACTTTCACACAGGGAAATATGGATTCCTACAGCCAGAATACTCTGAGAACACACACAACAGTCAATGTCAAAGTCCAGTGTCAAATCTTAGAAGTGAACAGTCCCACTGCCTAAGCTGCATTTCACCTTTTTTTTTTCCCTGCCATCATGTTTGGGATCAAATAATACAGAAGGACATATATGTACTCCAAAGGGGAATCTAGATTTTCAGCTGTTGTGAAATGCTCCCACTTTGTAAATAAAATCAAACCCATAGAAATATTTCCTTCAGAAAGAAAAGTTCAGGTATCTCAAAATATGAAGAGAACTATTCCAAATATTAAGTAAAAACATTTACATAAAAACATTGGACTAGAAAGTAAGCTCTGAAAAAATCTAAATATTCAAGAAAATCTCATCTGATAGAAATTCTCCATGTAATTTGATTTTTTTTTTTTTTAATATAATCTCTTCACCTTGTTGAAATCTGTGTTTAAGGAAATGCTTCTCATTTCTTGTGTTTTGATTAAAGTTTTTAACCACGTTTTTCTACTGATGTGCACCATTCTGGAGGCTGCCTCTCAAAATCTAGCCCGAAATGCTCACATTAGAGTGCTGATGTGAATGAGACAAAGCAAGCCTGGCTTCAGCCCAAGTGCTCAGCCCTTCCAAAGCACACTGATTGGAGTCATAACCATCCGGCTAAATGGAAGCTGGTAATTAAAAATATGCAAAAGGCTTTGGAAATGATGTGAATCTCTCTGAATGTGGATTTTGAATATGGGTGTCTCTCACATGGGTAAAGTGGATAATTGCCTGCCTATCCTGCCTCTATTCATTGCGAATAATTGAGTTGTTGTCAAACACTTCTAACACTGCCTATCACAATAAATATGAGAAGACAGAGGGGCTCTTTGAATAATCTCATTTTTTTTGTGGCTGAGGAAGCTGTTCCTTTTGTACTTGCCTGGGGAATGGCATAGCAACAGGAAATGAGAATGACAGAAAGAATGGAGAGAGCACTGCAGACTTTGCTTTATTTTTTTATTTCATATCTCTGCATTGCATCTAAGACTCCAGTCCCACACCTGTGTTTCTCCAGGGACTTCCTTAGTGCAAAACCCCATGGCTTGCCCTCCACAGCAGCAGTGGGATGAGCTGGGTGGATGGGGCCAGTGGGGTGGGGGACCAGGGATGTCTGACATCCAAGGGGTCCCCAGCTAAGGCAGCTGTGGGTGCTTGCCAGAGAAGTGGGGCATGTTTGGGTCAGGGCTGAATGGACACCTCACAGCTCTCTCAGGCTGCAGCATGTCACCAGTGTCACCAAAGCCCTCCAGAGCACACAGGAAACTTGCTTGTATGTGACAAACCAGCCTGACTGATGGAAAAGATGTCTGTCACTACCTCCAGGCAAGCTGAGGTGCTGCTCTGGGCTTTTTGCTCTGGTCCTTGTGTCCTGCAGAAGGCCTCAGGGGACACTTTTCATCCCTGTGACTCCAGCCATGGCTCTTCTCTTACAGCCCCCCACAGCTCTGCTTCTCAGCAGCCTGTCCCCAAACACCTCCCTCTGCACACCCTTCCACCACCCTGCTACTCCAGCAGCCCTGTTTCCCACACTGTCACAGCTCTCCATATGCCACTGCAATTCCCTTTTCCCCACGTTTTCCCATCCTTCCCTTCCTACAGCAGACATTCCCTGCTACTTTCAGCCAGCCCCTTGCAGTTTCCACTATGCTGCTGCTTTGGGGAGGTTACTGTGTTTTGTACCCTTGGACTTCTGCACAGAGACAGGCAGAGGATGTGAGTTAGGTGGCTGAAGCACTGAAAAGGTGAGTCTGCTGCTCCAAGAGGTTTGACGGATGGATTTTTTTTGCCTCCATTTGAGACTCACTGGCACAGAGCATGAGATAGACAAGCCCTCATCTCAAAACAGCTGCAGCAGGTAGTGCCTGCTCCTTTCTGCCTGCTCCTCAAAGAAGCATTGACCTGCATCCCTTCTCTTTCCTACCTCGCTTTTGAATTTCAGTTTTGTCCTGAGTGTGTGCTCTCCAGTCTCTTTCATATGGTTTCTGAAACGAAAATGCAGGCTGAGCTGGAGGAACAGCCCCAGAAAGAATCAGTCTCACACCTCCATCTTCACATTTTCCTGAAGATCAGGATCCTGCCTGGAGTATTTCTGAGCACACGGTGATGAGTTTCTCCAGAACTCCCTTTCACCATTAGGGCCTTGACATTTCTGCTGCCACCTTTAATGTAAGGCAGAAGATGCTGCAGCAGAAAGATTTGCACGTTGTAGCAACCAGAACAAACCTTTGATATCTGAGGGCTGATCCACCTGCTGCCTCCAAAGGGCTCTTGCCATCACACAGGCTTTTGCCACAGTAATAATGCAGCAGTCTGAGAGCCCAGAGATGGTTTTGCCTGTGCAGCATTGCTTTTGGAGTGAATAAGATGCACTTGGGACCTGTTACAGTCCCTGGCAATTAGACAGAGTGCAGCATCTCCAAAATGCCATTGTCCAGGCAGATTAATTAATCCTGTGCCCCTGGGACAAGGATTGTTGCTGACCTAGCTGAGTGTGCTGGCAGTCCTGGGCTGCTGGGGAGAGGAGAGGGGCTGAGGCCACCTTTCACCTGGGCAGCTCCATTCCTGGAAGCCAAATGACTTCCAGAGGCCACACATCAGGTGTGTGGCACTGCCATCCCTGGAGTCCAACCAAAGCCTGGCTGAAGGCAACAGGCCACAACATCCCATTCCATACTGTAACTGTTGGTGTGTTTTAATAAATTCCTGCAGGGACATATGCCATGTAAAAACGTGTAAGTCACACAAACCGGAAAGCAGATCAGCTTTGCACTGTCATTTATGCTGGAAAGGTAGGCATGTTAAATCCCCTTTTCCACAAATCTCCTTGTAAAATCACTTTTGGAGCCATGCAGCTGGTTGTCGGGTGCATTGCTGGTGCTGTGCCCTCAATGACTCTCTGTGCTAAGGGATGTTCTTGAAAGTTATGCTAAAATAGAGCAGGCAGTTTTGGAAAAGAGAGGTGTGTATCCAAATAGCTGCAGTGAATGAGTTCATTCTATGTACCAGGGAAATGCACAGCGGGCAAAGAGTGGCCAAAATTATAGGCCAGGTACTTTCAAAATGTTCTTGGCTGGCTTCACAAGCAGGTGTAAATCTGCTGGATGCTTTCAAAGCCAGTGCAATTCACATGCAAAGTGAGAGCCTTTGAGGAGCCCTGGAGGAGACAGCCTGGACTGGAGGAGAGCCTGAATTCTGCTCATTAAAATAGCTGTGCCTGGGAGCTTGTTAGCTCTCTAGGAGGAGAACTGGCAGTGCTTCCTGCAGGGAAAGGTGGGCACCATCTCCTGAAAGCAGGTGCAAAGCTCAGAGCACACCCCAGACGTGCACAAGCCGCGCTGGGCACTGGCAGTGATCAGCATCATGGAGTAAGAAAACTATGAGAAAAGCATGAAATGGAGGTGATGAGAAATCCAAAGTGCATTTGGGCAGCTCACTGTTGTCAAAATGTCTTTCACTGGCTCTGTTCTAAGGAATAACCCATTGTGGCTGTTGAGCTGGAAGGCCCTGTCCCTTTCCACAGCCCTCACTCCAGTTTCTCAGGATTTCTCACCTGGGAAAGCAGAGTCCCAGGATTTTATCCTGGCTACAAACAATGTGGGAACACTATCAGTCCCTGCTAATAATCTTTAGGGTAAAATACCTTTGCTTCCACTGCCCTCCAGCTTGGCTTAAAGGTGTTTGAGCAAGGGGAAGAAGGAGCCAAAGCACCCTGTCTAAATCTTGAGGATTTTGGTAAAATTTAGTTTTCTTTACTCATTTTTTGAACCGTAAAGATTTACATTGCATTCAGTAGTGTAACTACACAAATTAAAAACTCAGCTTGGCAGAAATCACCCCAGAGTCCTTTGTTGGCATCTTTCCTGGAATGCCAGCTGTTCCAGAGAAGCAGAGAGGCCAGTCTCTGCTGATTTCCCCAGCCTTGCAGATACCTGCTCCAGATTTGTTTTCTGAAGAAATAATTTAACGTACAGGTGGTTTTGGGTTGGTTTTGGGGTTTTTTTGTAGATTGCCAAGACTGATGTGATGTCAGGTCCAGACCCAGTGAACATGAAGGAACTGAACTCCTCTTTTAGCAAAAAGATATGAAGTCCATGTCTGAATTCAGTGGCAGGTATTTTGGGATAGGAATTAAACCAAGGACTGTTTTTCTCTGAAATGCAGTTCAAATGAAGAAAGTTCTGTATCGAGAGCAGTGATTAGCAGAACTGATTTTAATATGGCAAAAAAAATCCCCCAAAACATGGCAATGCAAAGTGCTAACATCAAAGCCTGTGAACATTTTCTACTTTTGCATGTTGGAAGTTATATATATTTTTAAATGTTAGACATTTAAAGGGTTTGTAGATTCTTGATATAGAGCAGAACACAGAGGATTGCTTTGGATTCATGGGACCATACTCCCCCATAATGCCACTACAAATTAATTGGCTGTATAACCAATACCTCTGCCTGAAAGTTGTATTTTTGCTTCCCCGAAATGCACTTAGAATTACTGAGGCATGTTGAGTGACTCCCTTTACTGAAAGCTTCTATCACATAATATATATGCAAGAAAATCAGCCCTGAGTGAGAGAGAGGTTAACGGGGGAGCATGAGAGATAACAGTGATAAATTGAAAGAGGGAAGGTTCCAACTAACAAAAGAGTTAAAAAAAAGATGATTCACTGTAAGACCTGTCCCTATCAGAAGTTTCACAGAGAGGCTGCATTTGGATTATTGAGCTGGACAAAGCCTTGGGCAACCTGAGCTGAATTCAGTGTTTTTCCTGCTCTGAGCAGGAGGCTGGACCAGAAATCTCCTGATGTCCTTTCAGTCTGAACTGCTCTGTCCTTCTGTGAGAAATTGTCATGAGCTGGCTTCTGCCATTTTAAAACAAATGACCAGGTTTCCAGGTTTCTATTAGCAGGAGTTCGGCATTTCAAAACAAATCATCATTTTTGGCAGAAGGGGTGAGAGCCAATCTTCACCAGGTGACCCTCAGGGCACTCCTACACCCCTCTCCACAGCTCTGTCACCCCTTTAGAACTCAGAGTTTTTTGGTGCACGTAGTAGGTTAACCTGGAGCAGGTCAGCTGTGCGTGTTTATCCCATGCCCAGGTTTATCCCAGGAGCCTTGCAACCATCTCCTTGACTCCACAGGCAGTGGGTGGACCAGGGTGAACCTCAGCAAGCTGCTTGGGAGGAGAGGTCAGGAGATTTATTGAACAGGCAGCTTGTTCTCCACCACCCATCTGCAGCCTCCACTCCCCTGAGATGGAGGGAGAACCAGTGCAGGTGCTGCTCTGACTCTCCTCAATAAGCACAAGGCTCTTGCAGCAGCAGCTGCTGAGCCACGGAGGAACCACTCAAATCCTCTCCCTAATTTTTTCCCTGTTTTCTGCTGGATTTTTCACTCTGAATTAAACATGCTGATGGGCTGCATTTGGCAGGATAACAGGCAAGCAACAGGTTGCCATCTAAATATTTGATTCTGATCACCACTGCCATCTTTTTATTGTTGCTGTTGAATGAAGATGTGGGTGAATTCCAGCAGGGAATTTACAATCCACCTCTGTGTTAGTAATTACTGATTTGATTTCCAGGTGTCCTGCAGCTGAGTACTCTCATTTCACATTGATGTAAGATTTCCATCTTTCCTTGGGAGTTAATTGTGTAACATGCAAACAAGAAAGCAGCCATGAAAAAATGGAAATTCCCAGGTCTTCATTTCCTCTCTTTTGTTCAGAGTTCTATTGGGAAGGTGGAGTTGGTTGGACACAGCAGGGACAATGTGTCCAATGTGGATTCATGCAAGCTGAAGCCAACATACAAAGAAAAAAACAGGTTAATTGCAAGATTGATTGCTTGATTCTGAGTGCCACAGTACAAAGTCTTGGGGGAAGGAGGATGCACAGTTTTCAGTCTCTCTCTGTTCTCCATGCTTATGCAAAAACCCTGTTCCACACACCAGCAGAACTGATCAGGGTGAAGCCATTTCATGCCAGAAAGGTTTGACATTACAGCTTTTAAAAGAAGGAAAAATTCTGTCCATCCACACAAATAAATACTTTGCAGTGCTTGCTATCTCCTCCTCACAGATAAGAACCCTGCCTTCAGTATGCAGCACTGTCAGCACAACCAAAAATGTCAAGAAGATATCGTGAGAAGTGCACAGAAAAATGGCATGAAATTAATTTTTCATTCCTCAGGATACTTCTTCCCACTGAAGCTATCTATCACCTTTAAAGTGACACTATGACTTTAATGGATGCTTTCTTGCCTTTGGGGCTACGTTGGGTAGGGAGGCAGGTAAGGATTAAACAGGAGGAGGTCCTTGGTGTTGATAAAAATGATGGCTTTCAAATCTGAAATCCACTTGAGCAGCCGAAGGGATGCACCGGGTCCCTCTCCTAATGCTGTGTGAAGGCAACAAGAAAGCTCAGAAAAGTGACCCATCCCAGAGGGACTTCAGGCAGGCCACTGCAAATAGACACTGGCTTGGACACACAGCAGTGACACACAGCCAAAAAGTAGCTGATTCCTGCTGAGCCCCAGTGCTGTCCCAGATAAAAACCTGGGCCAGGTTTCTCCCCGAGCTCTGCTCCGCTGCCACCCCCCACGGCTCCAGCAGAAGTGCTCTCTCTCTCTGAGGCCAGCTTTGTGTTGTGCTTGGCACGCAGTGAGGCCCTGAAAATAATCTCTTGTATTAGCTGAAACCCTCTCATGCCAACTTCGTGATCCCTCTGACATATTTGCTGCCAGCTCTCGGTGTCAGTGCGTTGGCCCGCGGCTCAAAGCAGTTACATTTTTAATGCTGCACAATGCAACCTTCTCTCCCTGCATCCCTCTCCAGTGGATGAGCAGGGCTTGGGGAATTTGGCTGGAGCATCGTTTTCCCCAGTAAAGACTGGGGACTGATGGGGAAAATGATCTGTGGTCCCCCACAGTGTGTACCAAAATGGCATGTGGTAAGTCTCATTCTGATTTCTAAAATGCTGGATAATGGCCAGAGTCTCTGCTCCTCCAGCCCCATACAAACTCTTTGGGACTGTCAGTTCTCCAAGGCCTTATTTGAACAATTCACTGAAGAACTGGAAGGGATAAGGTGATCTGAAAACACAGTGAAATTCTCCAAAAACCCCAGGAAGGTTATTGTGGTTTTTTACCATATTAAGCAATAACTCCAGTCCATAGAAAAATAGTATCAAAGCATTACAGAGAGTAGAACAGCCATCAGTATAAAAAATAACCTTGTAATCGTAATCAGCTGAGCACACCTTGAATTAAACCTGAGTAGGTGTAGGAAAACAAATGTTTTAATGTCCTCCTGTAACCTCCTTCTCCCAGGTGCCAATTTTCACTCCATCTTTAGAGAAGCCAGGCGTTTTGCCTAGTTGGGTTTTGCTGGGCATTAACAGAGGCCCAGGCAGGAATCCAGTGTGGACCAGTAAAAAAGGCCCTTTAGTTGTTGGGAGGTAGAAACTGGTTCCAGTGCTGTGATGGAGAGCGATGGCAAGGCAGTGAAACCAGACTTTTCTTTGTCCTGCAGAGCTTTAGTGCCCACCAGGCCGTGCCACAGGGTGCCAGCCATCAGCCTGCCAGGCAGTCTGGGACCTGAGGGGCAGAGACAAGTGCTGAAAGAGCAAGTTTTGTAACAACAGCAGCAAAACTCAAAGCAGCAGAAGGGAGGGAAGAGTCACAAGGGTGAAAAATCGAAGGTGGCTGCAGCTCTGGCGCAAAGCTGTGAGGAGCCTTGGTGACCACACTGCGACCTGCAGAGCAACCCCAGCCATCCATCAGCTGCAAAATGGAGCAGCATCTGTGGTTTTCTTCAGCTCAGGCTGCCTCCTTGTATTCCAGCCCATCACTGAGTGTTTTGCTGCAATGGATTGAATATCTCAGGTGGCACTTCACTGATGCAACAAAAACAGTTGAGTTGTCCAGTGCTGGAAAAATTCTTCTGACTTAGCATCTCAGCTGTCCTTCATAGTGGTAGTATTTTTCTGTCAATTACCATTTGGTCTCCTAAATTAAGAGATCAATCTCAACTTTGTCCCCAGATGGGGAAATTTTGCTATTTCCATTTTGTCAAAAAAAATAAAAAAAATAAAAGCGAACTGTAATTTATTTTTTGTGGACAAAATGAGTTTGGGTTCTTTCACTTTTCTTTTGGCATTCCTTCCTGTTGACAGCATGATTTGCACAAAATTACATTCTGTTGATAAAAATGTGCTGAAATGTCTTTCGGTTTCATTGACTGAATGATTTGCAGTAAGAGGTTTGACAAAATGCATGTTGTCGACAGAACGAAATGGGGCGGGAGGAGGAAAGAATATACTTCAGACATATGGAGCAGGCAGTTACACACTCACTTGGTTTGTTAAAAACCCCGCTCAGAGTCTATCAGAAAGAATTTTGTGGGATTCAGATAAGACAATAGTTACTTTGGGAAAATCTCATTTGCACAGATACATCTGGCAGTGGGGAAAGGCATAAAGAAAGTTAACGGGTGCAGAGTTTGGCCAGAGATCATTGCAAGTGCTGTTCTGCTTCCTTAGATGTCTTTCTATCCAAATAAATTTCCTCCATTAAGTTTACAGATTTCCTCATGCAGCTTTTAAGGGAATACTTGTACTGGAAATGAATGAGACAGGGAAAAGAAGTATGTTAAAATTTATGAAAACATCTGTTGGAAGTTCTGAGAAAGATGCTTTTGTTTTAATCATCTAAGCAAGACTGATGGATTTTATCAGAGCTAAGTACTGAAGAGTCCCAAATGGGCTCTTTATCCCAAAGGCAAATCACTTGAGCATATGCCCAATTTTAAGCATGTGAATAATGGCCTCGTTTACTCTAGTGGAAAACTCAAGTGCTACAAGCCAGTGTGTTGGATTCTAAAATACTTTGGATTAGTGTCAAAATCTTGACCAAATTGTACCAAAAAATTAATCTGGAATGTAACCACACAAAATTACTGTAGTTAGGACTAATTTTTTTTGGTAAAGTAAATCACATTAAGTATCTGCATCTTGTTTTGATACTAGGATAGAACATTAGGATAAAAAGACAGTTATTGATAAAACAAGGTAAACATTCATTTATTAAATGAGATTGATTTGATAAGCCTTAAGTGACATAGAGATCATTAACCTGGTGAGTAAGGAAAAATCTTGTTTGCAGTGATATTTCTTCATTTTATCCAAACTTGTTCATTACTCAATATATTTACTGCTTTAAGTCAATTCTGAAAAGAACTTTAACACCTTTTTTTCTTTTCCCCTTACTTGTTTTCTCACAGCAGCATCCTTTTGTTGAGCACCAAGTCTGGCTGTCAGTGAGAGAGGAGGAGGAAGAACAAGAGTCAGATCTGTGCTCTCTTTCAGGAGTGGTTCTGTAGGTGTGGTAATGAGCTGTGCCTTCTTCTGGGAAATTTGGGTTGTGAATTAAGTTGTAGATGTTGTTATGTTTCCATTGCAATGTCCAGCTCAATTTTCTGTGAAGGTTGCTATGGGTATCAGAATATGGTGCCAAAACACCCTAAAACACTGTTCCAGACAATTATTCTCATTTCAGGATGTAAATGCCTTGATTCCACCCCCACAGTAAAAATCCCACTGGCAGGAGCTGGATCAGGGGAATAAACAATCTCTCCTCATGTGCACACACTCAGTTCATCTCACTCTGCTGTCAAAACCGATTGCATTTGCCTGTTCAAACAACAAATGTATCAAACCAGAGGGAAAGCCTGTGGAAAATGCTGCTTGCACAGGGACAGGCTCCTTGTGGCTGGATGTACTGGGGCACTGCAGGAGCTGGGGAGCAAAGGGGGCTGTGCTGGGTGGGCTGGAGGAAGGAGGAGTCCAGAATGCACCTCATGTTAGAGGAGAAATTCAATTGCTCCGGGGTTTGTGATCCTAAAACAGCTGATTTTGGGGAGTTGCAGCCTGACAGAGTGCTTAACCTGAAAGCTGGGG
The DNA here is from genome assembly GCA_013399915.1 of Illadopsis cleaveri. Taxonomy (NCBI): domain Eukaryota; kingdom Metazoa; phylum Chordata; class Aves; order Passeriformes; family Timaliidae; genus Illadopsis; species Illadopsis cleaveri. The sequence continues at coordinate 99,321 of VXBB01023414.1, forward strand.
GAATGAGCTTGGGAGGAAGCAGTGGTGTGAGCTAAGAGCATCCTCAGGGCACTATCAGCTCTCCTGTTCTGTTGAGGAGGTCAATACTCATGGTCTTTTTATACAGGCATTATTCAAGCACCCACATGCTCTCATGCTTGACTCATTCCACACTTGCACCTGGTGGCTACTGTTTCCTGATTTTGGAAAGCCTTAATATACATTGCACATGCCCCTTCTGAATGGAAATGCTATTCAATGGCATTTTACAGTGAAAGAGCCACAGCTGGAAAACAAAATGTTCTACAGAATTTTTGGAAATTGCTTCTTTTTTTGGCCATGAAAAAGCTTTTTCTATTTATCTTGAATGATATCATTATTCTTTTAGCTTTTTAGCAGTAATTGTCATCCAACTAGCCAAGAGCTGGAAATGCAGACATGTCTTCAAACCTAGCAGGGAATGGTTTTCATGTTCTGAGATGTGCACATCTTTCCACTGAAAACTTGCATGTGTTTAGGGCTGGCCATACATGTTGGGCAAGATGTGGGTCCCTGTCTCAGGAAAACAACAGTCCAGGTAGATTTTTGTCCATGAACTCAAGAGGGAATCAGATGTAGAGGGGATATAATGCAGGTACTACTGTCAAATACACTTTCTAGATGGAAATTTGCATGGGAAAACAAAGATACAGAAAAAAAGCTTGGATTTTTCAAAGCCATGGAAAGAAATGGGAGTAGTAAGACTGAAATGAAATGGAGAACTTAGGTCAAATTACTTCAGAGCATATAAGCTATAAGCTGCCAAAAGAAGTCCATCAAAGGAAAATTTACACTTGAATTTAAAACACAGCCAGGCAGATTTTTCTGGAAGCGGGAGAATTGTGAGTGCAGTAACCAAGCACAGAGCTAGTGCTTATCTAACCATTAAAAACGGTAGAGTCTGTCAGAACATTTTCTAATTCTGTTTCTATTATATGGGAATAGAGAAGATGGCAAATCTGTTAGTTCAGGGTGTTGACACAATACACTTTTATCACTTTTTGTCAACAGAACATAATTGTGTTCAGATTACTCCGTCACAGGGGAATAGCCATAAGATCCTGCTGTCCAGAAAAATAAATGTCATTTTCTATTTCTGGGAAAACGAGAGGGAAATAGGAAAAGCAATGCAAGAGAAGGAAAACCTTGGACAAACTCTATTCTTGGGACAGTTTTGGTTACGCAGACACTGTGACGATGAAGCAGTTACTCACCCAAACCTGACAGCCTCCTGGGCTTCTAATTTGTTTCCCTCCTTGCCACCCCATCCCATTGAACCCAAACACTTCAGTGCTCTCTTCCAAAAGTCTTCTGTAAGTGATGCCAGTTATGGGGGATGAGCAGTGTGCCAACAGCAGGGGTGACAAAACCCTGAGGAGAGAGGGCAACGCTCCTCAGGGCTCAGGGACAGTCAGGGAGTGGAGCAGTGAGGCTGAGATGAGAGAGACCTCCAGTTTGATCAGCCTGACTGCCTTTGCTGTTGGATTTCAGGGGTCATGTTCCCAAAAACCTGAAGTACAGCCCCTGGGGAGATGGCAGCTGTGGGCTATCAGCTTCTCTCTCCCATGCTGGACCCTCTCTGCCTGTGGAAGGGAAGACAACTAAACTGCTCCATGCTCTGCTCCTCCAGAAAATCATTCCACCTCAGGCATTCATTTCCCAGACAAAATGCAAACTCAGCTGCAGGAACATGTCACATTTTTCAAGATTAAGCAAAGCAAGAACTAGTATTTTTAATAAAGCTGTTGGAAATATTCAGTTGGCTCCATTCTAATGGAAATAAAAGTCTGCCCATCCATCATCTTTCCTTGCGACACTCTGGAGACAGCTGTGAGTGGAAATCTGAGGGCTGAAGGGGCTTCAGGCAGGTACTGGAGTTTGTGCACAGCAGACAAAGGGGATTAGTCAGCGTGGGGAGGAGCCAGCAACATTTTGGGCTCCCTCATGGTCCAGCACAGGTGCAGTCCCTCCCAATTTCCTGTAGTAATTACGGCATGAATCACAGCAGTGAATTCAATTATAAAAATAGAAACATATTCTTAAGGGGAAGAAACAAACAGAAAAACAAAGTCCATTGTCAAAATCCAAATTCCCTCTCCCTTGTCCCTAATTTTATTTTCTCATAAAGTCATGTCACGTCCCACACCTTCCCATTAGTTTTTGACATGCTACTCTACCAAGTGAGAGACCCAGAGGGGATGGGGGATGTAGGAGTCTTAAAAAAGAAATAATTAATCTCCACTGAGAGTAACATGCTGCCACATATCACTCAGCATTGCATCAATAGCCTGGTGGCGTCAGGAGAGGTGACTGAGAAGGAAACAGGAACTGGCTCTTGATGCTTGATGATGAAAACTGAGATATTTAAAATCTCCAGTGCCCATTTGCTATGCAGTCTGCTCAGAGGCATGCAGTGTGATTGCAGCACCCAGACAGGAGAGTGTCATCTTCGGTGCTGGTGGTGCCACTTTTTATGGCAATTTAGCAAATGATCACATAGAGATGGAAACGCTGATTAGTGAACACACAGAGCCTTCGTGTACTCTGCTCAGGCAAAGCTTTGAACTGCTGGGAGCTGCTGTACTGAGGAAATATCTATCCTGCAGGTAGCTGTGATTCTGTTGCTGTCATTACTTAGAGTGACACTGTGTGTAAGCTTTGTGCATGAGCCTGATTGTCACCAGTCCAGAGGGGCAGCTGCATCTCAGCTGCAGAGAAGGTGCTCATTAAAGCAAGGGGCTGTTGGGAGAAAGAATCTGCCTTAGTCCTCTGATTGCTGTCATCTCTGGAAAAGAGGGGCTGATACCATATCTGAGCGTGAAACCCAAGAGGACTGCAGTTTTGGATTGAGTTTTCACTCCTGCAGTCCAAAAAGGCTGAGATCCAGAGTGAGGACTGACCCTGGCAACTTCCCAAAGGTTAACTGTAAGCAGGAACACAAATGGACTGTCCTTTCTACATCACCCATCCTAACTCTCCTTCCTGACCCTGCCCACTTCTCTCTTACAGAAGCCTCACACCGTGGTGGAGCCTTCCATGTCATTTTTTGACTCACCCAGGTACACTGAAGCTGTCTGGAAAGGGAATATTTTTTTTCCTTGCAGAACTGGAACAAGATAGGAAGAGTACAAAACCCACCCCAAAGCACAAAACCAGAATAATGAGAAAATGCCAGAGATATGAAAGAGTGTTCATGGCACTAAAGGGTCTGCAGGAGGCACACAGCCACAACAGGGAGGACAGGAGGCAGCAGCCCACTGCTCCCAACATGTTGCTCTAACTGACCAGGACCCTTATCCAGCCTCAGTATCCCAGCACACTCCTGTCCAGTGGAGCACCCAGCCTTGGAGCTTCTCTCTGTGATCTACAGCCAGATTAAATTTTGTTTGTTTGTTTGTTTCTTCACTGTTTCCATAAGCTGCAAAGCAAATGGTGTAATTTCCCCTTGGTTCTGGGATATTTATATTAAAGCACATATATATATGCATAGCTAGAAATCCAGAGGAATGCCACTGGTGGTGGGGATTCAGAGAGTGAGGAGCTGGGAATTAAAATGATGTTTCAGAAAGAGAAGGGCATACGGTGTCATTTTGTCACAGCTGTTCAGCAGCCCAGAGAAAATGCAGAGGGCTTCTCAGGTGGGGCAGGCAGGAGGGAGGCACCAAAACATGTTTTCATCTTTACTTCTGGAGAGTCTGAATGAGACCACAGAGAAGTAGCAGCAACAGATGTGCACTCAAAGCACTTTGTCAACATCCAAAAAATCAGCATGACAGGGAGGTGTCAGCCCCTGAAGTATCATATTTGACAGAGTGGCCCTGGAGCAGGTGGGCAGCTTCAGATGATTGTTTTTGCTCCATGATGGGTGAGCAGTGTCCAGTCTCAGGAGGTGCATTTGGGACTGGCTGCCATCTGATCCTGATGAATTGTGGCTGAGCCTTAGCTGTAGCTGGAGCCCTCAAACTGACACTGGGCTGAAGTGTCATTTGGTGGATTGTGGCAGCTCAACCAAGAGGAATGAAAAGCATATGAAGTTTTGAGAGTATAACAGCATCACTGGTATATATTGAGGGAAAAAAAAGTAACGTTCCCCATCTCTGGCTTTTCTGCTTAAAAGGGGAAACTTTCATTTTAATACATGAAAGAAATACCCCTGACTTTCCATTAAGTCCAGCTTACTGGAAATTTTAAACAAAAATTCTAACTCAAAGCTGCTGAGCCCAATGTCTTATTTTTGCATAATCACTGGTGCTAAGTGCTAAAATACAACTCTTCAAAAAAAATTAGGAGTTTGAAAATATCACATCTCTCTCCAATTTCACACTCACCATTGTCCTTCTCACCTAATCTCTCTCTTTATTAAAATAGACTGATTAGTTGTGCCTACTTGGTATGAAGCACAACTTCTCTTTATGGAGGCACCAGTGCAAAAGAAAAGGTAAATGGGGAGAGAGAAGGAATGAATAAATGATTCTGTTTTACACCTGGGCTAGTAATAGAAATGTCAACACAGCCACAATTCAGTGAGACACGTATGTGCTTATACTTAAGCAAGTGCTTAAGTCTGTTCAGATTCAGCTTCCTGCCAAGGACACACTTCACTTGTGGGACATATGTGACTTAAGAATATGCTAAGTGTTTCAGTGATTTGGTACCAGAGCAATAAATGCCCTTCACAAGTAGCTGGCTGAGTATGTGCAGTTATTTCTCAGATAAAGGGTGTTCACAACTGCAGTTTGGTTGCTGTGCTATCAGCCCTGCTGATCTTCAGGGGTGGCATTGATTGAAGGACACTGAGGGATAGAAGAGGTCTCTGGTCGTGTGTGTCTGCATTTATCTACCTAGATTTCTTTCTGTGTGCCCTGGCAAACTTGCCTTGATATCTGAAAAGAAAATCAGTCACTCTGCCAGTTTGTGAGTTATGGATGGAAATGGAGTGTTCTGCCCTGATGGACTCCAGGACTGGCCAAGAATGTTGTGGTGAGGCAGAGAAAAACATGAGCTGGGTGTGTCAAACAAAGGTGTGAACATCCTCAGACCAGGTCTGGAATTTCAGTAAGCACCTTTCCAATGAAAATATCAAGGATCACCAGGAGTTTTCCAGGTGTTTATGTCTTTGATGCTCTGGAAGAGAACATAAGGCCTGCCTTTCATGCTGCAAAGTGAATTGATGTTCTGGAGCTGTTCCTGAGAATTCAAGGATAACTTTGGAAAATCATGGAACTGACTGGAATCATACAGCATTACAATTGACATTGCTTTTTTTGTGTGTAAGTCACCCCCAGCTGTGCTTTTTACATCTCTTTTCCCCTCCAGTGGGTACATATATGGCCTCAGGGCTGAGTGTGCAGAGGGTCCTGTTGGGCAGCTGTCAGTGCTCCTGCTGCTTGTTAAACACCACAGAGGAGTGTGGGGATGCAGAGTAAATGAGTCGAGCTCATCACAGCCTTTGGGTAGCTAATTGGCTACTAAGCTTTTGAAGGACCACATGCATTAGCATCTAGCCCCACTCTGCTCTTTGAACAGTCAGTGGTCAGGAGCAAGTCTGATTAGCAGGGCTCTTCACTGCCTTCCAGCTCTGATGTTAACTCATGACTGACCTTTTGCTGCTGTGTGTCTGTGGAGTGCAGAGCCAAAGACACAGGCCCCAGAAATAGCTCACAGGCAGAGTTAAAGGCTGTGCTCAATACAAAGTGCATGTTGTTTTTAAAGTAAATAATTAGGGGTAGCTTTGTGGGTCTGCATTTTACTTAGAAGTTTCAAGCAGATGAAAGGCATGAGATTTGATTTTCAGCCCTTCTTTCAGCCGTAGAGAAACTTCAATGCAGGTACATTTATAACCAGGCTTCTTCAGTCTGTCGATGGCTGAAAGTCCATCAGGATTATTTTTGCAGGATTTATTTTTCACAGTTGCAAACTTTCTTGCTGAATGATGCATTACAGATCAATGCTGTAGCTTCAGAAATGTCCTCTAACTTAACTGGGCAGACCCCATTAACAACAATAGGTGAAATTATCTACCTGAGTGTTTTCTGAAGAGATGTCAGAACATCTGAATTGGCTCCAGGAAGGCTGCCTATTATTTTGATTTTGAAAACTGTTTCTTGTGGCCTGCCTGCAACTGCATGGACTGCTGTCTTGAACATTCCCCAGAACTCAGACAGTTATTTATTATTGAAATGCAAGCTAAGAGCGGGAAACTCTTAAAATTCCCCAACGCTCTCCTCTAAAAATAAAGATCCATTAGTTCCTCCTCGATAAATAATTCTTAATTGTTCCCTCAGGTGAAATTGGACTCCTACCTTCTGCCTCCTTGAGTTTCCTTCTTGGCTCTCTTTGTGGGTGCAGCATTTTTGTGTTGCTCTGCCATTGCCATTCAAGTGTTAAAGCCAAACTTTGTGAAGCCATGTGGAGGGCAACACTGCCTCTGATGTAATTCACATAGTAGCCTGGAATGACCCCCATCCACTCATGGTGACTCCTGTTTGTTTTGGACAGTGCCTAGAGCTCCATTTTTTCCCCCTCTATCTGGAAGATATCTTGCATATCCTCCCTGTTTGTGATCACACTTGCCTCTGATGTTTCCTTTTCAGCATTGTTATCCATCTCCTGGCTCAGACACAAACCCTGAATGCTCCTGGTCACCGAAGATCTGATGGCACTTTTGACAGAAGGAGATGACTAACCTCCACAGTTACACTCTGCCTACCAGAAATTCCTCCTGTCCTTTCCATGGTCATGCTGTTTTTCACTTTATGTCCCAAACAGCCATTGAATAGATGCTGTTCTTCACTCGTGCTACAGCAGTTCAGCCCTCAATGGCACTCTAGGCTGATAGGACTCTTTTCTGCTGAGCACTTGCTCTGGGCCCTGGGGGCATGTGAAGGTGCTACAGTTTGATTTCCAGGAATGGTCTCCAGTTGTTCCATGCCTTGCTGTGGAAGAATCCTGTGCCAATCCCCCATTTCTTCTTACTAGCTATTATCTCTAGCTATTCTTATCTTAATGACATTTTATGGAATGATTCCAGTATTTATTCTGTTTCCTGTCTTTCTTTTCTCTCTGCCTTTTGAAAGAGGTGCTGGGGAAGGTGCTCAGCTGCTGTGGAACAGCCCATGGACAGAGAGCTCAGAGCTCTGTGCACTTCCAGCTGACAGAAACTCAGCCAAGGGCTTGTCCCATATACAGGAGAACTTCTAATTTAAATGAGTGCTATTAACTCTGGTTGTCTTCTTGTTGGTTTTTAGTTTGAAATTAACAAAGCATATGACTGAGTTTTTCTCAGAGTGGCTTCCAAAAGGGTCCAGGGGTCAGGAGACTGTGGTGAGACTTGGCAGGTAGGAGGGCTGCCCCTGTGAAGCCTGCTTGCTCCAGCTAGAGTGCTCTTTTTCACTTTAATACTCTCCCTGTTGCCATCTTAAAGACATTTCACTCAATTGAAGAAGATGTGAAAAACAAAAGATACCAGCTCATGCCAAGATGTATGTGGGAAGGGTAAAGAGACTGTGTGAAGCACCAAGAATTATATGCCCAGGGACGATCAGATTTGTGCCATCTTTTTCTAATCTTTTCTATTCTATTTGACTGTGGTTTGCCAAAGTCAACACCACTGATTTTAATACAGGTGCCTTTGTTCCCAGAAATGGTCTGAATGAAACCTGGGATTATGAATTCTTTCCCATGTCATGCTGAATCTTGGGAAGGTTTCCATGCAGCGGGTAATCCTTTCATTTTTTATTTTTTCTTTTCCTGTTCGCTGTTATTAACTTTCTCTACCCGGGTTTGACACTGTTGTGGTAAATTTTGCTGTCCCACACCAAGGTGTGACCGAGGGGCTGTACCCATTACAGATGGAGCTTGTAAACCTGACTTTGGGTGCTAATGTGTCTTGGAAAGTCCAATCCAAATAATATCCAAGACGTGAAAATTGCAAATGCTGTATGGAGAGGCTGCCAGACTCATCTGAGTCAAAATTTGGGATCAGGGCTGAAATGGAAAAAGACTTTGGAAATCTGCAAGTTGTCCTCCACGCAGGCCCTTCAGGCACTCTCAAGTGTGGAATATGGGAACCAAGTATGAAAATAAAAGTAATGAAAAAAATTGCCTCAGTTTCACTGTTCCTTTAAAACTTGAATCTCAGCCCAAGGTCACAAATTGGTCCTCCTTGGTTTATAGACTTATAAAGAGACCCTGGGCAATGTTTTGAGTAAACCTGGGCTTACTGATGGCTTAGCATTAAAAAAATACGTGAAATCTGTGGTTCTGCAGAGTTCCAGTGTGAAAGCTGATGAAACTTGTTAGAAGGGAAAGGAGGTTGGTGGTTAATCACATACCTGAGACACAAGCAATGAGGGTCCCTCTTGGAGAGGCTTTTTGGGACAAGTCATGTCACATCCTTCTGTATCAGCTTTATCATCAGTAATGACAGGATGGGAGGATTTATCTGCCCTACCTGCCTGCCTTATTTGCAAAATAGTTTGAGAGCCCCTGGAGATGGTGTAATAAGTGTTAAAGTTACTTCACTCAAAGCCATTTAAAGTTTCTGTCTTTGGAGGGGTAGGAAATCTCACCTTTAATACAGTGAAGAGGCAGCAGCTGACCTATTAGTTTGCATCCTACATATAGTGATCCATCAACACCAGGATCAATTTTCTGAAGGTCACTAGCTCTCTTAAATCCTCTTTGAATTCAGACAGCAGGGATTTGGCTTCTCTCTCCCTCACCTGCATTTTCCCTTCTCTCTCTTTTGATAAACAGAGGCATTGCAGCTTTAAGATTTTAAGACCTTTCCCAGATGGAAAAGGTCATTTGTCTTTCACTACTCAACACTTCCTTCATGAGTTCATTTAAACATTGCCAGGCATCAGAAGAACAGAACTCAGCTGTAGGGTTATCTGTGTCTTATTCCCCTTTTGTGTAGGTGGCAAAACTGATCTAGAACAAAACTGTTTGGTTCCCATAGCAATTTACAACTTGCAGAGACCATAATACCGTACTCTTCCCACTCCTTATCTACACCTGTTATGTCTTCCTTTGCCACACTGCTAAGAGCTACAACACTGGCACTATTTTGAATGGCATCAAGCAGGCCATTTTCCCAAGTTTCACGCAATTTCTCCCTGTTTTGGGAAAGCACAGGATGTATTTTAAATCTTAGGAGCAAAAGGCAAACATTCTATTAGCCGCTTTCAATTGGATTCTCAATGAAAAGTTAATTAAAGGAGTGGAATGAAATGTATTACAGTGCATCTACTAATCTTGGTACATTATTTATGTGAAATCAGTCATCAAAATTAGTCATGTGCACTATCTTGCTGTGTGTGGTCTGGTCTGAAATGGTGTGTTTGTTTCTATTCAGCTCCGCTGGATACGGTTAAGATACACATTTGATGTGTTATGTAGTTAGATCATATTTTGAAAGTTTATTGTGCTCTCTATCTCTCTGTATCTGCAGGCTCAGAGTCAGGGGACCATTAAAAGCTTTCAGCTCAGCTGTGCAGCGTGCCTGGGATGAGACAAGTGACAAAAGTCATCCTTTCCTGTGAGTTCCCAGGCGCAGCTGGCGTGGCGCTAGCCTGGGCACATCCCATCCCCTCCCAGCCCTTTGCTGTGTTTCCCTGCTGGGTTCTGGTGCTGGCCATGGCTGCTGGGGCCAGGGGAGCAGTGGCCCACAGAGCCCTGTGTGACAAGAGTGGCTCTGGGAGAACAAGAGCCCTGCTGTGCCCCCTGGCCATGGCAGTGCAGGAGCATCCCCTGCACCCAGCCCCAGGCCGGTCTGCAGAGTGCTGCCTGCTCCATCAGGAGTGAAATCCCTCTGGTTCTGCTGTCAGACTCCGGGAAACTCTTACCCCCTGCAGGTACCACGGGGCCTGCTTTGTTTAGCTTTTCTCACTTTTCACCTTAGGATAGGCACCAAGAAAAATCAGGGCCAACCAAGTAATTTCTGGGTGGTCAATGAGCTGCTCCTTCCCTCCCTGCCTTGTGTCCTGCTCTCCTGCAGGGAGAGCAGATAGAGTTACGGATCCCAGGAGAGGAGAATAGTTTAATGATCCCTCCTTAAGGTCACTGTCAATGCTGTTGCATAAATTGACCTACTAGGGGCTTCTGTGAGAGCAGTGCTGTTAACTGGACAGGGAGGGGTGTAGCATTACAGAAGTGCATGGACGTCTCCCACTTCAATCACTGGAGCATTTTAATTGACATTCAGTAACTCTCCTTTTCTAACAGCTGCCTTTAATAGGGTGAGCACAGCTAATGCCAGTCATGGGGCTGCTCTGTGCTCCCTACCACAGCTCCTGCTCGAGCTGCAGGGGCAGCCTGAGAAATGCACCTGAAAATATCATTTTTTCACTGCAAGGGGCAAATGTCAGTGCACAGCCACTGATTTGCTCAGCACAGCACAGGCTGTGAGCAAGTGCAGCTTGGATGGGAACAGCTAGGTTTAGAAATAAGTGTCCATTTTGGCTGTGGGCTGCTCAGCTCAGGGGTGAGTTGAGGCTCTCTGTGAGTTTTCCCTGGAAGATGGGGAAATGAGCAGGTTTTCCTGCTCACTCTGGGGAGCAGGGAAAGCAGTGCAGGGAGGTGGGGAGGTATTCCAGCTGGTCTCCTTTCCCTTGGGTGCTTCCTCACCTTTCCTCATTGATGTCCTTCAAACCTCTTGCATTTTTAAACTTGTGAAAGGCGTTTCAAACATCACGTCCGCATCTCCTTGTCGGAAGACAATACACTTTTGGAGACACTTGATAATGTGGCAATAATTTCATGCATTCCAGCTTTACTCTGCAACAACAAATCACCAAAACCTCTTTCACCATCACACTGCTTCACTTACTTGTGGGCAGCTTAAGAGTTGATATAAGGACGTGACAGGAAATCCATCTTTCAGGCTCAGACCAGACATATTGATGGTACAAAGTGAGGATTTGTGCTCTTGAGCATTTCTCCACTAACTATAGCAACAGGAAACATGTCTAGAGCTGCAAAAGGGCAAAATAAAGAGGAGAGCAAACCCCATGATAGGGCATGGTGAAAAGCCAAAATGTATTTTAGACCAAGATACATTTCTGCTCTCTGAATGTATTTTGGAATTTTTTTTGTCTTGAAACCAATGCATGTCTCTAGTTGAGATGCACTATGCTCATGAGAGATTGCAAGTTATCTTAAGAAACCTAACAAATCTGGTGAGCTAGAAACAGCCACTCTTGCTCCTGTTGGATAGGGCATCACTCTGGGAACAGTCTAATTTCTTTCCCAGTTTCTCCCAGTGGATGAAAACTGATTTTTACTCTGATTGTTTGAATTGGGCAGCTGGAGTAAAGCTCTCAGCTGCAGTGTAAATGAATGGGGGGATGCCAGATGTGAAAAATCCTCTTGAAATTTCAGTGCAACTTCTGGCAAAGCTGGGAAGCAAGCCACACTCTGGATAATTTTCCATATTTTATTACCTTCTCTCCTTATTTTTCTGGTTAAAATGGTTGAACCTGGGCTCAATGTCTTCAGTTTCCAACAGGAGCATCATTCACTCTGTGTTCCAGAATGAACTAAAGCAGTAAGCATAAAATGGATATCTCTTAATCAAGGATGCATCCCCTCTGACTTTTCTCATAAGATATTAATAAGGGAGAGGCATTATCAGATTCCATTTAACAGGTGTGTAGAAGAAGGGGAAATCTCATGATCATTTAATACCTTCTGCAGGAACATCCTTCATCAGCTTTTGCTAATTGTGAAGATGAAGCCATTTTCTATTTTGTTTCTCACTTAAAAACACAGACAAAATTCAGGAGACAGCAACAGCAATTTATTTTCTAGGTTTTGCTTTCGTCGTGCAAAGGAATGCCAAGGTAACCTCACAGGGTTTCATTTAAAAAGAAGAATTCAGAGGAAAAATACCATGGCTTTAGCCCACTGTCTCTATTAGTTTATTAAAATATTAGTCTTGTAGGTGTGTTAGATTGATTTGCCTTCCATGGTGTTTAAAAATAGCTGTGAGAATAATGGGTTTCATCAAAAATCATTAACTGGGACGTTACTTTCATTTTTTAGCCACAGAACAAAGTGTCACAGCCAGATTAAACAAGCCAGAAAGCATTTGGAGCGCACACAAACAGCCAGAAATTTTTATATCTATACCTTAATCATGGAAAATCCTGGAAGATATTAGCTGTCTTCCCCTGCAGTTTGGTCAGAATCCCCAGGAAAGGTCAGATTGTTCGAAGTGGCTGGTATTTGTACCAGCTGACATGCAAAGGCTCAGTTATTTTTAGTGGTGTGCCTGCAATCCACAATGCTAAGGGACTGAATGAGATTGCAGAGATGAAAGGACAGGTCAGTCTAACAACTGCAAATAGCTGTAGCTCAGTGAACTTCTAAATTATGACATTACCAAGCCAGAGAACTGCCTAGCTTAAGCACAGGTTTTAATCCTTATGGGGTAATGGGATCCCACAAGAGCCCTTCTTTTGCAGGGGTGAATTTTATTTTGATAAAATTTAGTTCCATGTGTAGTGCAATCAAACTTCAGGGCTTCCCTTCCAAGTTTCCCTTATGAGCTGTGTCATCTTTATCTGGTTGTGTCAGCCAGGCCCCTCTGATGGAGTTGGTTTTTTTTAGCTGTAGGACTTGGACAGAGTAAGAAGAAACTGGGGTCATATGAGGAGAGTGTGAGGACTGGGAAGAAATGTGGATCCAAGTTCATCAGGGGGAATGCTCACCCCTTTTTGCTGAATATTTGGTAGGCGAGTGACCCACCATAGATCAAGAGGGAGAGTAAGAAGACATTTCTGATGAAAAGGAAAACACTGATAAAACTTATGGGAAAAGATAAGGGCAGTGACCGTGGCCAATAGGAGTGAAAACTCCTGTAAACTGGTGTGAAACTCCACATCTCTCTTGAAGAAATCACTCACAACTTCCAGTTTTACTGGGCTAGCCAGGTTTCTGGGGAAAAGGTGCTTTCTACTCACATGCAGGTCCCAAACCATCAGTGAATGACAGACATGGAAACATGGAAACAGCCAAATGGAAGAAAAAGGCCCTTGCAGTCAGTTCAGCCTCATGGGAAAACTCCCATTTCACCCCAGAAGCAGCAGGCAGGGAACAGCTGAGTCGTTGTTTCTTTCAATCAGTTTGGTTTGGTGTGGGATGCCCTTTGGAGCACGGCTGATCAGGCCAAGCATGAGCAGGGTGTTATCTCTGAACAGCTCATGAGCCTTCCTGAGCAGATAGCCTGGAAAGAGCCCCAATGACTGGCCCTAATCCTAAAGCACAGATAAACCCCCTACAGCCAGGGGGACAGAGGAAATTACTGATATTCACTCATCTATTTATATTTAGACAAAAGATTAAACAGCTTGGAACTGCCATGCTATGTCTGTGGCAAGGCTCCTGCAAACTTGTGAGAGCTTGCAAGGCTTCTCTGCACAGGCTTCACTGGAAATGGACTTGGGATTGTGGACCTTTTCCAGCAGAGTGTGCCTCCTCAATGAAACAAAGCTGTGTTTAGAAAGGAAACAGACTGGTTTTTTGGGGTGAAGTTACTGAGAACCATCATTCTGATGAAAACAAAAGGTTCCTGTTGAATTTGTGTTTTTAGAAAACTCTAAACAATTCCACGGACGTGTAGCATTGTCACTTTGTGAGGACTGCAGGCACGTTGAAACAAATCTTTGCAAAGAGGATGTTCTGATGCTATCAGGGCAAGATCACTCAGGATTTCAATTTCATAGAAAATTTCAACCTTTCTTGTTCTTTTCCCGGTAACGTACACAAAAAGAAATAATCAGAAGATTGTAATATCCCTGGCTTCAAAGGGAAATTCCAGGTTTCAACCAGCTTTACTAAACCTCCCTCTACTCTTGATTGGCACTAGGCCAGTGCCAAGCAAGGCACCTGAGAAATTTTATGGAATTGCCATGTTTTTTTCATCATCCCCTTTCCCACATTTCCTCACAAAGAGTTTGTCAGGTGAGAGAAAGACACGTGAGAAGCAGGACCTCTTCTCTGTGTCCTGCCCCATGACACAGCATGGCACAAACAACCTTTGACCAGTCACCTGGAAATGCTTTGCTTGTCATCCTCATGTTATTGTTGTCAAAAGAGTTGGACAGAGCAACTTCTGGCTTGACTGTGTTTGCATGTTTTTGAGGGCTAGCTCCAAGAAGCATCTTCTGACCATTGCTGTCTGCTCTAAAAAGACTTTTTTTAAAGGGTTTTGGTGTTAGAGAAGATATTAGCAATTGTTTTTCAGGTAGTGTTTCAGCTGTTTTACTGGAGGCTCACAGAGTCTGGACGGCCTTGCCTTCATTAATTTGTCAGATGGTTGCTGTGCTCTCAGTGCAGTTCCCAGCCTTCCTTTTCCCTCACTTTCTCCCCAAGTCCAAGACCTAGACCAGTATAGCCTGTGCTTGGGATACTCAACATATGAAAATCAGGAGTGACAACTCCCACACCATGGGACACCTGCTCTCCCAGAGTGGCCTGTGCAGGGTAAGAGTTTTCCTCAGGATGGTCTGAAGGGATGGCTTGGACCTCTGCAGGAATGCAGCCTCACCACAGAGTGGGTCAGGGTGGAGGGACCGCTGGGGTGATCTAGTCCAGCCCCCCTGCTCAGGGAGGATTCCCCAAAACACAATGCTCAGGACTGTGTCCAGACACATTTTGGATATCCCAAGGAAGGAGACTCCACACCCTCTCTGAGCACTGCCCCTGTGCTCAGCCACCTGCACAGTAAAGAAGTTACAGATATCTTCAGTTTCTTCTCCAAATTCATGGGCCTTTAACGTGTAAATACGTGGCAAAACCACTCCCATCCAGCAATTCAGAAATCCAGCCTAATGATTCCAGCTTGCCCCGTGCCTCACCAAACACAAGGCCACAGAGGAGTTTTCTTCCCCAAGAAGAGATGAGCGAAGAGAATGGTGACAGATGTTAATTAGAGTGTAAATATCACCTCTGGAAAGAGCTCAGACATGTCGTGGGGCCTCCCAGGATACATTTATTTCCTTGGAACTTGCTTGTTGGTCCTACAATTAGCATTGAGCCTGCCCCTGCAGTGCACGGTGTACTGGAGGTGGCATTAAGGAGGACTTGTTTTCTCAGACTTGTTATTTTCCTCCTTGCTATCTGCAGTGTATATTTATGTTAATTGGAGCAATACATCTGTCCTCAGAATTTATCAGATTCAAGGAGATAAGATATTGCCATCAAAGCCTATTCTGAGCTGCGAGCTCCCCAGTAAATCAATGCTACATGAGTTAAGATTGCCTTGAGATTGTCTCTAGAACATTTCATCTGCCCATATCTGGAAAGAGTTTCTAATCAGAGCTCTGTAAAAAACGGCTTTAGGAATTTTCTCATGTTGCTTACAAGCTCTGTGGTCTCAAACAGGCTTTAATTACCAGGGCTTCAATGGCAGCAATTTTATGATGTTTCAGAAGTGAAATGGTTTATACTCCGGTGATAAGGACTTCATAGGAGCCAGTAAAACACAAAGCAGAATTCCACAGCAGGAGATGGATTTTTTTAATGGATTTTTACAGATAATTCTTAGCCTTTTCCACCAACAGCGAAGATACATAATGTGTTAATGGGCACTTACACTTCTTTATTTTCAGTACTTTTACCTGGTGCTCCTACCTTTCACTTTACCATGTTTAGACCCAAATTCAACCCCCTTTCTGTCCATTTGAATACAAAAAATGCCAAGCATACTTCCACCTACCACAAAAAAATCTACCTTTTAGGACAGCTGTTGCCACAACACAAGCCCTGCCACAAGCTCCATGTGGATGACAGTGGTTGGCATTCTGCATTCACATGCTGGCCACAATGGAAGGTAAATATGGGAGGGTGGTCTTGAATGTCAGAGCTGAAGTAAACATGTGGTAGCATTGGGGTGGGTGAAGACTGCCAGTATATACAAGAACAACTTCAATTATCCAGTGCTGCTGAGTCTGGACTTCTAGAAGGATAAATATTTACTACTCTAAATGAAATATATATGTCATACAAGTGTTTGTTGCAGGCTGTCTAGGATAGATTAGGAAAGAAGAGTAAAAATTGTGTAATTGTGATGTGGTCCTTGAACTCGAAACATTCCTCTGAGCTGACAGGTGCTATTTTAAAGTTCTACCACCTGCGGAAATCTTCATCTCAGTCTCATTAGAGGAGTTCCAGTTTGTCTAACTGGGGACATTGTTCTCCCTGCAGGCACTGGGGTGCAGAGCATGCCCTAATGAACCCTAAGTCCTGTCCTTGCTTTTGCCACCAGCCTGTGGTGTGAAAACAGGGGAACTGTTTGTCCTCTGTGGTAGTGCCAACATTACATCTGCAGTGCCAGCCAAGCCTTTGCTCAAGACCAAAGCTGTCCATGAGATTTGGGTGCAGGTGCAGATGAGTCCAAAGCACAGAGAAGAAGACAGGTTTGACTCTTCTGCATTGCGACTTCCTCCACTTTTGTGGCGGAATAACTCCCGGTGCTGCTACAAAGCAAATAATAAAGCCACAACGTTTCACAGTTCAGTTTTACTTTGCTGGAAGGATTTGGCCTGACCCAGTCCCAGCCTGGACAAGCCTCTGTCATGTGAAGGCTGCTTTGATTTATGCCTGCACTTAACAGGATCCAGGTGGCCCAAGGAGAGCGTGGGGTTGTTGTCGCTCCGGATGAGCGCAGGGTGTTTCTCGCCAGGTCACTCCAACAGCAACACGATGTTGGCCATTCCATGACGCTGTAAATCAGGCTGCAAACCTCCCTGTTTGGAACAGTCAGTGTCATTGCCTGGGGCAGCACCGCAGACACTGCTCTGTTTGCTTTGAACAGAATTAAAACGAGGAATAAAAGCGCTGCTTTTGACAGCAGTTTAATTTTAAATGGATGGCGCGTTAAATGCCGTTTCTGAAGGCAGCGGGTTAATTGCACGGCCTCTTTCCACTGCATCTTGTTTATAGGAATGGACTGAATCACCCCTCCTTGCTGTGCCTCACATCTCTCAGGGCTGGCTTTCATTTTGGCCGAGCGGTCACCCCTCTGCAACATTTTGATACGCATCACAATGTTTTTGTTATCAGACTGACGTTCTCAGACAACCCACCCGAGTGAGTTTCTGGAGCTTGGCAGCACAGGCATCTTTCTGTTTACCACCTTCCTGAAAATACAAGTTGTTTTAGTGAGGATAATTGATCCTACTCAAGAAACACACTGATTTTACCACAGCTTCCTTGACCCTCTTGCTGGTTTGGGCACTTCTGTAACCCACAAATTGTTGTGCCTCTATAAAGTGAATATTTTTTAAAAACAGATCTGTGGGGAAGCTCTGGGTGTTGATATGTTGATTTTTTTTTTTTTTTTTGCAAATGGGACCTTGCTAATTGATATCAAAATTTAGTTGGTATATCTGGTCATAGACTGTAAAGTTTATTTCTCATAAGATAACAAAAAAAGAAGTTGTTTAAAAAAATTAAAGAACTGGAGGACAATAAAAATACCTGAAAATCATATGGCTATGGGGCTTCACACTGAAGATATATATTTTTAAAATTATCTAGAAAGCTTTTCTTGAGTGCCAAGAACATCAGCAGAGTGTCTGTGTTCAGACACACATGTAAACACTAATGTTTCTGACCCTTTTACTGGGTACCTTCTCTTTAGGAGCACGAAATACATTGAAAGGGCCTCATTTTCACTGGCTGGAGCTCAGTGTATATTTGCACAAACCAGCTTGTATCAGAATTTGGCCCTGAAAAGCTTTTTTTTCCCCAATGATACATAATAAATCTTCCATCTGAGGGATTTTCAGACACGCTCCTACTTGACTCAGGAGTAGTGTTTATTGGAAAAAAAACTTTGATGGAAAGTTTTTTTTCCCCCCCCATCAGTAATATGTGGTAAAATAATAATAAAAAGAGAAGTTTGTGAGCTCATGTTGCTTTTGGGGAAATTTCATTTCGAAAAAGTGATGAAAAAGTTCCAATAATGTTGAAACATCCTAAAGCAGCTCCATACCTGAAAAAATGTCAGATATATTATTTTCACTTAAACTTGTGTCATTTGTTCTTAAAACTTGATACTATATTACATATTAAAGTATAAAACGTCCATGGGGGAAATGCAACTTTTAGTTTCTGCCAAATCAAAAATTTGCCATGTGAAAGAATACAAATTTTGCTCTGAAAGGGAAGGATATAATTTCTGGAATCTCTAAATCTCTGTGAAATGAAATTCACTATTTTCCTTTTGAAAAGACAACCAAAAAGAAAACAATGTATTGGTTCATCAAGCAACCTGTTTTTTTCTTCTGGAGTCCTGCTGTCTTTTGGGTTCTAACTTCACTTGCATTGTTTTGTTTCAAATGCCTCAGTTAGTATTTTATGGAAAGCTTTCCCCTTCCAGGTTCAAGGTCTGTTGGCTGAAATTTCAGAGAATGCACCAGTCCATTTCCTTCTCTTGACCTCAACATGTTTTCTCTTGAGGCTAGCTGTATGAAAATTGTGTGTGTAGTTAATCAGCAAGAAATTGCCCTGGTGATAGATAAATCCACACGACTTTCTAAATTTTACAAAAGTAAAAATACTCATTGCAGGTGTGACATTTCCTCCTGTGGTTCTCAACTACAATTAAGAACGTTTTTGTTCACGTTACTCTGCAGGAATTTGCTCTGTGCTATGTAGTAAGTAAGGAATGGTGGGTCACAAGCAAAATATCCCCAAGTAAATCCTGTCAAAAGCAATGTACTTACAAAGAGCCACTGCAGGAGAAAACCTGGGGGACAGCAGGTCAGGTGTCATCTGGTTGATCAACATCTTCATTAAACTACCAGTTTCTGTTTCCTGAGGAAACTCTCATGCAAGTATTGGGTGGATATGGGGAATAAATTACTGATGAGCTCTTGCTCCAAGCCAGTAGCTTTCTTCCATCCACAGAAAACTGGTGTGACCACACAACTGTGGATCCCCAATCATTCCTCCACTAGCAAGAAGAAATAAACATCAGCCAGTGCATGAGGTAACTTCTTTTTGTCTTCTCTGGGTGAGTGATGTCGTGGAGGGAACAAAACTGGGATGTGTTCATCCAAGAACAACAAATGACTTTTGGGAGAAAGATGTAGTGCTTTGTTTAAAAGCTGAGTTTGTACAAACTGCATGACAACAGGAAGGGCTTATAGACAAGAGATACAGGTCAGTGTCTAATTGATGTGACAAGACATTCACCCTGACATAAAGAAAAAAAAAAAGAAAAACCAAACCCAGAAAGGAAAGGCTCAAAAAGCCTTGAGGTGTTTTGTGTCTCTTGACAGGTCCTTCAACTTCCATGTCCTGTGACTGTGGATGTCTCTATGTTTTAGAATGCTGTTCTTACTGAATGATACCAGTCTTCCTCAAATGTAAAGAAATAAGTAGCCTCCTTCTGGAGCCAAAAAAGGAGCTTGTTTAAAAGTATCTCAGCCTCCAATTCTCCCCTGTAGGGAGGTGTGGAATAGCTCTCTCCAAACCTTCAGTTTTTCCCTCATTTCTTGCAGAGAACACTGCAGGGAAAGACAGCTCAGAAATGAGGGCTCTGTGGTGAAAGACAAGTCCAGATATCGTGGCCAGCTTGCATCAAATGAAGCTTCTGCTAGTGCCATCTAAGTGAGTTAATGTTAGTGTGCCTTTCTCAGCCCTTGGAGCTGGGTATCAGCAGGTTCCTTCCGTGCATGTCCGCTTCTTCTACCCCCAGTACTCACCTAAATGAGTTGAGAGAGGATGGAACTTCACAGCTTGTCAGCCGAGAGTGAGCCAATTTTCATCGCCCATGTTTTGAGATGAACAGAGACAGAAGGAAAAAAATAAATGGAGAAGCCTACACATTTAATCTAGGAAAAATATGACAGCCAGGGAAGCGTCAGTGCTGTGGGAGAGAGCCAAGAGCAAAGACTCTGGGGATGGGGCTGCCAGTCTGCACTGCTGCCCTCTCTGCTCCTCTCAGCTGTGACAGCTGAGGAAAGGAAACCTTCACAGGAGGACACTGCACCTTCTTTAGGTTGTGCCAACAAACCCAGACTCTGAAGGGTGACTTGTTTTTCTGTTTACTGTTTGTTCTCATTCCTCCACATCTTCCCAAAACTACTTTGCAGGCAGAATTTCAAGGGCAAAACATTTGATTTTTCCAAGTACTGGAGTTTTCTGTGATCCTGCTCCAGTTTGAAGTGGTGTCAGTAGATGCATTAAAACATTCCCTTTTTTGTGTGCTTTCCCATTCTGCTTTGGCAGCAGACTGGCTTAAAAATCGAGAACTGATCCTTCCAGTTGTTCTTTTTGGGCAGACAATGCAAGCATTGTGCATCACTTAAACGGAGCAGATTCCCGTTGTTTACACTTCTTCTTGTGGCATTGTTAGGCTTGAGCAATTTGTCTGCTGATAGCCCCATATTAGGAGCTCTCCTCTGCAGAATCACTGGAAGATATGATCAGAACCAGATCCGTGGTGGCAGTCCACAAGTCACTGCCAACTCTGTGGAGTGATGGACAGGCTTGTAAAAAGGCCACGGGGTGAGCTGAGCCAGAGATGTTTGCTAGTTGGAGTGGCAGTGTTGTGTATGAATGATTCACATCTGCCGTGAAAGCAAGCACTAAACGTGAAGAGAAAGTAGATAAGGAAAGAGATGTGACAGAACTTCCAGCTGGATTTTCTTTCTTGGACTTTGGAGTCTCTAAGCTGAAATGCATTTGACTGCCGTATGACACAGTAAGAACAATAATAATAATAATAATAATAACTTAAGCCATTTCAGGTGTGTTGGTATTTGTCACCTGCTTTGAACTCTTAATTTTGCTTCTTTCTCTAGAGAAGGGCATGCTGTGAACACGGGCAACTTGATATGGCTTTCACTATGGAAAGGCTTTCTTGGAGATTTCCACTTTCAGGGAGCTTCCTATGAAGCCATGCCGATGGTCTAATTAAAAGCTTATGTGGCTGAGGCAGATAAATGAAGGGGAGGTTTTATTTGAAAAGAACACATGCTGCATGTGTTTTATCTTTTACCTGAAAGATATTTTGATTTGCCCCATCCCACAAATGTTTGCACCTCTGTACTGGCCTGCATACAGGCTGCACTGATTCCTGTTCCCAGCCCTTTCTGACACCGGGTCCGTCTTGCTGCACTCCTGTTAATGTTTTATAAACTTAAATTCTGCTTCTCAGCAGCATGCCTTGCCTGTGATCAGTCCCTGCTTTGTGGCCCACGATGAAGACAGCTCACCTTGAGCTTTCAGGCACTATTTGTTGACCTTGGTCTGCAGGAAGCAGGGATTGCTGGAGCATGGCAATCCTTTCTGGGAAATAACCCTCTGTGACTTTGTCACACAGATTTCCTTGTTTAGCCCCGTCTTCACAGCTCATTACAAGTGCAAAACCACTTATTTAAAACACAACTGTGGCTTGTTTCATTGCCATTTTCTGAGAAAAAGTTCTTTTTTTCCGAACACTAGCAGAAGTTACAATGGAGTGTGGCACCACTCCACGATATCAGCTCCTGGTGTCATTCCAGTGGAGCTGACACCAGCAGTGATCACTACTGCAGCCTGTGTCTTCCCCTTTGTGTTTGGCAAAATTACAAGGAATTGGTAACTGGGCCTTGTAATGGTCTCTTCTGGAATTTTCCATGCTGGGTGTATTCTTTTACCTGACTATTTTCGGGAATGTTCTAGCAAAAGCAGCTCCTTTATTTTGAAGGCCTAAAACATGGTGAAAAACTAATATTGAGCAGCTTTAAAGCAGTTTTTTGCAGCTATTTCATCCATAAGCTTGCAGTGCTGTTTTTCTTTGGAGCAGGAGCTTGAAAATGAGCTGGCTGTAACACCAGGTTATGGCTTTTCAAAAGAGACCTATTGAAATCCCTGAGCATGGCTGCCTGCACACTCTCAAGCTGTTAAACTCTTTTTAGACAGTGGCTTCAGCAATCATTTGGAAGTGCTCTTCGAGGCTGACCAAGACCATTCAATACAGGGTAAGGAACAAGGAGTCTTTCTCTCACTCAGCAGACCCTACTGAAGGCAAAATGAAGGTGCTGGAGAAGAAAAAAGCAGACTGGGGTACAGCAGCAGCAGAGGACAAAGATTGGGTGGGATAATAGGCTTTTGAGAGGCCATTGTATCCCTTTCTGATTTTTTTTCCACTGGTCTCTGCCACCTTACACACTGCCAACAGCTCATTTTCCTCATCCCCCATGAGTACTTGCCAAGAAAGGAAAATGCTGCTTATATGCCGATATCAGCTCCTCTCTTAGTTCAAAAGGTAGAGGTATAGCTCATTTCTCTCAAAGTCCAGTCTCACTGGTTGGGTAGGTGGAACTCAGTAGGTTTCCACCAGTGGGAATCCCTGTTTTTAAAATTTTTCTTCTTAAAAAAAAAAATAACAAAACAAAACCAAGGGTATTTTGTTAGCAGACACTAGAAGAACTGAATTGTAGTGTCTGGCATTTTGGCCTCTAGCACTCTTTGAGAATGATATTGAGGAAATGAATCATGGTTTGTGCTGAAGGAGGCTGTTGTTAGCCAGACCATTGCCTCACATGTCCTAGGAGATGGAATACAGACAGCAAATGAGGCAGGGACCTTGGTGAAGAACACAGAGGATGGTGAGATTGGGGGACCTTAATCCCTGACTGTCCAGAATCATTGACTATGTATTGGAGTGTAGCAGGGACCTCTAATGTGATACTAGAAAAATTATTTAGAGTAACCTTTCCATATTACTTAACTCATGGTAAATTTCTCCTTTACTAAACAACTCTGACACACAGAAGGATCCAGCCTGTCAAAAAAAAAAACCAAACACAAAACACCACAAACCCCGCCCCCCAAAAAAACCCAACCAAACAAAAAAACAACCAAACAAAAAAACAGAAAAAAACCAAAAAACAAAACCCCAAACAAAAAAACCACCCAAAAAACACCCCACAACGAAACCAACCAAAAAAACCCCACTGTGATCTCACCTAGACTTGGAACTACAAAGGTTTGCATTTGTACTTTTCTACTTTTGTCCTATCAAAGTACAGGATATTAATCACATAATCAGAGCCTATGTGATTCACATTAGAAAATACGAGTTTGGGCTTAATCCTTCTAGGCCTTGTCTCCCAGGGCTGTAGTAAAAATTAACTGATGGTTGTGGAACACTGTCAAACTGCAGCAGCAATATGATAGGAAACTCAGAGAATATAAGAACTCGCCTTGGTTCAGTACAATGCTTGGATATAGAGAACAGCAGATAAGACCTGAAAACACTGTTGAAATTACGAGGTTACAAGAGAATAAAAACCACAGATGGATTCAGTGAGCCCCAGCCACTTTGTGATAAATAAAGTGAGAAAAATAGCACGTGTTAAAGTTCTATAACGGGCACAGAGAAGGGCAAACAATTGAACATGAGAATGGGCATTTCCTACTGTGCAAGTATGAGAGCTGCCAGCCTTGGATTTTGGTGGTGTGAAACTGTGGGGGGTGGTTATTGCAGCAAATGCAGGGATTTTGCTGCGGAGTACCTCAAGGTGACCTGGATCTGTTGGCACACAGAGGACTCCCATGTGATGCTGTTCCACAACTCCAGGATCTGCAGCCCTCGGGCACTGCAGGCCTGTGCCTGTGCTCTATTCCAGCCCCAGAAGAGCCCATCAGCTGTGGTCTTGTGAGCCATTGAGGCATGATACACTTTAGAAAAAGTTTCCTGCCTTTGTGAGAGAAGCATCCCTGCAAAGCTGAGGGACTCCACTACCCAGGGCAGGGCAGAAAATTCAGGAAAGGACAAGGAAGGGTTTTCAGAAGATGGGCTGGTGTGACCTGAACAGGGTTTAGGAAGATCTTTTCACAAAATAAATGCAACTTATTTTCTCTTGCTAGACTTCCTTGTCCCACACTTTTCATTCACCACGAGCCAAAAGAGACCAGAATACTAACCCTCAAATTATTGGCAATTTGTTCAGCTCTCTAGAAAAATGCCTCCAATAAACACAAACCCTGCAAGTCAGTGTAGCATTAAATCAAATCTTAAAAGATGAAAAATGCTTCTTTCACTGTTTTATCTGAAGCCAAAAAGGATATTGCTTTACATTTTTTCGAAATAGAAGTGCATAGCTTTACTGCTGCCTTCCAGCACCGAGGGATGTTCCCCCTGGTAAGAGCTCATTAATTTGAGAGTAGGCTTGATTAGACTAGAACTGAACAAGACTGAAACATTTCATTTCATTCTTTCACACTAATCTCTTGGCAGAGAAAAACCTTTTTTGCCCATCACCCCCACTCAAAACACAAACAAAAATAAGAGTTCCCCCTCCTTCAAAATCTGTATGGACCACAAAATAGCCTGAAGGGCTCTTTTGTTATTACCATAAAATGCATTACACAAGTGAATAAAATAGCTGTTGGTAGCTCAGGTCTATGGGATACTAGTAATCCTATATAATTGCCAACTTGTGGGGTGATTGGTGAAAGAAACCTTAAAGCCTTTTTATTTTATCTTAGTAATGATGAGGGAGTTACCCAAAACATATGAATGCATCTCTCCTCCTTTAGACCATCAAAGGTTCAACAATGAATTCCTTTCTTTGGGAAAGCTGGGCTTTAGTCTGCCATGAAACTCAATCCATGGCCCTCTCATTAATTTTGCTAAATAGATTAGCCAATTGGAGATGCTGCTTCAGAGGGAAGCAACCTCCAAAACAAGTTTTTCCCCATTCTCAAGGTGAGATGTTTTGCTCACAGGACATCCTTTCAAGTGCACTGGACTACTTTTAGACTGGATTAGCTGAGGCAAATGGATTAGTCTTTGTAGGTATTAGAACCAAGGGCCTTTAAGAAAGGAAAACAAGGTGCCTAGTTTCACCAGTATGCCACTAAAAGCTACTTAGTGCAAACATCCGTAAAACTGTCAAGAATGAGGACTTGTAAAAGCAACTGTAAGCACATCCTCGAGCTAATTGTAAGACACACATTTACACAGAAATATGCAAACTGCAAACACGGGCTGAATAGGGACCGTCACACACCTATCTGCTCTCAGGGAGCACAGGGAATTTTTTACTGGTGTTTCAAAGGTGAAACACTGCAGCATCTGCTAATTTTTCTTCCAAGCAAGTCATTTGATTAAGGCATTAATCCTCTCACAAAAGTAAGCCCCAATGACACTCCCCTTTGCTGGCTTTCTGAGGGTCCCTCCCAGGGAGGTGCTGAGCTTTACAGAATGGGGGAATCCACACATTCAGGGCTGGGCCTGAGACTGATTCCTTCAGTCACTTCTTGCCCAAGTGTGAAACAGTAAACCAGCAGGAGCAGAATGCTTGTGTGAAGCTCAGAAAGTGACTGAAGAAGGCAGGAATTTAAAATACTTCTTTCTCCTAAAAGGCTTCCTCCCTTATCCCAACAAGCCTTGACTTGACTGGTTAATGAAGGACATGTTCCTATTCCTATAGAAAATTTTAAAAATACCCCAAACCCCATAATTTAGATGGCTAGGCAATACATACCACAAAAACAAAACCAAAACCAAACCAAACCAACCAACCAAACAAACCAAAAAACCCCACAAACAAACAATCAAAAAAACAAAACCCCAAAAACACACCCCACAGAGAAAAAGGGTTAAAATACAGCAGTTCCTTGACCTGCTGCTCAAACACCCCAAAGGTTATTAACCTGTGTAGAGGGTTCAGACACGGAAGGAGAAACCTTGGCATGCCAGCTGGCATTAAAACTACTGCTTGTATTGTGTACCTCTCCAATTTACTGCTCCTCACATGTCTCATGTCCTTGGCTATAAAGGAGGCAGTTTGTCCCAGGAAACACTTCCATGAGGAACATCTCACTACATCATGTTCTAAAGGGTGTTTTGCAATCATTCCCCTCCTCACTAGAAATGTCAGGAGGACATTTCTGTTCTGAAGGTAGCCCAAAGTGCAATGCTTTTTCCTTTTCTTTCAGCAGCATGGATCATGGAGGGCCTTGATTGAATTATTGCCTATTCTCATGCAGGGGAAAGGACTCCCTGAATCTTTTTTTAGTTTTTCAGGATCTTTCCACTTTTCTGCTTTGTCAGTTGAAATATTCTTTTTCCAGTGATGCTGGTGATCCTACTGATGTTACAGAGCAAAGAATGTGGTGAAAGCCTGTCTCATTACCCATCACTGTGGGTAGTAGCCTATTTTCTGAAAGGATATAGTAATATCAAACTTAAATGACAGTATCAAAGTTGATAATGAAAGAAAAGGAACCCTTTTGAAGAATGGTTATTCCTTGGTTTTATCGACCAAAAGCATTAAAAGGATGAGAATAAATGGTAAATGCTAAAAAATAACTTCTTTAATATAAAAATGCTTGAGAATTATTGTGGGTCAGTAAACATTCTACTTAAAAATTCCATGAAAAAACATGTATGTTATGATGGGATAGTAACACCTCACTGAGTATCCTTTAAAAATCTGTCTCTTTTGCCAGTGAAAGCACACAGAAATGACACACACATTTGACAATGGGTTCAAAATATAATTTTCCTTATCTTTCTCATGAGCACTATAGAAATGTCTATAAATTCCACCCAGACACAATGACCTACTGTTCAGTAGCACCTTCCATTCAAGGTCTCCCAATTCATTACCATAATTTGCAGAATCTTAACAACTCCCTGAAGAGGAAAGAACATTTTTCTGATTCAGATTTGTCCTTTTGGCAGCTACACTGGGAACAGTGCACTTATCCTAAGGTTGTCATTGGACTTTTATCTGCTTTCAGAGCTGACCCTGCCACACTCAGTGGGCACAAGGGAAGCTGTAAGTGTCTGGACCCGTTCCAGAAATACTGAGATAATCTCCAGGGGTTTTATTCATGCAGATACAAAATGTTGATATAAATTGTCAATGCTGTTTTCAGAAACACAGAGCACCTACACATCCCACTGTGAGCAGCTGGAGCCTTGGATGGTCAGGACATCTGAAAATCCAGGCCCTTGGGAGGCAGTATTCCCTGAGGTGACCTGAAGACAGCACTACCTTCCAGAACACAACTATTGAAACAGGGAAATTGCAAAAGGCATTTTTATCATAGAATGGTTTGAGTTGGAAGTGGCCCTGGAGATCATCTAATTCTAAAACATCTGCCATGGGCAGGGACACCTTCCACTATCCCAGCTTGCTCCAAACCCCATCCACCCTGGCCTTGGACACTCCCAGGGATCCAGGGGCAGTCACAGCTTCCCTGTGCCAGGACCTCCCCACCCTCATAGGGAAGAATTTTTTCCTAATATCCAATATAACTCTTCCCTCTGTCAGTTTTAAGCCATTCCCCCTTGTCCTGTCACTCCAGGCTCTGGTCCCAAGTCTCTGTCCAGCTCTCTTGTAGCCCCTTTAGACACTGGAAGGTGCTAGAAGTTTTTCCTGGAGCCCTCTTTTCTCCAGGCTATCCCATCCCTTTGTATGTGACCATGGCACAGAAAGTTGCCACCCACAGCATGTTCACATCAGTGCTTTCTTTAGGTGCAGCTCAGTTAGTTGGAGAGGGGGAATATTGGGAAAACCCCCCTGTTTTTATGCAGCCAAGCCATCAGGGCTGCTGGAAATGCAACAGAATACCTTATTTCCCTGCCTTGTCTAACACCTGTGCTGCTTGTTTGTGGGGTGTAAGGAGCAGCCTCCCACTGTGACACATCAGGGTTTATTTATTATTTATTCTGATCGCTGACCCCAGTGAAAGGAAGGGGCTCTTGGTGGTACCCTGAAAAGCTGCCATGGAGCTGTTGTCCACTGTCAGAAATTCTCACCCACAGTTAACAGCCACATTGCAGGTGGAGGAAAGCAAGAAGTGCCACATGCAGGCTGATGAGGAGCACAAACACCCTGCACCAGCTCTGCTAATAGATCTGATCACAGATCAGGCCAGCAAGCAGGGACAAGTGATAGCAAAGTAACGTGAATGAAGGTAATGAAAACAGACTGGAAGCAGATTTAGGATGAACATAATTAGAGTTAATGTTAGCACTGAAAGCAGAGATTTGGGGGTTGGCGGTGCCTGGGGCTAGTTGACGTTTATCAGCATAGCTTGACTGTCTCTCTAAGTGGGGTTTTGTACCTGGGAAGGGATTCTGACATTTTGTTCACAATTGGACCACCTGCTCACGTCTCGTCAGCTAAAAAAGAGCTTAAAGGCTTCTTAGCACACGGGAGGTATGGACCAGGCATGCAAAAATATTTTAGTCTTGCATGCAGCATCTCTTAGCCATCGCCACAGAAATAGGTGCCTCTTCTTTATGTCTTTATTCAGCATAGTTAAGGCATAAATATCTAAATGAAGCCCATTTCTAGATAGAAATACATGAAGAGCTCCTTTATATGTCTGCAGCTAAAGACATGTTGCAGTGCTGGGATGCACTGAGCTCTCCCAAGCTCTCATCTCTCCGTGCTTCTCCCTACCCCAACCCCTGTGCTATTGTGGTGATCAGCACAGACCGAGGGCCCCACCATGTGTCTGCTCTGATGTGTCCAGTGCCAGTCTGGGGAGTGTGCCACAGCCTCACTTTGGAGTGTAGCCTTGACCTCTAACAGGCCAATATATTGAATATACTGTGTCTCATGCACGTTTGCTTTGCTGTTTGTTCTAAATGTCCAACTGGCTCCCTGAGTGCTCCTTTTCAGGTGTAGTGGGGAAATCCTTCTGGGATGATGGTGGCCTGTGTCCCACTGCAATCACAGGCTCTCCTCTGTGACACCCACAGGACAATTTGGGACAGGATGGTGACTAGCTGCTTTTGGGACCACACCAGTTCAGTTCACTTTTTCTCCCTTCATGGTACTTCTTCCACTTGAAGCTGCTGTGCTACTCTCATTTAACAAGAAACCAATTTTTATTTTTCAATCCAATCGTTGGAAAACTAGTATGGGATAAC
Organism: Illadopsis cleaveri; assembly: GCA_013399915.1. Classification (NCBI taxonomy): domain Eukaryota; kingdom Metazoa; phylum Chordata; class Aves; order Passeriformes; family Timaliidae; genus Illadopsis; species Illadopsis cleaveri. The sequence goes on from VXBB01023414.1 coordinate 128,242, forward strand.
AATTCTAGCCTTGGCACATTTAACAAATGCACTAGAGCCAAAACAGATAGATTTGGTTATTTATTTCTGTCAAGGATTGAACAAAAAACTTCCACTTGAACCCCTTGAGTCCCTCCCCTCCTCCTTTCCTCTCCTTTTCTCCCTTACACCCTTCACCAAAGTTCAGCTCAAGTTGATGAAGAATGTGTATTTTTTGAATGGTAAATGCCTGGCAGGCCTAGGAACTATCTACAAGACAGGTGTGTGGCTCAGGCAGCTTCCAACTCCCTGCTTGGGACTGATAGTGCCTTTGTAAGAAAGCAGCTTCAATCCTGTCCTGGAAGAAACATTCCTGCCCCTGGGGGACAAGTGATTCATTCAGTCAGTGAGGTCAGTCCTGCTGCAGATCTGCCTAAGAGAAGCTGCGAGCTGTACTGAACTTAACTCATAGTCACAAGCTATTATGGAATTTGTGCTTTCTACCATTTTGCAAAATGGGAGAAATTGTGACCTTGGACTAAGCTCAGGTCTGAAACTCAATGTCACCAGAGTGAGCCATTATCTCAACTGGAGTGGGACAGCAGGGTGTGACAGCAAACCAGTCTGCAAGGGAATGAAACTCCCCAGGACTGAAAGATAAAGGGAGACAGGAGGAAGAGGAGATGAACACCTTGAATCAATGAGCAAAGTCTGTGATTGCTGGTTCCCCGCTGAGGTCTCCGTGCTGGGAGGGGATTCTGAGCAGAAGGGGATGCTCAGGGGCAAAGGGGAGTGAGTGAGGAGGAAGGAGACCCTAAAAGAACTGGGAAGCTGTACAGGTTGTGTGATGAATGCACAGCTGAGGAGAGGGTGTCTCCAGGCACAGGGGATGTGTGACCACTACAAGGCAACAGAAAGGAAGAACATGTGAAAAGGAAGGATATAAAACTCTGGGTCACAGTCCCCAGGGCGTTGCTGGGGGATATCTGGGGCTGTCAGGAGTTTGCTCACATCCCTCCTCCAAAGACTTCCCAGGAAGTATTTTTGCCTCATCTCTCACCACCTGCCAGCTCCTTTGCAGGAGGACTGTCCCCACAGCAGGTGCCCTCCCTGGCTTGCCTTTCCTCTTGCAGTGGAAAATCTGAACTAGCTGTGGGCTGCAGATTTTTCTTCTGGACTAAAACTGTTGTATAAGGCTTTAAAAAAAAA
>VXBB01023414.1:129453-140157 GCA_013399915.1 Illadopsis cleaveri
AAAAAAAAAAAAAAAAAAAAAAAAAAAAGCCGTGTTGAAGGGAGCAGTGGCGTCCTTTAACAGAGATCAATGGGATTGAAACATCCAACTATTTCCTGATTTTATCAATTTTCCCCATCCCTTTGAATTATCTATAACTCAGTGGAATTGCAGGAGAGATGACCATTTCTGTTATTTTTTGTCAGTTGAAAAAAATACCTTTTTTTTTTTAAGAGAGCTTAGAATATTTTGAGGATATCTTGCTACATAAATTATTTATTGCTGGGCTGCCCAAAAGCTGTGTGGGACTGACAAGATGCCTGGGAGGAAACTGTATGCAGGTCTGACTTTAAGAGTCTTGGTGCTTAGGGGGCTACACTGATGTCAAAGCCAGAAAAACGTGGCTCTGCTTTCTAACTAGGGTCAAAAATTTCAAATTAACAAAAAACACTGAAGCAGTATCAAACTGTAAAATTTCTTAAATAACTAAAAATATACAGAAATAAAATCTACTTTGACAAGGAGAAATTTAAGAGCTGCTTGACCTTCCAGCCCTATTCAGTCAAGGAAACTTTCCCCCTCACTGTCTGTTTTGTCTTTCTAGACTGACCATAACCACCTGGCAATTTTCTCATAGCAGAGACTTTGTTGAAGACTTTGGCTGTAATGTCTCATGAGTTTAGACACTCTTGCTTAGATAGCCAATGGTGACCAAACCAGAACTCCTTGTGATCAGCCTTTAAAGAGACAATGTGTGCTGTGATTTATGTAGGAGGTACTTTTTCTTTTCAGTGTTTTAGGAAGACCTTACAAATGCTTCACACCCCTGAGCCCACCCAACACCCATTACTGACTGCCCTCCTCCCTTTGGGGTTTCTCATACATGCCCGTCTATGTCAATGGGAAACAAATGGGCAAAAAAGAAGTACAAAATTTCCAGATTTACGTCAAAACTGTGAGATGCAACAACATATGAGGACTTCCTGGCTGAGGACACTGGCCAGGCTGGTTTGGGTCAGAGGAACATTTCCCTTCTGCTTCTTTGGAAAGCCCATGGCTCTTGTGTTAAAACCATAAGGCTTCCTTGTCCTCTTGACCCCACTTTTAGAGCTGTGAGCTCTGTTGTGTTCTCTTCTTGAGTAAGGAGGAGTGTCAGTGTTTCTGTGTGTCGTGTTCCCTGGCCACGTGTGGGGTGGTGGCTGCACAGTGGCTGCTGGGTCATCCTGTGCCCCCTGATGTCCCCTAGGGTTAGGGATTGATAACTATTGATACTTTGGAGTGTAATTGATAGGGTCAAATCCAAGCCAAGTGAGTGTAATTGACAGCAGTCTGGGATATGAGTGTCTAAATTTGCTGTTTCATCATGATATGAGTCAATGAAAGTCACAGGTTTTGCAGAACTCTAAGAAGAATGGAAATGGAGAAAACAGGAACTGGTTTTTGGGAAGTTTCTTTTACCCACATTTCCGGAGCAGACAACCACAAGACATTCTATGACATCAGCTTTGGGTGCAGGACCTCTACAGGTATCTAAAAACAAATTGTTGCCCAATAAAATGGAACCTTTCAGACAGGCTTCTCCTGCATACCTTCAGGGTTCTTTAAATATGTTTGAACCACTCTTCCTTAATCCTCTACACCCTTTGGGTCACATACACAGCATCAAAATAATGGTTTATGATGATCATTGGGAATGAAGTTTCATGTTTCTAAATATACCTGTAAGGGTCAGAATTCACAGGTCATGAACTGACCTAAATCAAAAATCATATGAATGGGTTTTACTCTGTTCTTCCTGCTGGCTGGTTGTTCCTTGATGTGCAAAACAATTTCCAGATTGTTGTGCAGGCCACACTTCCTTCTAATCTCTGTGTGGCTTCCTCCAGACTCTTACGTGGCCCCAAGGCTTCAGAGTGGGACCATGGTTGGTTCAGTCACAACGGGATGAATTTTTGGCAGTTCTGGGTATTGATGATATCAATGTGGCTACCCAAGAGTGGGTAGAGCACTGGCCAGTGTCCCTTTCAAGCTTTAGAAGACATTTTAGACCTTGTGGTTGCAGCTTCTCTGTAGTCATTTTGAGCAGTTGATGGCATTAAGCAATTTTCCAGGGAAAAGTTCCTAGGTGTTTACTCTCTTTATCTTCCGTGACTCACATCAGTTGTACCAGGCCTGGCACAGCTGAACCATGATCAGTCCTGGCAGTGTTTTCTGAGCTGTTTTATCAGCACAGGGCAGCAGGGTTTAGTGAGGCCAGAGAGCAGCACATAACCACACTCCTCAGATCCCTCTGGTCCGTGTCAGCGTCAGCAGATCTGCAAGGGAGCTTGGCACAGAGCCACAGCACTACTCAGCAGCTCCAGCCACTGCAGTTCTGGCTAGAAACCTGCTGCTGCTGCCCCACAGGTGTGCTGGGGTCAAGCAATGGCAAAACCAGGCTCCAAACGTGACCTGCTGTCCAGGAGCATCAGCTGAACAACAAAGCCTGTAGGGAGACAGAGAAAATGCAATGCCGAGAATTCCCACTCTCCTGTAAATTTCTCATATGCTTTGTGACAAAAATGTCACATCTGAAACTGTCACACTCCTATCTGCTCTGCCACCCCCTCCCTTGTCCTCAGAATTCCTGAGTTTTCCCTCCAGTAATTCTGCCAGCCCAGTTCCTGGGGATAACGTGCCACAGCCTATGAACATTGGAAATATTGGTGGGCATCTGAGCTCAAAAGAAACAGTTCATCGATGTGTGTCTCAGTGTTTGTGTTCTATTTAAGCTGAAAATTCAAGAAATGAAACACACAGAGAAATAAAATTGCTTTGGGAAGAAAGAACATTTCTGATTCATGTCAGTCAACACACTAATGGCCTTCAGTGTCCCAAGAGTCCAGCCAAAGATTTTTGTGTATAGATGTTTGTCTGGAAGGACTGGCAGGCTCTTTCACTCAGGTATAAACTGAAGTTCAACAGATTCCAGAGTGATTCTGGTTGAGCATGTCCATATGACTGATGCAGACATTTCAAGGGAGAGCTGGGAGTTACCTGAGCACTGGTCAGCAAAGCAGTGGCACACAAAGATGGGATAAAGAGTCTGCACTGGCACAGAGACAGGGCGGTGAGGCAGAGAAAGAGTTGTCTGCCTTTCTGCCACTTTTATGTCTCAGTAGCTTATTTTTCAAGGAAGAAATACTTGAACATGAACCTGTGGCCCAGCAAGGAGAGACTTTGACATACACTGAATTTCCTGAAGATTTTCTGCTTCCTCAGAATCTATTCCAGCACTCACTGATAGATTCCTCCACCCTATAACATTGTCCAGAGATGGAGCTCAACCACTAAATCTGAAAAATAAACAAACACATCACCAAATGACTCTGAGCGGGGAGGGAGGTGAAGAGATAAATGGTGCACACATCTTGGGCAGCAAATGGATGTCTGAGAGACCAGTAAGTGGTTTACTTTGATTTGTTCACCCACTTAAGAGAGAATGGATGTCCTGAGGCTTCACTGGAGAAGGGAAGGCAACCTGCAAGGAAAAGAAGTCTGAGGGAGGCAAGGCAGTGGTGCCTCTGCTGCATTCCAGATAAAACAGAAATAGGGGTCTGCACTGCTGAGGAGGCAACAGAGAAGCTGCTGTTCTCTGGCATCAACAGTTTGATTTTCCAAAGCTGCTGGAGCAGGACAGGATCTTGGCACCAGTTCAGCCCTGTGGACAGCAGAAGGAGACTTGCATGTGATGACTGTCCCCATTTGTCATCCACTTCCAAAGATCAACCACGGAGCAGAGTGCAGCAAAGTTCACACCAAGAGCTTTCACCCTGGGCAGCCTTGGCCTCAACCTCCAAAGGCACCAAGAAACATCAGAATGAGCTGGTCATGAGGGATGATGAGGGTCATTGCCCTGTCCCAAATTAAAACCCATGTCAGGGATCACAGAACAAACCCCAGCCTTGACTGATGCAGTCACCTAAAGTGATGTCACTGGTTCTTACTGGGACATGACGACACCGGAGGAAATTCTGCATCATCAGTCTGGGAAGCCAGGAAATTCCCTGACCTGCCAGACTCCTTTGGATGTACAGGGACTTGTACTCTGTGCTCCACAAGAGTGAGGACTGAGGGACCTCATTAGATGTGAAAGGGAGGCTTCTCCTTGGCAATAAAATGCATTTGGTTCCTGGAAAAGTGGACATCTAATGCAAAGTAATCCTCAGAACCTCCAGCTGAAGATGAGTATAAATTAGGAACTCTTTGGATGATGGCAGCTGTCCCAGCCATGATGTCTCAGCCACAGAGCAGAGGAAACAGTACCCAATAATTTCTCTGAAATAGGGCTCAATTGTGATTTTAAAATAGCCCCACTCCCACTGGTGTCTGCTGTGTTCTGCTGGGCTGCAGGAAAGCAGGGCATGACCTCCAGCTTTTCACCCTTCCAGGCTCCCTGTTTCACACCAGTGCCTGTGAGGACAGCCCTGTGGTCCTGTGGAAAACCTAGCAGTGAAGCACATTGCAAAAAAACAAAGTGATTTTTTCCTTTAAGCCCAGGAAGGTTATCAACCCCAGAACTCCACTCCCTTCCACCCCTGGCTGCTCCCTCCTTCCACACACACTCCTGCCCTTCCCAGCCCATGTGCCTCGTTCAGGGAAACTGGTGACTTGGGGGGAAAAAAAAGGAGACTGAGTCATGAGGTCATACCATTATCACATTTCTATTCCAGTGCTTTCTCTCACTGCCTACAATTATCACTCCTTTATTCTTGTACTTGGCTTCTTAGACTTTGATCTGGTCCTTTGCTTCATACCCTTTGATGCATTTTAGCTTACATTGTCTGTAATCTGACCCCTTGCCATCTAATTCCACCAACTTCTCACAACCCATATCAACCACTCTCTCCCCCCTTTCATCTTTCTTTTGTATAAATGTATACAGAGCCGTAACAAAGAAACTACAGTGTAGTTGTAGCACTTCCAAGATCCTTAGAAGTGCTGGATAAAATCTCCATGCATATATTTTGCCCCTCACAGGTCATTTTAAAACATATTTGTTTATTCCTTTTTTTTCCCCCTCAGACAAAATAAAAATGCGAAAGAAAGAAAAGCTAAATATGGTTCTTTTTTCCCCCTCCGAGTTTGTTATGAAAACCTTTTTAAATTATTTTTGTTGTAAACCTATCTTCAAGTTCATTTCAATGACATTAGGGCTGTAGAGACACGGTGCATTTTCATCATTAAATACTGGCAGACTTTGATCATGCTTACTTTCGTTGAGGAAAAGGAAGGAAAGGCCAATGCTTACATTGCAAATACCAATTAGTGCAGAACTACAGTGAGTGCATGTGTATTTATAAATATATATTTAGAGGAAGGAAAATAACTTGGTTTTTTGCAAAGTAGGACCTGTGGGCAGAAATATATGGTTGTATTTTCCAATGTCTAAGTAATGCAGAAATAGACTTGAAATTCTCCAAGGTGATTGAGGAGCCTGAAGTCTTTTTAAATCAGTGGATTTTAAAACTTGATCATATCTGAATATTTGGGAATTTTCTTAACTGCAACTTCAGGTATTTAAATTTCATTACCAGTTAGGTCCCAAAATCCTTTAGAAATTTGATTTAGAATTCAATCAGTGAGACAGTTTTATGCACTTTTGTCCTATACTTCTTGTGTATATTTAGCAGTGTGTTGGAACTGAAGGAACAGAGAGCGAGAAGAGATTTTTTTAGATGCCTCTGCATAATCAGAAAGATATTTACAATATTATTTCTCTTTCTGCTTGATAATAACAGACTTGTAAGGGCACAAAGAGGTAGCTGGGGGCAGGTTTGCATGGTGGCTCTGACTTCTGACTCAGGAGAGCTACTTCTTTATTTTTAGCTGCTGGGAGGCAGTGATGAAGGCAGAGAGTGTGTTGGGGTTGAACACTCCTGGTACCTCTCAGGCAGGTCAGACAGGTCCCATACATTTAGGCAAAAAATTCTGCTTTATATTGCAGGTTCTCTGGCCACCCAGCTGCAGGTGTAACCTTGTTGTGGACTTTGTCTCTTCAGTCTCTGCTGAAAGATAATTCTGCTCTCCTCCTACAGCCAGTCCAGCATGGGAAAATGGTGGGAAACATGCTCTGAGCAGATGCTGCTGCTCCAGCAATCTGATCCACAGATTTCAAGGAGGAGATAGGAAAGGAGCAGGACCCTGTGCCTGTTTTGTCCTGCCCACCTTCCCCAGCAATGCTGGGCTGGGGCTGCCTTGGCAAAGCTCAGATAGAATGTTCTGTTTTGTGTTATGTACACGGTGTCTCCACACAGAATGGACACTCAGAACCCCATTTTTAATCCCTTTCTCTCCTGCAAGTTCTCTTCTGTCCAAAATGTTGCAATTCTGAATAATTCCTAGAGATACTTTGGGAATTTTCTATCTAATAAATTCCTCCATTGCCAGCAGTTCCCAAGGACGTCAGGCCAGCACTATTGCAGGTGCTGGGGAGAAAAACACAGAAAAAAACCTCAAAGAAAACCTTGAGGTTTTGCTTTGTCCTGCAGTAGTTAGTTGGTTAAACACCTTTTCTTGCTGGCTGATTGCAGTCTCTAAAATCATATTTTCCATCACAGTGGGCCAAATGATTCCTGGGTAGTTTGAACACCTGTGAACCTGGCATGCTGAGCCTCTAAATAATGCAGACACAGCAGTTCCCTCTGCACCTCTCTGCTCCATATCCTTCCCTAGCTGGCAAAACTCTGTGATAGAGACAGTGTTTTGCAGCTGGAAAATAGGTCACCTTCAAACTGTATATCTGTGCACACATATGTGTGTGGATATGCCCTCAGGTTGAACAAATGTATGGAATAGTTACATTCAAGGGAGAACTCCAGTGGTGCCCTTCCCTGAAGGGAATTAAATAAGACACTCAGGGCTGTAAATGTGGCAGGAGGCTGAACCCAGGGAGGGGAGGGACCCCAGAGGAAGTGCTTTTCTGGACTAGAGCCACTCAAGAAAGAGGAGTCTATCAGTAGATTAAGGTCTGATTTCTGTTTGGTTGAGGTTTGGGAGTTTTACCATGGTCACACATGTTCAAGTACTGAAACAGAAAACATGCCCTTGACACAAATGGCAAGAATTTTGCCTCTGAATAATCAATTTCATTCAGAGGTTTCTGTGCACAGTGGTGAACCAGCAAGTTTATTTATGCTGAAGAAGTTTGTCATCCATAATTGATGACTAAATCAGCTCTGGTCTTCCCATGGTCTGCAGCTCCTCTGATGTGGCTGCGTGTGCAAAGCAGCTTTGAGTTTGGCATGGATGGTTTGCTTACAATCAATTATGCAGGTGGTGGGCACAAAGGGGTTGTTTAGAGGACAGGGCAAGCTTCTGCTTCCACTTCTAAGTTCTCAGAGGCAAACACATTGTATTAGAGGACTCAGAGTTCCCATCTCCTCTCTTCATTCTCTGCTACTCATGACCTGCTGCTCATTCAGTGGTCACTTTAGTTTTATTTTCTCTGTTCAGTGCACTACTGCCATTTCAAAAAGAACATCATCACCCAAATCCACTCCCAAACCTATCTAAAGTTATTTCAAACCTCACCTTTTCTTTTGGAGAATACATGAGGCTATAAAAATATGGTACATCTGTGCATATGTACATCTACACATACTACACTCTAAAGAGTGTAATTAACTATTTTTTTACCTGGAAGTCAACATGAGTTTTACATTTAACTTCAAAATAGCAAGAAGACTTTGGCTCCACGTAGCATGGACACAACAAGTTCTTGCTCAGATGTGCATTTTGGCATGACTGCTGAAACAACCCACATTTAGTTATGGGAGTAGTAACCCAAGTGATGAGACCTCCTGCTTCAGCAAATCCATCCACAGCTGTTCTGCCCAGCTCCTGGGACCTGTGCTGACTTACAACCCAGAGTTCCTAATCAAAATCTTTCCTCTGAATAATTGAGGAACATATGAAAAACCTGCACATTTGGCTATATTTTCAATCCAAATCTATTTTCTTTGTGCATTCGTCCCTTCTTTTATCTCTACAGGGAAAAGTCTTGTGAGGGAAAAAGACTCCAACCAGACATTAGGCATTCCCTGTTTTCTAAATCCCAGGGTGGTTTTCTGAGCTCCTTTCCTGCTTTCTCTTGGCAGGGAGCTCTTACTCTGCATCCCAGTCCTTGTGGACCAGAAGGTCCAGCAGCATGCTGAGCTCCACAGGACCACTGACACTAAGCTTCTGTTGGCCACTTTCTTTTCCTGCTCTCAGAAAGGACTGAACTGAGCTGGGGCTGCTTCACAGAACTGTAGCTGAAAAAGGCTTCTACATGGCAATAAAAACTTAATGGCCTCAGCCATTAAATCAAGAGGTATCAGATCCTTTGATGGAAATATGAGTGTGTCTAAACTGGAGGTAACCGAGGGCTGAATTTGACACACATGGTGCTGATGACTTGTAAAATGTCATGAATGCTTGACCTGACATTGTTGAGACACAGCTGGCTCTCCAGGGTGGGATCTCTGTGGTGGTGGGAGGCGGGGAGGTGATGGTTAATGTGTCTTAAGAACTTGGTGAACCATTTGGAATGTTCAGGGGGAAAAATTTAAAATAAGCAGTTACTCAGAGGAGTTGGAGTGGCACATTGCAGTGTCATGTGAAATCTACCTGGAGTCTTCATGGGGTAGTCAGTAGGTGCAAATGCCCACTTAAAACAAAGGCGGGGTTTTGTTTTGTATCTGGAATAATCCATCACCATTTAACAGAACTGGGAATGCTGCAGATTTCAAATGGCATGTAGTCCACAAGACTGAGATTTTTTTTTTCCCCTTTTAACAGATATAGGTGCCAAATTCCAATTCCAGTTATTGGTAACTTTTTTATACAAATTGATTTAACAGCTTTGACTATCTCGGCCATAATGAGGCAGATTAATATGACCATGATTTAACTGTGAGAATAAGAAGGGCACAGCAAACAAAATTCACCTGTCTTTATAGGATTCTCACTCCACTGGATCACACAAAAAAGACAGGGCTTAGCTGAGGATGTGACTTTCTAAATCAGTGTGAGATTTGATTGCCTTTGAAAGCCTCTCTGGGTGCCTTTCTCCCCACTATGACCTGTAGTTTCTGCTCACTGCTTGGCCTGTGGCTTGTGGGTGGACACTGAGGGATTCTGCAGGGGGAAAAAAGGGATTTTGGCATTTTTTTTTTAGCAGAACTGGAAGGAGTCCACCTTTCCACAGTGCTTGGAGCAAGGGCCAAGGTAGATTCCACCAACAGGAGAATTAGACAAGCTCAGTGGCAACATGGGAGAATTTAGCTTCATCAATCCCATTGCACCTCCCCAGCTTTGAAGTGCTGTATGTGTTTATGCTTCACAAGACCAAAAGTCTCATTTTTTCCCTGGAAAAGTGTGTGTGTTTCAGCATGGTGTCATTCCATTTTCAGGCCATCCAGGCCTACTCTATAATTCTTCATGCTTCACAAGCAGCAGCTCATGGAACTATAAATGTGATGTTTCTTGACTAGACGGCTGATATCTAATATTTCCATTCAGGGCACCTCTGTCTTGCAAAAATCAGGCTATACATGACCCTTTCTACACATTTCTATTTTAAACATGTTGAAAAAGCAATCCCTTCTATTTTTAGGTACAGCTCAGTTCTCTAGACTGGCTGGTTCTAATAAAAAATTCCTCACTCTCTAAAGAAAACCCTGCATTGAAATCACAAATCCAGGGGAATGTCCTGTACTATTAGCAAACCTACTGAGATGAAAACCTGAGCTTCTTAGCACGGCCTCCAAATAAAAACATTAATCCAGGCTTGAGAGAAAAAACAGGCAGGGTAGAAATATTAACCCCAGGAAGTTTTCTACCCTCCTCCCACCCTGCCATGACAAAGACATAGGAAAACATCTTCATCAGCTCAGAGAGGAGATCAGGACTTTGGACCTCTTTCAGGTCTCTTTTTGTCTGGTCCACTTGGTTTGGTTGCTCTCTGTGTTTCTGATAGCTGCTTGTCTTCTGGAGATCATAGAATTCTTAAAGTTGGAAAAGGCCTCCAAAACCATCCAAAACCATTGGGAAAACCAGACATTATTTAGGGAACATTCTGTGGAAGAACTAACATACAGCACATGTGTGCTAACCACGGGAGGGACTCTCTGAAGCCACTTTGGGAAGGGTTTACCTGGTCCTTGGTGCTCTGTTTTCTCCAGTCTGGAGAGCTGGGGGTTCCTCAGCCTATTTGGTTGGATGTCTCACGTACATATTATGGAAGGATTGACTGTCCCCTCCTCCAAATTTTTCAGAATTTGCTCTTCAGGTCTCAGCTCTACCTCTGACTCCTAGTGTGAGCTCAGGCAGGTCATTGAGACCTGGATCTGAAGTGTTTACAAAAGTAAACTAGAAAGCTCAAGACTTGAAACTCCATTCATTTTTTGAGCCTTAGTTGCAAATCTGTAAATCTAAGGTGCTGTTAATAACTAAGCATGTACTGCAGGGAGAAGCAGCTTAAAGAATTTGTGAGCAGCTCTGAAACTGTAAATGGAGACACTCTGAGTGCAGAGATGGAGAGATAGTTCATGCACAAGCTGTTCCCCAGGGTGTGGAGCAAAGTACATTGTGTTTGCCTGTATCAAAACTGCACCTCAGGGACATGAACAGGAATGGAGTGTGATTGACAAGAGATTCCCTGAAAAAAAAAAAAAAAAAAAAAAAAAAAAAAAGCAAAAAAAA
>VXBB01023414.1:140183-154514 GCA_013399915.1 Illadopsis cleaveri
CAAAATATCTGCTCTTCCTTTTGGTGAACGTAGCCATGTATATTCATCTTTCAGCTGTAAATCAAGTGCCAAGGAAGTGCACCAGGAACTGTCAGAGGGAGAGATGCTTTAGCAACCCTGCACACCTGGTCATGCAGGGTGAGAGGTGGGGAGAAAAAGCAGATCAAGCTGAGTTAAGGCAAGTTGTGGTGTCTGCCATGGTGATTGTCAATACAGAAACTCCTGAGAGATACCAGACTTGCCAGGGTATCACCTTTATACACTTTAACTCAAGTCATTTTCAGACAAAATTTTCAGAAGACAAGAATCCCTGTGAGTAGCACCTTACAATGAACATGATGTGTCTGGCAAAATTATACCCAGTCCCTCACTCTATCCTTGCACTCTCATCCTAATCAGTGCCTCATTCCTGCTGCTCACTGGTTTCTTCCCCTAAGGGAGCACCAATTAAAATCATTGTATTCCTTTTTCAAAGGAAAGAAATCAGTGATTTTTCTTTTGGTTTTTTTTTTAGCCTTCACAGCATGAAGCATTGTAGCAGGGAGCAGGAAAATGTTCTTTTTCACTTTGTGTGGGTGAGAATCAAGGGCAGGTATCAGAACATGTCCCCTGTTTGGGTGGGACTCAGCCCATTCCTGCTGACACGTGTGGACAGTGACCCCATGGAGCCCTTTGCTCCCCACACACTGATCATTCCAGCTGTGTGTGAGGCCTGGATTGTGTGTTGCTGTCCACTGAGGGCTAAGAAAACACCAAAGGCATTATCCCATCCCATAACTAATACAATGAAGAAAATGCAAAGCCTGCGAGCACAAGTGGCTTTTTTCACTTTGACTCTCAGACTGCTCAGGTTTGTGTTTCAAATATCTACTTTTTTATCTAAAGAAGGAAACTGCATCTGTTACCTACCAGCTTGCTAATTTTCAAGGTGTTGCACACAAGGTTCACAAGCACTTGATTACAGGTTAGTCTACACTGTAATTTATAACTTTAATAAATCAGAACCAAATAGTACAAAACACTCTTTCTAATAGTTGCTTCATCTGAAATGTGAAAAATTGTGCTGATATGAAGCTCTCCACCACTGTAACCTTTAATTTCACTTTGAAGTGGTCAGGATGTGTCCTGAAACTGGTGGGTTTGTATATTTATCCTCTGGAATTAAACATATAATTTCATATTCTTGCTCTGTGCATAACTCAGCCTCATCTCTGTGGCCTTTGAGGGGCATCATGAGAGCAAAAGCAGGCTGGGCACATGTGAGGAGGGAGCTGCTCAAGGCATTAACCTGTTAATTTCTCCCAGGGCTGCAGGGTGATGCTGAAAATGTGCTTGAGGACTTGGCTGACGTGGAACTTGAGGGCTGGTTGAAGTGGATGGGGATAGAGGAGACTTCCACCCCTCAGTTTCCTTAGCCAGACAGAATCAGTGGCCAAGGCTACTTTGGTGATAATTTCTGCTGAAAATGAGCAAGGGTAGAGGAAAGCACTCAGAGCTGTAATGATGTATTTGTATGCTGGAAGAACTGTTAAGAAAAAATAATCATTCCCCCCGTATGCCTTCATCTGACATCCACACACGGGGGGAATAGCACCCCAAAATTTTAGCCACAGCTCCATTGGGCAGTGTGTTGGGTTGGACATCTCTTTATGGGCTCTGTTTCCACCCTTCCCTGCCCTGGCTGTCCCCAGCAAGGCTCATGAACCTGCTTCTCCACAGGTACCTGGTGCAAGTCCTTTATGGCATAGCCAGCACCATTTATTGCTATGGCAACAACAGGCTTGGGGCCAAATTTTGACCATATGGCACTGGGAGCAGTGAGGGCTGGATGTGGTGTAATATTTGGTCTCTGGAAGGAGGCATGTGCTGTCCCTGCTCTCCCCACTGAACAGCTCTGCATGGCTGGGATCTGCTCTGGCTCCCTGCCAGGCCTCTGACAGACTGGAGTGATAGAGGATGCTTGATAAGCCTTTGGAAATGAGTCTACCTGAAGGTGAGGGTTAGTGGAGGTGTTAACACTGATGCCATATCTGACATCTGCAGTACAGAGAGTCCCAGCTCTTGGCACCTGTGTTTTCCCATCAAGTAACACTCATTTGTTATCATATACACACACCACAGATTTACATAGCTTGTAGGGGTGAATCATGCATAATTGTGGCTTCTTACATGACAGTTCATATATTAACAAGGAACTTATTTGTGGTGAAGAAATAGAGCAGGAGCATGTGGACCTCTGGTGTCAGAACCACATTCATCATTATCTGGAGATAAAACAGGAGTTCAGTGGTTTAAAATGAAATGGGAAAATAATTGCTGGTTTGATTTGCCTGTACCATGGGACACATTGCTTTGATTTATGTGTTTATCTCTAGGTGCCTAATGAAAACATGATAGCAACCAGGAATCCACCACTCTCATACAGAACATAATGAAAACATCAAGAGTCAGGCTCATAACCACTTCCCCACGTCCTGTAGTGCCCATCTGGATGAGCACAGGGGTTTGTGTGCACAAAGAGAGGGTATTATCCAGGAAATGGAGACCTCTGCATGACTTACTTGAGTAAGTCCAGCTGGCAGTGGTGTCACCTGGGCCTGGAGCTGTCACCTGTGACAATGTCCTTGACTAGTGAAGGATGGCAACTTTGCCTGGGTGCAAGGGTGTCTGGCACCTTGTGTGTCAGCATCAGCTCATTAAAGGTTATCCCACCCCCAAACGTCCCAGAATTGTGGAAAATGACGTTCACAGCGAGCCCTACACCCGTCCCACTCACGGGTCTCATTTCCCAGGTACTTCTAAGGCTCCTGTCTCCTGGGGGGCTGCAGCCTGTAGGATTCCTGTAAAAGGGCTCCAAACCCAGGGAGCTTTTCTCTCCTGTGAGCCAAGCAGAGCAGAGCAGGCTGCCAGCCCTGCTCCCCGCCAGGTCTGACACCTCCAGCCCCAGCCCCAGCTCTGGATGTGAGCGCACAGGGCGGGGTGGCACGGCCACGGCCACCTCCCCCTCTGATGAGGTGTGTGGAGAAGATGCAGCCTGCAGGACTTTTGGCCAGAGTACCGGGAGGGAAAAGAGAAAAATGCATGGTGAAGAGGCTCAGTTCCCACAGAGGGAGGAAGAGGAGGCACCTCTGCATATTCTCTGGGTAGGGCAGCTCTGGCCACAGTGCATAGCATCCTGGGGAGTGGGACCCTTGGGGTGTTGAGAGTAGGGTTTTTAATGGCTCTCCCCGGGGTTGATGGATTTAATGGGTGAAGTAAGCCTGCTTTTATTTATTTTATTTTTTTGGCAGCTGCTGCAAGTGGAATTTTATGCATTTTTCTGGCTGTTACTGCTTGTCTGGGCTATTTAGATGTTGAGCTACACTTGTTTCTCTCATGGTGTTTTTTTTTCAGAGCAACTGAGACACCTGCAATGGCATGTTGTGGTACACTTCCATTTATGAAATGATCTGGTTTAGAAATGAGCTCTGAGATGGTTATTAAGAGCTGTGTGAGCAGTGTTGGAGCAGAAGCTCAGCAGTGGGTTACAGAGATAAGCTGGTGTCATACTCAGTCCTGTCAGCCCCACAACACCTTGTCTGCTCAGGGCTGGAGGGGGCAGCTATGAATATCTGTACCTGTGAGTGCTGCAGACCCCATTTCCTCTCTCTCTTTGATATTCTTTTCTATTCTGTTGTGGCTTTTCTTGCTTTTATCATTATCAAGGTGGTTAGCTGCGTTTCTGCTGAAGGGTTGACACATTACACTAATTAGGTATAACTGGGATACGTTGCTCAGCCAATGGCATGACCAGGTCTCCTTCAGGCCAGTGAACCTTTTGGTAGATAAACAACGTTCTTCGATTTTAGGCCTCAATTAAATCCTAGTGTTTGAGACCTTAATTGACACTTTGAATGTTTTTCTTCCCTCTTAACTTCTCTGAAATCTCTGCTACTGGATATAGCTTTTTGTACTATGAGAAACAAACTGACTTCCTCCTGCTGATAATCCATGAAGAACCTGTTCTGATAAGAGGAAAAACCTTCTCTTTTATTTCCTTATAATCATCCTAGGACCAAAATGTTCCATGCAAAGTGAATGAGGGCATTAGAAGTTAAACATTTGCTAATATAAATCAATTCTACTCTGTATGTGTAAAGCTTTGCTCTAGGCACAGACCTGGTATGGAGCAATATTTCATTTTCGTTACAATCTCCCCCTATAACTCAACTCCTCTCACCTTGCAATACTTTTGCTGCTCTCTGCTGAGCCCTCTCCAGCTTGTCACTTGTAACTTCTCACCATTAGTTACCCAGGGCACAGACTGGGCTGGACACTGAAGGTCTGCCAGCCTCTCCCAGTTGTGGCCTGGCCTCTTGGCCAGGTGAGGCCAGATCCCACCAAGAGCCTGGCTTTTCTCTGCTTTGTGCCTGCAAGGCTTCTCTGAGAGAAAACATCCCTCAACAAAACCGTCTTTTCTGCTACCTCATCATCTTGCACATTCTTAGCCAGGATGAAACATCCATAAATCTCTTCTTCCTATCAAGATTTCTCCCTGGCTCCCTTTCTAAGACTGGAGATGGTTTATAAATACACGAATCCCGAGATAATTTTTCCACCCCTCTTGGTAAATATCAGAATGGAGTGCATATTTACCTCCAGACTAGGCAGTAATGTCAGCTGGCAGTCGTGGTCTCTATCTGCAGCTTCAGTAAAGGCTGAGAAGGCAGAGTCACATCTACAGAGTTACACGAAAAGTTAATTGCCTTTTCTGACATTATGAGTGCAGTAACACCCAAAATAAAAGCTCTACTGAAAATTTATATTTTCTCAGTCAGAACACTTAAGAAATTGCTGTGACATTATGACCTTGCAGTGGAATAATGGTCTGGAAGACCATCTTCCCTCTGCTGTTATGCACCACTGAATGCTACTGATTTTCATAGTTAATCATAAACGCTCACCCTAAGTTAATTGATGTCCTCATTATGTCATACTTAACTGCAGCTTAGGAGAGTTTTTTGCCATTAACTTCTACACCAGTTAGCCTTAGAGCATCAAGAAGCAGTAAAAATGAAGAAAGGATCCCCAAAACCAATTGACCATCACTGTGACCACCACATCACCATTGAAATTTGTAAAGGTCATGAGAAAATGTTCCCTTCAGCCTGCACGTTTCTCACTCTGCACATTTCAGGAGTGTCACAAGCTGGAGTGATCTTCACAGACACCTCGAGGTTGTAACTAGCAGCAAACCAGTGACTGCCTACCAGTGCCAGTCCAAATGCTTCACTTTGGGGCTGAGGGTCTGCAAATGCCAAAGAGTTGAGGTTTCCACAGGGAACTCAGGATCTCTGAAGCTGTCTGACAGACATTGATGCTCTTGTGATAAAGCTTCAGCTCCTCGCTCCACAGCTCATTTGAGGGGTTCTCTGAACTGGAATTCAAAGGTAAGACCAAAATTCCCCCAGCTTGGGCTGTGAAGATTAAAGGACAGGTGGTGTTCCTCTACCTGGAATGACAGATTTTTGGGGTGAAAGGTGGAAGAAGTGGTAGAATGGGGCCACGGCCACAGCAGAAAATTACCAGACATCTGATTCTAGTTTTTAACCTCCCCTGTTTCTTCCAACACACTTTTTATGGCAGTAATTGAACTGCTGCTGTAAAGTTCAGTCAGGTGCACTCACTTGTCACGACATGAGGGGTGGGCCCTCTGCTCCCAGTGCTCACTGGCCTTGCTGGGACAGCCACAGAGCAACTTCCTGCTCCAGAGCCAGGCTGGCCCACCCTCTTACCCACTGCTTGCTTTTGCTCTTTCCTGTCTCATTCACCTCTTAATCCTAGTTAAAAGCTATTCAAAGGTTTCATCTTCGCAGGCATTTTACCTGAGGCATTAGTCCATCTCAAACCTTAATCCCAATAATCTTGGGAACCAACCTGTCTGGCTGACCTTCTGGAAACATCCCCGTGTAACGAGATGACATGGGCACTGTGGATCAACATCTCTATGAACACCTGATGCTCACACAGGGGGCCCAGCAGAGATCCTGGCCCAAAGCTTCCCAGCAGAAATTCCACGTGGTTACCCTGGAGATAGTCAAAACTGCATTTTGAGCTGTTGCATCAGGGTCTCGTCTATCACTAACATTATCTTTCAAAATTCCCAGCCTTGCACATCATGGTGTGTCACGTCTGGGGAAAAGCAATACTTGATTTGACTGATGTGCTCTAACTGGGGTGAACTTATTACTCATGGTGAGCCTATTAGTCATGTTGCATCTGCCTCAGTGTGGGGAGGTTCCCATGTGAGTACAAGCTGTAACTCCTGTGAGTAAAGTGCAGCTGAGATAACCCTGCCTCTGCAACAGGCATCTCCAGTTTTGAACTAGCTGGTAGCTGATATAGAATGTTCCAATGAATGCCCTATTTGTTAAGGTATTCCAAATAAACCCACCAGAACAGAAACCACAAAGTCAAGCTGTAAATCTTTAATCAGAGGCTGGTAGGAAACGTGTATGAATCCAGTGACACTGGCTTTGTCATCCTTGTGGTTTAAAACATCCCACTACAATATGAAATGTCAACCACAAGGGTATGGTGTGTGATTTCAGGGTGTCTTTTCCCAGAAGAAAATTAAGCTGGGTTTAGTGGATTAAGTATTTTGCCACAAGGACCATGGGAAACAGCTGATGGAAAATTCCAGCCCTGTCTGGAGGACCGATTTCTGAAAACACATTTCTGTGACTCTGGGAATACCATCAATGATTCTTTTTTTAAAAAAAACTTTATCCTAGACCCTCCTCAACTGGAATATTCACAGGTCATCAGAGGAATATGTATCACAATTCTGCAAATATATACTGAGCTCAAATGAAGATGTTCCAATGGTTAACCCGCATTGGTTAAAAAGGATTCTTATTTTTCCATTGGGTTTATCAGGATTTGATATCCAGCTGGCAATTTTTGACTGTGAGGAAGCTGAACCCTTATCACATAGCAGTGGATCACACTTTTCAGTAGAGAAGGGAAAAAAGGAGAGAGGAAGGGAGTGCTGTCTGGGTGTTTGTTTTTTATTTTATTTTGGTAAAACCTCCTACAGTCTTGTCTCTAAACAGTACAGATTTATACAACTGTGTAGCACAAAGAGCTGCTCAGCATCAGCCTCTTACAAGAGGTACCTGAACAGCATCTGATTGGAAAGCAGCTCACATTGTGCACTACCCACCCTTTTCAGCTGCCCCAAGGAGGATATGTGCCATCTTCCCATGGCCAGCACTCTGGCAGGAGCTCAGCTCTGTCATTCTGCTGCAAGACAGGCCATTAACACTCGTCCTACCAGGAAACTTGTGTGGCTCAGTTCTGCTGCTGGCAGTTTTGACCTGGCTTTGCCATCTATAAAGGCTTTGCCTTTGAAAAGAGGCATCTGTGCAAGACAAAACTTCACCCTAGTGTCGATTGGTTTCAAAATTTTTTCAGAAGACATCTCTGCTTGCACACCTCAGGAATCACAATATTAAACTAATGTCAAATCATCTACCAGCAGTTCTGTGCTCTTATCCCTTTCATGATTTATTCCTTCCATTCATATATCCACATCTTAATCATCTAGGGACTGATGTAAAGCCCATCCCAGTGATTAGAAAGTTTCCTATTATCTCGCCTGGCTTTAGATGATGTTGTCAAATTGTGATCTTGCTGCTGTTCAGGCCATTGGAAAAACCCTTGTTGATTTGAGGGAGGCAGGATTAAGGCTGTCTATTGTGCAGGGGAGGGCGGCACTCCTGTGATGCAATGTGACCTTTTCTTTTCAGAACTTGATCTTTAACTCTGCCTACTTGGCAATTCCCAGTGAGTGAGACAAGTTCATCCTCTCCCTGTTTTATGAGGCCATCTGGGAGGATGTTGCTCTCATAAGCACTAACCCTGCAACAGCTCCATCATTTTGAGCTCAAAATTCTCGTGCCAGATATAAATGTGGGGAAACTTTCCTCTGCAGCTTGTGATAAGTGGTTGAACCTGGCACAAGCTGAAGGGAGGGAGGATCTGCCAGAAAAGCTTTAGAGTGTCTAAAGAGGAGAGAACTTGGATCCTTCTGGTCTTGGAACCTGGGGAGATGGGATGTGGTTGTCTCCACAAATCGCTTGCTTATCCATCCTGATGAGTGCCTGGAGGCCAGTTACTCCTCCTGCACAGGATGGCCTTCATTCAGTGCACCCAGGATTTCTCCTGAACTCTGCATCCAACCACCCACTCCCTGTCCTTGCTGTATTTAATGAAGAAACATCATTCCACCTCTTGATCTGGCTCTGGTTAGGACAGGTGATGGATGTTCTGTTTCCCTAAACCTTACAGATTTTCCCAGCTGGCACAGCAATTCCACTGGTGGAGATTGGTGCATTTAACAGCTTTATTTGGGGGTGTTGATGACGCACTAGGTGAACTATTAACAGGTATTTTTGCATTTTGTTTTGAGTCTCATAGTAAAGTTTCCCACCTGGACTCTTGAGGCAGGATGTGTTAAGTCTGGCAGATTATTCAGACTCTGTGCAGTATTTCAGATAACAGCTCCTCCGTCTGACTTCACAGATCAGAAAATATGTGCTTTCCTGTGTCAGTTCTACATCTGAAAACTTGGACTCGTTTCTGAGCCCTGCCAGTGACATCACTAACCCTCAGACAAAGATTTTTTTTTGGGTGACAGTCACAGTGCCATTTCTTATACTTGGTAGAGCTCCAGTTCTTGATTTGGGTCCTCTTTCTGTCACCATAATTGCAATAACTTATGCTTTTAACAATTCACATTTTGCTTGTAGGGCTATAAGATGACTGCTGCCCAGAGCAATTTGGTGCATGTTTTTCAGTGTTTCTTGTAGTAACATATGAAATTGAGGTGAATTTAGTTTTCCCTGAATCAGAAAATGGACAAGCCTTTTTAGAGCATATTGGTAATTTGAGCAGTTCTTTATCTTTTCATAACACTACATCTAGAGACTCTAATGGGCTTTTTGGAATGAAGTTTTTTGTACAAGACCCAGGACTAGAACAGGTTGGAGATTGATGGCAAAAAATGCAGACTGTTTCATAAAAGATAGGATTATTATTTGATTTGTATTCCAGCCAGGTTTTCAATTCAGGAAGGATTGAAGCTGGCATTGGAGGCTGCTCTGAATATGTAAGAAATATTGAATTTATCTGTTCTCCCTGTTAGTGAAACAAAGAGGGATGTTCAGATGCTGCACATCAGTGTGACACTCTCAGAGGATCCTGAAATTGCCATGTGACATTCTAAAGGTGAAAAATGATCAGAAATAATAGTGTGGATTCTCTAGTTTGAAAAAACCCCAAAACAAATGCAGCACAAAAAAAGCCTCTTCCTTTCTCCCTTGTAAAAACAAAGCCAAAATTCACCTATTCAGGAAATTTCACGTTTGACAGGATTATTGCATAAATGACAAACTGACAAGTTTTGTCCCTCTTTACTTGTTCCAGCCTCACATTTACTTGCTAATTCATGCAAAGTTTTTCCAAGTGCTTCATACTGGAGGATGTTGGCTCTTCTCTGAAAAGCAGTTTCTCAACCAGCCTATTTCCTCCTTCAGACTCAGTGATCTGGCACGAGAAAGAAACACTGCTGCTGCAGCCCAGGCCACGGGCCCTGGAGGAGTAAAATTACAACCTCCCCAGCTGGTGTGGCTGCTGCCTTCTCCATGGCACTCCTGAATCCCTCTCCTACTTTTATTTCGTGTGGATGCATAAGGTTTATTCCTGACACAAAGCACAAGGAGGGCAAAGAAAGAAGGTGCTTAATTTCGGAGCTAGTAGCACATTATTCTCAATAATATGGAATATATATTATTATAGCACTGCTCTGCAATGCTTCCCATTGCAGACGTTCCTCCCTTCAGCTCTCCAAGGGGCTGGAGGGTCACGTTCCATTCCCTGCAGGGCCCTGAAGGTCCTGCATCCTCTCAGCCAGGTTGGCCCTACCTGTGCAGCCCATCAGCACATTCCTGGCTGGACTTGAGGAGAACCACTTGAAAATGGCTGTAGATAGTCCGTGCCCTTCAGGAATGTGCTAAACAAGCTCACTCCCCTGCGCTCTGCAGCTGCCTGTCTGCAGATCCTGGGCTCCAGCCAGGCCAGTGGGGAACTGTAGTTCCCTTGACCTGATTTGGATCCCACTTAACTGCCCAAACTTACAGACGTGAGCCAAGAAAAACACTGACATGCACTCGCCACAAAGGCAGGGACTGACAGGCAAAATCAGGCCATCCCAGAGGTGTGGGCTGGTGTCTAATGGCTCATTCCTGCTGGGCAATCAGAAACATTGGTATCTCTTCTTTTTAGAGCTACCTTATCTTTTCCTTATCTCTTTTTCCCTCCCTCTTTAAAAAAAAAAACAAACCCACAGGTCTGAGATGCGCTCCTGATACCTGCCTTCCTGAGAAGGGTGGATTAGCAATTATATACTGTGCTGGTCAACTCCTTTCTTGACCCATTTACTTCTCAAGCCCATAGAATTGTCTTCTGGCACTCGCCAGCAGCCCTCCTCCAGGGTGAGTTGTTGTTTTTTCTCACAAGTCCCCCTGAGCTTTGGCCATCCTCGCCCAGGACCCCTTCCCACCGTGCTGGAGGCTCAAGCCCTGGGGCTGTGTGTGCCCCTTTACACCTGTCAGCACATGGAACACAGGGACAGCAATGCTGTGCAGGTGGAGTCACCATGCCCTCAGTGACAGGGTGGTGACTGGATGGACTTACACCAAACTAGAGAATGGTCGCAGCCATTTTTGTCCATGGAACTTTACCTGAAGGTTTTTGGTTTTGCTGGATTCTTCCAAGAATCCTTTCTGTAAAGGTCACTCATAACCCAACCGTTTTCTGTCAGATTTCACTGGTCCCTTAAAGCCCATTGTCCATCTCCCAAGCTGTTAAAGGAGCTGTGCTCTCTTGTCTTATTACACTGCATTCAATTTCAGGTTTTCTGAGGCTCTAGCACTTCAGTTTGGGGACAGAATGTCCATGCAGAACTCCTGTTCTGCAGTTAATGAGTAATTCTTGCTTGAGAATAAAACCCAGACTGCAGTACTCTTGACAAAAACCTGGATAAAAGGAGGAGTTTTTGAGTGGCCTCTAAGCAAAAATCTTCAGTATGAAGATTCTCAGCACAGTTTTTCACATTCTCTGCATCCTCCAGAGCAGTTTCTCCATCATTTGGATGTATTACTTGGCTTTTGCAGGACCCTGATGTGGTTTTTCACTCCCCAGGTCTTGTATTTTCTATTTGTTTAGAGAAAAGAGAGGATGGCACAGAAACAACTTGGTAAGATTCTGCCATGTTAAAACCAGAGCTGCATTTCCACCTTTCACTTAATATTTCTATGTCCAACTTTGGTCAACAGAGAATCCAGATTCAAGTGTGTTAATGGCAATATTTATTTAGCTATCAATGTAACCCTTTGTTTTCATAACCTTGGCTCGATCATTAAGATCCCATAGCTAATGAAGTTCAAAATATTTTGTGGTATCAGACAAAGCTAGGAACATAACAGCCAGATCAATACCTTTCAGTGATAATTTTACTCCAAACTTGTGTTTCGAACGTGAACCTTCAAAAAAATTTTATTTGCCAAGACAAACGGTGTCTGTGCACAGTTATGTTTTTACAGTATTTTAATTCCAGTGAATCAGTACAGTAAATATTGATGCACTGTTTTGCCTTCAGTATTTTTGGACTTCTGTCAAATTAATTAAATAGTAAATAGCAGAGTGGATATCCCAGCACACTGTCCTATTAAATGCTAAGCAAGATTAGAATGCCTGATAAAAAGGTCTTTATGCTCCTGCAAATAAAGGAAGGACATGGTGTTTTACCAGCCTTTGTTGGCATTTCCCAGGTGGTTTTCTGAAGTGAACATTTACTTTGTGTCCTTTAACAGATGCGAAAGCTTCACTGCTGTGAATGCATCCAACACACTTTTATAATTATCTTCCCATCCTCGCTGTTTATTTTCTCCTTTTTCGCTGTGATTCCTTCAATTTACGGGGTGTTTTTTCTTCCTCTTCTCCTGCAGAACTGCAAGAGACACCCGTGGGTTGCTAGCCCCCATCTGTGGTGGTGTCTGAAGCGTTTGCAGCTGCTGTTTATCTGCCTGCACATGGATCCAACACCTCTCCTTCCCCTGGGACACTCCTCAGCCACACACGGAGCGAGCTGTCCTCTCATCCTGCTGCTTGTCCTCATCCTGCTCAAACCTTTCAGTGCCTACACGCAGAGAACAGCGAGCAGAGATGGTTTCTGTAGATACCACGGATCTGCCTGCCCTGTGGGGCCGGGTTAGGAGGAGCGTGTGTCTCCTCCAGGGCTGGGAGTGAGCACGCACACCGAGGAGTCCCGGCAGGCAGGAGGGATGCTGCCGCCCCAGCCCTCCCTTCTGGGGAGCATCCCGCTGACTCAGCACTGGCCGGCCAACCCCGCAGGCTGTTACAGTAGAAAGTTCACACTTTCCAACCTGTTTATGGACTGCATTCCTGGCCCTGCAGGCATCTGCTTGAGCAGAGCATGTGACCAAGGAAGTGATCGAAATCCATCGCGTTGTAGGGGCTGGTTTTCAAAGTGGGAGACCCTGGGCATCTCCATTTCATTTTCTCATTTATCTTATGTGCCTACCTTTTGTATTGATTTGCTTCTGAGATTATAGAACTCCAGCTCTGGCTCTGCATCCCTGACTCCACAAACTCTGAAGATTTAAGTGCTTTAGTGCCAGGTTTCTGCAAACTTGCTTTTTTTCCCCCTGTGTGTATAACTTGGAGAATCAGTATGTTTCAGCTTTTAGCACAACTTGCAAGCAAAACTGAATCCATATTGGTACTGAAGGATGAATTGGCTTTTACTGACAGATACTTAAGCTCACATTCATCACATCTCAGCGTTCCCAAGTAAATTTTTTTCGTAAAAACAGATTGAAAGCTTGACCCAGATAGACTTCACAAGAAAGTTTGTTGTCACCGGGAACTGAAAACAAATCTCATGGAATATGAAGCAGAGTTTTAAATAGATGGCAGTCTGTATCAGTAGAGGTTTGGAAAATTGGGTTTCAGCATCCTGGATTATTTAATTTCCACAGAGGTTGGAATACCTGGAAAGCAACCTGCTTTGCAGAAAGGTTATAATAACTTCCATACAGAAGTATAACAGGGCGTTATGCTCTAGTGGATCCAGGTCTTACACAGTGGTTCTCCTTGATGTGAGCATTAGGTATGATCACTTACAATTCCTGTAGGTCTTAACCCCCTCAGAATTCCTCCTGGTTTAAAAGAGAAGTCTGTGATCCAAATCTGAGTGAAGCTTCCCCTCACACACAGGAGCTCCTTCCCCATTGTTCAGACCAAGCAAGGCAAATACCTCTGCAGAGCCTGTTTGAACTTGCATGTTCTTACAGAAGGGAACACAAAGCAGTCTGACATAGCTTGTTATTTTCTTTTGCAACATTGGATATGTCTGCGCTCCCTTTCCCATTTTGTTTTCACTGCCTTTTTTTTTTCTGCATGAACTCATTCAGGAGAGAGCAGAAGAAGCCCTTCAAAAGGAGGCACAGTGTGTGATGGAGTGACCTTGGGAATTTTGCCTCTGTCATTGCCCTCGCCACCTCTTGATAAACAGCAAGTGAAATGGATTTACAAGATTGTAGAAATCATTTCATTTTCTCTCATTTTATCAGCACAGATGGAAAGCAGGGCTGTATCAAATCTCAGTCCAGAATCAGCTGGAGTTGGACTGATAGTGCATAAAGACAGCAAAGGCAGCAGACCCATAAATTTACCAAGCTGTAACTTGTGCTGTGTGAGCTAATAATACAGAGCTTTTCAGTAGTTTGTACTTAAGGAAGATAGAGATACAAAGACATTTATTTTGACATTCCATTTCTTCAAAATACTCCCTAGTCCTGCACCAGATGTTATATTTCCTGACATTTCTGGTTTAATGCTTGCTCTAAAATATTTCTTGGAAATACGATCTAACAGAGCCAAAGCCCTGGGTTCTTCCTAGACAAGGAACGTGGGTGAGAGTTTGCCAACATCTCACTACCAACCCTGTTCAACAGGATTCACACAGATGGTCTTGAAGTTTGTACCACAGGCATCTTTTAGCTTTGTCCTTTGGCTTTCTTCCTCTCTCTCCTTCTTCTTCTTCTTCTTCTTCTTCTTCTTCTTCCTCTCTCTCCTTCTTCTTCTTCTTCTTCTTCTTCTTCTTCTTCTTCTTCTTCTTCTTCTTCTTCTTCTTCTTCTTCTTCTTCTTCTTCTTCTTCTTCTTCTTCTTCTTCTTCTTCTTCTTCTTCTTCTTCTTCTCCTCCT
>VXBB01023414.1:154769-193192 GCA_013399915.1 Illadopsis cleaveri
TTTGTCCCCTGAGTTCTTCCTGCAGCATTTGAAAAATTCCAAAGGGATGCCAATGTAGTGCTCTGCAGGCAGCCAACTGCACTTCTAAGCCGCCGCCCAGGAATGTATCTGACCACATTTGGCAGCCCTGCTGCAAAAAGGAACTATTAAGACTCTTCGAGGAGCAGGACTGAATTGCCCTCTTACCTTAGACTGTGGTTCCTGTGATTTGGGGTTAAGTGCAGGGGGATGTCAAGCATGGCCTCTAGGAGTAAATTGTTGAGTTAGGCATTTTTGTCGTTGAGCAGGGTAAAGGAGCTGCTGCAGAGCATTCCAGTGGAAATATTAAGGGGACACTTAATGTAACGTGTAGCTCCTGCATGTGTTCATTCATGCACAAAAACTTGATTAGTACATTACATCCACAGTGTAGCCAACGTCTCCCATAAGCAAGGGCTTGTCTGACACATTTCTGTGAGGATGAAGAATCCAGAATTATGTACAGTAAAGAGAAATGTGTAAAAGCAGCAAGAAACATCATCACTTCTGGAGGCAAAAAAAGCCTCTCTGTATTAACCAGCAAACTGTTGAAGCATGAAGAAGTCAGTGCTACATCTGCACCAGTCTACTTTGTATTCATTGCTAAAGGGCTGGGTTGAAAATTAATATATAATCACCCCTATGAGTTTTATAATGGCATTGTTAATGTGGAAACTCTGGAACAGCATTCCAGCCTGTACCTTATAGACACACGAATTTAAATTCAGAGTTAACATGCATTGGAAATAAACACTGTTGCTTTGTCCACTTGCTGCCTGAAAACACCAATTAAAAAACAAACCACAAACCACTTGTGCAGATGATGATCTTCG
Organism: Illadopsis cleaveri; assembly: GCA_013399915.1. Classification (NCBI taxonomy): domain Eukaryota; kingdom Metazoa; phylum Chordata; class Aves; order Passeriformes; family Timaliidae; genus Illadopsis; species Illadopsis cleaveri. The sequence goes on from VXBB01023414.1 coordinate 155,621, forward strand.
CACGGCTTGGATGATATTAATCCAAATTCTGGTAAAATGCAAGAATAAAAAATGAGCAGCTATTTACCTAGTTAGGAAAATCACTGCAATGGGGAGGGGGCTATCTCCAGTTTTCTCTGGCTGCTGGAGAGTCATGCACAATTTGAACCCAGCAAGTGTTACACCAAGCAAGCATTAGATTTCATCTGGTAGCAAGAGGGAGGTGATGTGGGAGATTTGGGGTCCTTTGTGGCTCTGTAGCAGTCTTGGGTGACTTCAAAACAAAGCAGCTGAGATAGAGAGCAGAGGCCCTCGGGAGTCTGGCATCCTCAGGCTCTTTTAAGCCATTAGGCTGCAGGAGTTGTAGTGCTCTTGCAATTCAAATAAACGCCGGTACATTAACGTGCAAACAAAGCTTTTTGGTGCTGAGGTTAAACTAACTTCCTTTCAGAAGCTTTAAAGTTTCACCTTGTCTTAAAAGAAAAACACATCACATACAGACTTGAGAGTTTTTGGTAAAAGCTGCAGTGTTTTCCCTCTTTTTTTTTCTTTTTTAACTCAGTTGTATTTGGAAGAAGAGATACTCGTAAAGAAAGAAAGGCTAACAGGTGTCAGAAAGTTTCAAGTTAGAAAAATATGAGTTGAAAAAGTGCATATGGGCCCTATCATGAGCAAGTTTCTCTTTCCTATAACAGCCAACGTGCCCATTGTTTGATGCATAAATTCATTTTTATATATGAATTTATATGATACACTTTTCCCCTCCAAAGATCTCCAATTACTATAATATCTCTTTAAGGGTGGAGAGAGTGTTACTGTTCCTGTAAGGAAGCGTTCCCCTGACAAGACTCTGAGTCAGATTTCTCTTGCCTGCTCCAGTTCCTGTCTGGCTTTGGAGCAGCAGGTAGGAGCCAAATACCCAGCAGACCTCTCCATCTGAGATTCATGGGATGTTACAGGGGAAGGAAACACTGAAAATGGGATATGGGGCAGTCAGGGCCAGCAATACCACATTAAATGGATGTCAGTTGTTTCTGGAGGTGTGGAGGTGTCAGGGCTGATTTTCCCTGAATTCACCATGCTGTAGAATAACATTATTTTATTGCAACAGGGCTGAAGGTCTTTGAGGTTCCCAAACACCAATGGCCTGGGGTTGCTGGCTGGGCAGGGGCACATTCTGGCTTTGAAGGGACAGACCCATCATTCTTACAAGCCACTGCCTCAGTCAGTGGTGCTGTGCTGGTTTCCAAGTTGTTCCATCCCAAAGGAGCGGTAGTGCTGCTGCAGAGTGAGAAAAAGGGAGACCTAGGATAAAATCAGCCCAGGAACCACAGAATCAGAGCTGGCACATGGGGCATTCTCTCTCTTTTTCTTCCTTCCCCCTGCCAGCAGTGGATTGTGAGGGGAAAGGACCTTGCCTTTGAGCTTTATTGTATAGGTAAAGAAAAAAAGGATTGGTAAAAGAAAAAAAAGAATGGTAAAATCTAGTGCTATAACTTTGTTCCACTCTGTGCTTTTATCTCTTCTTTCTCCAGGATTCTGCATCGAACTGCCCCCATCAGGCAGATATTAAATGAAAAGCTGGAGCAATCTTGATCCCCAAGGAACCCAGTGGGAATTTTGCTTCTCACCCCTAATACGAAATCTGCGGAATATTCATTTTCCTGCCTCACCTTTCAATAGCCACAATTCTTTTCACTATCTGTCAGCAAAATCACACACCACTCATTTCTGGTCTAAATTTCAGCCATCTCCCCTTAAGACCCTGGGATTTCATCAGCAATTACAGCTTTAGAGACCTTTTGTCTTAAGTGATTATTACTGCAGAGTTTATTCTAAAACTTTATCTGGCTTTACCCAGCCCATATACATCTGGACTGCATTCCAGGGATGCCATTCCTTCTCCATTGTTTCTCTTGTGTTTTTATGTAACTATTCGAATCCAGAGATGCACTCACTTTTACATTGTAGACATGGTTTTAACTGGCACAGCAAACATTTCCCCACGCTTATCTTACAAAAAAATATATGTAAAAGATAATCTAATCTTAAATTTAAAGTTTAACACAAATACAGGGAGAGATGACAACTTGTGAAACTATTTGTCTCTAAGACATGCTAACATGGGTGATAGGACAGAGTACACATTATTTCTCAAATGGGGAAAAATGAATATTTAAGACCTACTTAGAAAGTTCTGCATTGCTGTTGACAGCACTATTGTGCCTGAAGAGGATCAAATAGAGCTCATTGAATAATTCATTAAATGCATTTTGCAAAACTGTTCAAAATGTTTGTTTAAATTATTTATCCCATTCAATGTGGTAAAACTCAGAGGGATGAGCCCTCCCCTAGAACGCTGCAAATGCTTTACTGTATTTCAAAAACACATCAAGCACCCTATAACAATTATAATAGCTTGATGCTATTTAACTTGCCTCATTCTGAAAGGAAACCTGATCTATCAGCACCATTTATCGGGTCTGGAATGGACACTTGGCCCTGCCAGGGATGTAAAAGGGTTGTGGAAAGGTCTGGGTTAGCACATCCAGCCCTCTCAGGGTCTGAGTGAGTGAATGAGCTTCAGACAGGGTTGCATTACCCCAGCAGTGCTTTCCACGGGCACTGATTGATGGGGGAAACAGCACAGAGCTCTGGTTTTTACCTCCAGCTTTGCCCCTGACCGGGGCCACCCACTCAGACCTTTGTGCTCAGAACCACCGAGTGCCCTGGAGCCCCCCAAGAGCTTCCCAGAGCCCTGAGCTCCAGAAGGTGTAAAAAAACCCACAGTGGACTGGCAGGTGCCCATCAGGTGCACAAAAACACGTGAGCTTCAGGTTTCAGAGGTGCTCTCAGCCAGGCCAGGCTGCACTTCTCTGATTTTTCTGGTGATGCCTCTTCAGGGAACAGACTGAGTGGAAAACTGTGCCATGTTGATGTCTCCATGTACCCTCAGCATCAAAACATGACTGTAGGTCCACTGTTAAGAAAAGCAAAACACATCTAAAACAATTTCCCCTCCCCTCATATCAGGTATTGATATGACCTGAACTAAAAAATTATGAAAATACAGATAAATGTATTTGGCTGGTCAACACAATGCTCTGTTTACCCCCATCTGACAAATCTATCTCAGCCTGGTAGAAGTTTTCATTTGCCATCTCTGAGAAAAAATAACTCTCAGAAAACTGAGGAAAAACTGATTGCAAAGGGGATATTAACAGGGACACACTGCTTACTGAAATTCTTTTAAAATACCACTGGATGTTCTTGCAAGTGAAAGGGAGGGCTATAAATATTCGCTGCAGAAAGAAACCAAAATAAAAATTAAATGCCTGAAATGCAGTGAGCTCTTCACTTACATAAGGAGCATCAATTTTGCAGTGGGTAATTCTGAAGGGTGGGTTTTTTTCCCCTCTCTTATTCCCCCCCGCTTTTTTTTTGGTTTCAGAATATCCTTGCATTTGTACAACATTCTCTTTCCTTCTGTCTTGTGCTACACTTTCCTATATGACTATCAGGATGTACATGTCATTAAATCAAGACAGGTCTGTAAACTGCATGAGTTTGCATGAGATTTCCAGAGTCCCACAGGAGTGGTGAGAACATTACAAATATTGAGTGATCACTGTGCTGCCATCTCTAAACAGCCTAGATGATCTTTTCTCCCTTGAGTTGTTACTTTAATATTTATCTTCATGGCAGATTGAGCAGCACGAGCTCCAGTCAGAATGGGCTCCAAGCCTCACCTTCCCAATGGGTAAGGTGCCATCAGAAATATTCATGTTTTATTCAATTTTTATATGACTAAAGGGAAACAGAAAAAAGCTGCATCCTTGGTACTAAACTACTCTTGGTCAGACATAGCAGCTTGTAAACTCCTCCATTTGCTGTTTGCCTGACCAGTTTTACTGCTGGCTCTGCTCATAAATGTCTGCCAGGTTAAGCACTTTTAAATAATTGTCTAATAATTGTCAGATGCTCGATAGTGGCTCAAATGCTGGTTGTACATACACCAACAAGCAGGAGGAGATACTCCCCCAAGTAAAGATTGCAATTTATTCTCTGCTCCAGCAGCAGACCAGACTTTCTGCAGCTTCTTCCACAGGGTTAAAGCCAGCACAGGGCAGTGGTTTTCCTGTCCTGCAACCTCAGCTGAGCCCTGCCTGCTGAGCAGGGCTGAAGGTCCCTCAAGAAAGGGAAATGAGCTCCCCTGCAGATGATTTTAACCTCTGCCAACATCTGCTGTGTTTGGGGCTCAGGCAGGGCCATCTGGAAGTGCCTTGTACCTGGGTGTCTCCTTTGTAAATGCGAGGGCCAGTTTTGCTCTGTGAAATAGAACAGGGAAGAATTCAATTCTTCTCTTTATGCTGAAATCCCCAGGCTGCAGCCACACCACAGAGTAGCTCCATATTCCCACTGTCCTCCCACTCGCTTCAACAGTATAGTGGAATAATTTAGAAGTACTACATGGCTGTGAAAAAGCTATGTAACACCTTTAGGGGAGGAAGAGCACAATTTTTGCTCGTAATTCCTTAAAGATCAATTAATTTCTGACTTGTCCCTTAAAGGTGGGTGAACTGGATCAATAGTGTTTTGCTACAGGATATTTTCCCATGCTCATTTGGTTCTTTTCTTTCTTACATAGAGGCACAGAAAGGCTAGAAGGGAGCTCAGGGGGTAATCTACTTCATCCCTCTGCCCCAGGGGAGGATTACTTGCTCCCTCTACTCTGCTAGCAGTTTAAAAAGCTCTAATAAATGGAATTTCACAGCTTCCCTAGACCATCTTTTCCAGTGCCAGTTACCCTTGCCATTGGGAAGTTTTCCTAATGCCTGAGCAGGATGTCCCTTGTTGCCACTCATGAACATTTCTTCTTGTCCCATCTGTGATGGAAAAGAGCAAGAATTTGTGACTTCCACCCCTGTACCTCTTGCATACTTGAAGACTCTTTGTCTCCTCCAGACTAACCAGGCCTCAGCCTCCAATGGTCCTTGTTTCCATGACCTTTGGTCATCCCTGCTATCCTCAGGCCAATGGCCCACACCTCTCTTAAATTGTGATACTAAATTAGGATGAAATCTTCCAGCTGAGACCTTCCCAGCAGGATGTGGATGGAAATGATTTTGTGTGGCTGTGCATGTCACAGACAGGACTCCTGGGTATCACATCTCAAGTGCATTTGTTGCAAAAAGGGACATTCCTGACACTTACTTAACTTGTGATTCCCCATAAACCTCAGGCTCTTGCAGGCAGGACTGCTGTGTGGATAGTCAGGCACATCCTGCATTTTTGCAATCAATTATTCCTGTTAATTGCAGAAAATTCTATTTGTTCTTGTTGAGTTTCAGCCTTTCTTGGCCATTTCCCCAATCTATAAGGCCTTTATGAATTTCCAGCACATTGCAGACTTTTTAGCTTGTTGCCATCTCCAAATTTACTAAGCATATTATCTAGTCAATTGTACTAGTTATTATGTAATATATTTAGAGATCAGTAACAGGCTTTTAGAATTTCCTAACCCTTGCACGTCTCTTCTAGGAGTAAGCTGTAGATAGGTCTTCCTGAGAACAGTTTTTCACACTTTATGTTCCCATCTTGCCTGAGTTTATTTCAATCTGTTTCTCAGATTTGCTGATAAGAATACCACAAGGCACTGTCAGAATTTCACTGAAGTCAAGGTATATAGTCTGGAAGATTTAAATCTCTTATTTCTAATGTTTCTGTAGGACTCATGATCATTTTTGGTCCCAGAATTGGTTTTCTGAGATTAGACCTAAAGCCCTGTCCCCAAAATCACGGCTCTGCCAAGACGTATAAAAATGCACTTAGCTATAACTCTGCTGCAATATTCACATTTTAAATGCACACATTTAATAGGACTATCATTAATCTGTCCTTCCTGAAATAAATCTTTTGCCTCATTAAGGATGTCATCGAAATACTGAAATAAACTCTTTCTCCCCTCCTTCCACAGCTCAGTTAAATGTGAGGGGTCAATTCATGGTTACTCAGGAGCTCTAAAAACTCTTCCTGGCTTCAGGTCCAATACATCACAGGGATCAGAAGGACATGGGCAAGTGAGTTTAGGGGGAAGCTGTGCTGATCCATAGCAACTAGAAAATATAAAGGTGAACACCATCTCACAGCCAGCCTCTGAGCTGGAGAGATTAATTGCACTCAGTGAGACTTATTTGATTACTTGGTCCCCGGAGTAATAATGGGTTTCCTGAAGACTAAAGAGAGTAACACAGAAAAGTCAGAAAGAAATATGGGGACATATTAAAAAGTAACTATGAAAGGCAGAAAAATATATATGAAACCACAAGGCATGTAATTAACCTAGCATGGGACTAGATTTGTTTGCTTAATTATTCCATGCAGCTTCATAAAGCTCTGAAGCAAGCTCATAAGGGGCTTAAAAAAAAAAACCAAAAAAACCCACCCAGAATTGATTTTAACAAAATATCATTAAATTTGTGAATGAAAATCCTGGTCTTCTTAAGGTCAATGGCTGCTCTTGGTTCATTCATGCTGGGATCTCTCCTTACACTGAGTGTGGAGCTCTTGGCACTTTCGGAAGCATTCACATGGCTTAATTTAGGACTTCTGGCTTAGGTATCCTGAATTGCTCTCTGGAGGCTGCACTGACACTCCAGGAGCTTGGTCCTGAGCTAGACCTAAAGTTAGAACATGTCAATGATCTCTTCTGTGCATACAAATCTTAAAAGGAAAATATTCCTGCACTGACCAGTGCCTGTGTGAGATTGTGTGTCCCACAGAGATGTGGCACAGCAAACAGGAAATCAGGGAGGCAGCTCCATAGATATGCTAAATGCCAAATGCCACTTAAAAGGTGCTATACATAACTTTGTTACTTCTGGGGAAAATGAAATGCATGGAAAAGAAGTGTAGCTTGACAAGCCGAAGAATCCAAACAGAGGTTGAGTGTATTACACAATTCTGCCTACTGTGTTTTCCATGAGGGAATCTTGGATTTTCTCTGCAGTCTTTATCTCCTCATGGTGGCAGAAGGCCTCACACATGGGTGATGATGTGAGCACTGGGAAGTGCTGCTTCTTGGGGAGTTCCCCAGTGAAACCAGCCTGCCTGCTGTGGAAGTGTGGCACTAAATATCAGGTCACGTCCTTGGAAACTGGGAAAAATTAGTGACTCTCCTTAGGGTGGGAGCAGAAATTATCTTCAGAGTTATCTTGCAGAGGAGAGAAGACCTTAAGCAAAGAGAAATGAGGCTGAGGGAGGGGTGAGCTGATGGGAAAGCCCTGTGCAGCTGGAGAGGCTGCAAGCCCCCGTGAGGACTCTGACCAAGGAATGATAAGGAGTGATCAAGAAAGCTGCAGGTGCTCTGAGGAGTTTGGATGTTTTGTTAGATCTGCATGTTTCTTTCAGTGTCTGGCTCGCAGCAGAATTGTGTTGCACAGTCCAGGTGTTACGTGCTTCAGCTGCTGCCTGCATCTGGAGAGGTGAGCTGGGATCCAGGGAGTCTGCAGGACCTGTGGAGGGATGATAACCACAGGGAGGGGATTGGAAAAGAGGGGGCTGCCAGTGGGCTTGGTGGGGCACCTCTGCTGTAAGTCTCAGCTTCTGCAAAGGGGAACAGAGCCTGGAATGCAGGGAGATCAGAGGGGGATGTCTGCAGAGCCACTGTGTTGCTGTTCTCAATGTGGAAACTCTCATTAGAAGGTGGGACTGGCCCTGAAATAATGCACAGATTTAAAGCAATGAGCAGTGGAGCCCATCCCCACTCACCCCTATGCAAACACTAAAACCTAAACACTAAAACAGGTGCTAAATCCTTCACAGAATCTGTATTATTCATAGTTTTAAAAAAGGAAGTAATTTGCCCTCTTTCTCAGAGGAGACTGAATGCATTTGTATGCACACATCAGGGGAGGTGAAGGTCCAAGGGATGCAACATCAGTGCTGTCCAAGTGAGCATGGGCACAGCAAGGGATCCCTGGTGCTGTGGGCCATGCTGAAACCTGCTGCCAGGGGCTGCTCATCCAGAATAATGCCTTGGCACGGGCTCACTGCTTTGTCAACACTTGGCTGTGCAGAGACTGCAGTTACTCAAATCTGGCCTTGCCCCATTTTTCATACCAACACCAACGTTGCTCTGCCTTCCCCTTCCCACCTGCCTCTGCCTGGGTGAACGTGTTCAGGATCTCTTGCTGGAAATCCTGGTCTGGGGCACAGGTGTCTGACCAAAGCACCGTCCTAATGATGACCAAGAGTATGTGATGGGAAGGAAGAAGGCTTAGCTTTTCTCTAAATGAAAATGCAGAGTCTCAAAGTTGAAGCCATGCTGAATTTTGCCCCTTGTGCAGGATCAAGTCCTCTAAGAGACAGCAAGTTTGTATAGTGTAGTTCAAGGATAAGGGGAAAAAAAAGAATGACAGGCCTAATTCATGCTCTTCCAAAATTATTATTATTTTTCAGCTAGGGAAGGAGGAGACAGGATGTGGTAGAAAAACATTTACAGGAGTTTGGCATGTAAAAACCTGAATGATGGATTAACAGCTTATGCCAGATTTTACCTGCCTTTAAGCAGGTAACATTTCTTCAAGCTCAACAAGCTCCTGCTTGCCTAGAGCTATACTTTTCTTCTGCAGATGAGTGAAGCCAAAGGACTTTGTGCAGTTTTCATTAGCCCCAACTTTCTCTCAAATGTTTTCTTCTGCAAGTTTAATTTTGCTCAGGGGAAGCAGTGGCCCTTGGGAAGGATATAGCTAAATGAGGATCCTTTTTTCCTCTGGGTTTGGGTCTGGGTTTTTATTTTTTTTTTTGCTGGGGGTGACCTGAGCTCTCTGGGATGTGCAGCCAGCAGATTTTCATGCACACAATCACAAGGCTAAGGGCAGGAGCTGGAATGCAGAGGATAAAGCAGAATGTAAATCCATTCAGCGTAGTAATTTAAGGTGTGGGAGGTCTCCTCTTATACACAGAAAGGTCCTGTCAGTAAATGAAGCAAGAATCTTTAGCCTGCAAAACAGAGCTGTCTTTTGAACCTCTGGTTTCCCCTCTGCATTGTGTAAAAGACACATAAAGCAGCTCGTTCCCCCCTCCCTGCTTTTGCAAAATGTCTACAAAACAGATCAGGATGGCAAATGGCTACTGTAAGAGTTGCTAACTGCACATCCTTCCTACTGCACTGGAAGTAAATGTTCCTTCTCTGCCTTTTTTGGCATGTCCCGTGGTATCTCTCCTAGGAATGGGAGTTTATCCTCCATGTCTTGCCTAATTTTCCCCTACATGATTTTAGTTTTCCCACGGTAAGATTAAGCTATTCTATATACCATCAGTCCCATAATAGTCAGTGAACTTTAAGTGAACTCTAACATCTAGACTCAAGTCGTTGCATTAAAATCTCATAAGTTGATTGGGTAGCTGAGTATTTCAATATTAATCTCTCAGTAAATGCCTATATGCACTGCTCAGACTTTCATACAAATGTCTCTGCTTGGAGCACAGGGTGTCTGAAAAGGCCAACTCACTCTGAATGTGGCACAAAGTGATTTAGTAACAGACCCTGGGAATAAAGTGGAATTTGTCATCTGAACCGAAAATCAAAATGTGAGTAACTCCAGCCTTTGCAAGTCTGGAAAGCTGGGCCTGCATGAGCAAGGAGAAGGGCCTGGGCTCTGATGGGGTGAGGGAGTGCAAACACCAGGGCTTACACCGTGCTTTTAAGGACATTTCTCCTCCTTCCCATTCTGCAAACCCTTTTTTTGGCATCCTTTTCTTCTTATTCTATGAGCAGATTGTTGGTGTCTTCTGATTCCTGACAATGACATTTAAAACCTCTCCCAGTTTAATGTAAAACTCAAATTCAGGAGAGTCTTCTTGTTTTTCACTGCTTAGGCCCTCTCCTCTGGGGGTCACCCTGTGCTGCTGAGGCTCTGCACTGACACAGGGTCCCTTTGTGACCTGCCTTATGTGAGAATTGAATAGTTTTCCTCACAGTGAGTAGTTTTTCTGCAGTAAACAGGAGAGTCACCATCACTTGTGCCTTCTCTTTCCTCCCTCCAGTTCAGATGGAGTAAGAAAATGGAAAGGCCCAGCACTGGATTTCCTGTGCCAAACCCCAGATTTTCCTCCAAGGGGGACAGGGACTTGTAAAACCCTATCTGTTAATGAACAGGTTTAAAATTAAGGCCTTCCATTCAGCTTTTAGAGACCTCAGAAGGCCTCCATTTTATCCTGCTGCCCAAAGAACCATCTCATCAAATGTGAAAGGTTAAATTTCAGCCAGCCAAGGAGTGGTGTTACCTTAGAAATAGTTTGGAAATTCCCACAACTTAGATAAAGGTCCAGAAAGCAACTTGGGCCTGATGCAAGATAATGGGATTTTTTTTGTGTTGCTTTCAACAGGATTTGGATCTGGTTGTCTGCAACAACTACTACAAACCAGCTCATGAATGAAAGTTGGATGAAGAATTTCCTGCCTGCTCCATTTTGGTGAAGAAGCAAAGGAGGGGAACACTGCTTTTAAAGAGATAACTATTAAATCCCATTTGGCTTTAGATCAAAGATGGCTCAAGCCTATCATTTTAAGCATGTGCAGGACTTAGCAATTGCACTGAAACATTGGCAAGACCTGGACTCACACAAAACAACAAAAAGGTCTTTGCCAATGAAAAGCAATTTTAAAAGATACAGTGCAAGGAGGTAAAAAAGGTTAGGCAGTACAATTCTGGAAAACATGAGAATTCTTCCTGGAATTAAAGAATATATCTGTGGACAATTTAGCAAAGGAAGACCATTTATGCTCTGCTTTGGATGGAATAAGACTGCAGCATAGGCCAGACCTTATTGTGAACAAAGTTTAGGCCATTTTACTTTAGTGGAAGCTTTTTTAAAATTTTTCTTTTGCAATTAAATTGAATCCCTCTGCTTTTCTCCCTGGCTCGAGCTGATGGGAATGGCAGAGGCCTGCCTTGTGCCCACGGGGAGTCACAGGATGGGAGATGTCTCTGGAGAAGAGCCTTTCTGTGCAGTGGTGTAAATAAACATGGGCAGAAGTAGGACAGATAACAGCTTAAAAACAGGCCAGATTCCTTCATCTCCAGGCTGTAAACCCCCTGCAGTTCAACCACAGCCCTTGTCACACTGGATGTGAGGGTGCCTGGGAGCTCAGATCAGTCTTGGGAAGTCTGAAAAGCATCACCATGAACATCCCCTCAGCCTGGGCTCTCCCAGCCCTGCTCCTGCTCCATCCTGGGCTTGGGTGAGTGTCCCAGTGCCACGTGTCACCACTGCCCTGTGTGGCCTGCCAGGTGAGGAGTGGAGTGCCCAGGGATGCATTGTTCCTCCTTTCCTGTAACTGGCTCCAGGAGGAAGGGCAGGAAGTGAGTAACATGGCTGGTGCACTCTAGCTAAAATCTTCAGGCATAACAAGCAAAGAATTTTGCCATTTTTGGGTAGTTCCAGTTCTCACAGGCCATACAGAGCCATATCCTGTTCCTGGCAGTGGGCAGAGGAGGATACTCAAGGACAGCAGAGGCAACATGGCTTTATGGAGATGTGTCCCTGTGGATATTCCCTGGTGTGCAGCAGGAATTGGGATTGATTTCCTGAGCTGGAGGGTGCTGTGGCTCTTGCTCAGGTCTCTGTGAGCACAGGGCCAACAAACCCCTTGAGGAAATCTGGATGGGTGCATTGTTCTACACGGGCTGCAACAGGAAAGCCAACAAACTTTCCTGGGATTAAAATATAAATGAACACACTGCTTACAAAAAGTACTTCCGAGATAAGTCATTTATAAACCGTGGAGAAGTTTATGACATATAAGGCAAGCTGTACTCAGGCAGCTGTGAGAAATGCAATTAGCTAATTGGCAATGTTTCTCCTAATTGCTGCTTTAGTAGGAGAGCTACAGCAGTCAGAAAAGGCTCGGTGCTTGGCTCGGAACAAACTGGATTATACCCAAGGGAGTTATTTAGGGTAGGAAGTGGGAGTTCCCCTGTCTCCAGTGTCATTATAAACGTAGAGGAGCCTGCTACCAGCTCTTGCTGTGCCACCTGGGGAAGACACCAGCTCCTGGCCTTGGGGACAAGGCACATTGCCACCTTCTGAAGGGAAAAGCAAAGGGAACAACAGCCAGTGCTCAGAAAACAAGGGTTGTTTTTAGTGTAGATGTAACCTGGATTTCTCCTACCTGGGAACATTTTTCCCTTTAATGCCATTCCCAGTGCCTGTCCATCCCCAGCCCCTGCAGCTCAGACCAAACACCTGAACTGAGAAGTGGCACCAAAGTGCTCCTGGCAATAACTCACCAGGGAGGTTTCTGTCGGGAGGCATCAAAAGGAAACCTCTGACAGCACCAGTAGGAAAATAGCTGATCTCCAGGCCTTTTTATTGCTTGTAAAACTTTATTGGAGGCAGAGAGAGCGGGGATAGATAATGCTTTCACAGTGAAATCATAGAGCATTATCTTAGTGTCAAAACAAAATTGAGTTCATTTCTCCAAAGATTAACACTTGGTATCAGCTGCAGCAGTATCTAGCACCTCAAGGAGTTATTATTAGTTTCATTTTAGTTGAAGAATTCCCTTTTAAATAGAGTCTTCTGGAATTTACAGACCACCTCTGTCTGGAATGCTTGCACAGGAGTTATAAATAAAATTATTTGCTAAAAATGTTTCCTAGTACAAACAGACTGGGTTTACCAATGTAAACATACTATATGTATTCATGTATATTTTGAATTGGTTACTGTGGTTCTTTTACCATTTGCTTGAAAGATAACATGGTGTGAGTGCATTATGTATTTCCAACATTTTATTAGTGTGGAGAGGCAGTTAAAGGCTGAGACATTAATGAAATGAAGAGTTTTAATTCTCTTTTCATTTGTCTGTCCACAGACTCATCTAAGCACCTTACATTTGTTCACATATTTCAGCCAGCCAGTAGTACCTGGAGATGGAGAAGTTGTTTCACAGCTGGAGAAAACCCAAACTGAGCAGAAAAGAACAATTCTGGGTGCAGTTTGCCCAGCTGGGAGCTGAAATGAAATTCTCACAGCCCCAGGCCTGTGTGCCTTACAGAACATGTTGTGTCTGTTGCAGATCTGGGAGAATTGATCACATCAGCTACAGACTGCTGCTATGTAAAACCAGGCAAAAATGCTTTGTCAGAGGAGTCCACATTTAATTAGATATGATCCACATGGTTTGTCAATGTACAGAGCTAAAAATGGAGAGCTAAGGAAAAGGGATTTTTTTTTTCACAAAAGAATGGCACACATGATTTCCTTAATTCACTGAAACCAGTTACATCAATTCCCATGGTTTTGTGAGGAAGTTTTTTTTTTCTTTTTAATAATAGAAATGTACAAGGATTTGCTGAGTTTCCTCTCTAACCTTTTGAAGCTGAAGATACAGGAGAGATAACAGTACATGTACATTGTCCTGCTTTTTCTTTTTCCACTAATTTTCCTCATGTCTTGCCTTGCCTAGTTTAAGCCTGTACCTCCAAACTTCCAGGAGCTTTAAGAAGCATTTTTTAGTTTTATTTAGGGGAAGCTCTGCTGACTAAAGAGATATACATATATATATATATTTTTGTATATTTATATATATATATACATATGCACTNTACACATATATATATATTTGTATATTTATATATATATACATATACACTCTGGTACAGCCATGAGCAATTAGAAAATAAAAGCTTTAAAATAATAATCAGTACACTGAATAAATAATAGGCAGGACACTTTGCACAAGGTGTGGGATCATCTCCTGCTCACTCCTCAGTTTCCATCCCAGACTGCCATTTTAATTTCAACCTCCACACCAAACCACAGGGAGGTGCCTGCCCTGGGGTGTGTTACTTCCCTACTTGGGAAAACTTTCAGCCAGTAGTTTTTGTCTTTTTCTCCCCTCATTAAACAATGATCTTAAAAAAAAAAAAAAAAAAAAAGGTTTCAAAATTTTATNGAAAAGGGATTTTTTTTTTCACAAAAGAATGGCACACATGATTTCCTTAATTCACTGAAACCAGTTACATCAATTCCCATGGTTTTGTGAGGAAGTTGGTTTTGTTTTTTTTCTTTTTAATAATAAAAATGTACAAGGATTAGCTGAGTTTCCTCTCTAACCTTATGAAGCTGAAGTTACTGGAGAGATAACAGTACATGTACATNCCTTGCACATACAATGAAAGAGCCAAAGATTTATTTCTGGTTGAAGCAGTGGGTACTGGAGGCAACAGAGCTTTGCTAGTTTTCATTAGCTGAGGAGTTGGCTTGATGCAATCACATTGTACATGCCAATAACACTGAAAGGTAACCAGCTGTTTTATTCCAACTACTATGTGGGGGCTTTTTATTTTTCCTGGAGGAATTTTGCAATGTATGATTTGTATAAATTACTTTTATATGCAATTAGTATAGCAATAAATATTTTCTGAGCTGCAACTCTTCTTCTAATTTTGGTTTTCTAGGCAAGTCTAGCCAAGTTATAGCAAAGAACACAGTATCAGAAGAGAGTTATTGCAACAAAGCTGGAATCAATGNTTGTCCTGCTTTTTCTTTTTCCACTAATTTTCCTCATGTCTTGTCTTGCCTAGTTTAAGCCTGTACCTCCAAACTTCCAGGAGCTTTAAGAAGCATTTTTTAGTTTTATTTAGGGGAAGCTCTGCTGACTAAAGAGATATACATATATATATANTGGAATCAATGTCATTGCAACAAAGCTGGAATCAATGTCAATAAAATAATGCCCATATCATTTGTAGGAGCAGAAACACATAGAAACTTCCTCTTACATCTTGAAAAATACATTTATAAGAAACTTTAGGTTTCAATTGTTTTTAAACATTGTATAGAGGACTTTTAAGGTAATACTGAAAACACTCTAGCTTAAGAAATCTGAGTCAGTTCCTTACATGAATAAAATTCATTCAGCACATACAGCATGCCTTACTGCAAGAGCTGTAAATTGTCCCTTCATGAGATTCTAACAGGACAAAAGAGGCCCTGAAACAACCCAAAACAATGCAAAGCCTTCCCTGGACAGAATTTTCAAGACACCTTCATCTGTGAACACCCAGTGACTTATGTTTGAAGAGATTAAAACGTGTTTTCCCATGGAAGATAATCTCTGGTGCTGCTTTGGATGATCTCTTGGGCAGGGTGGGCCCACTGCTGAGTTTTGTGTCCAAAAGCCACGAGGCTCAGCTGAAGCTGGAGGTGAAGGGCAGCTCCAGGAATCCAAAGCAGGAGTCCATGCATCAGGTAGGACCCATCTGAAGCTTGAAAAATCATAACCCTGATGGGATCTATGCCAGTTTCTGTTGTCCAAGCTCCATTTGATCTCAGACTTCACTGACCCACACCTGGCAAACACGATGGTTCCTTTCCTTGTGAGCTAAATTTGATAAAAAAGGAAAAAAGAATTACTAATTTTGAATGATAGACAAAGATAGATATAGAGAAAATATATAAGGATAAGGAAGAAGTTTGTTTTCCAGAATCTTATGAAAACATTGTGTGTGCAGAGATCTTATTTTCCTCTGAGCCATTAAAATCCATTAAGCAAGGCCTCATGTTCTAAAAGCTGTAAGTAATTAGGCATTGACCAAAACAAACCATTTTGCTGTTGTGTCTTTTGTGTCAGCAGCATTCACATTAATGCAGAAGGACCCACCAGAAGAGCTGATATGGTCAATAAGCCATGAACTAAAATACTTTCTTCTTCCATAATTGCTCCTTTATTTTATGAATTTGCATTTTAATAACTCCCTAATTATTTATTTACTCAGTATTGTCCATGGCATGCAATTTAAGGTGTTTTAACTGCATGTTTAATTGGCTCTGCATAATTACTATTGGTGAAATGCATGTAATTAGGAAGACTGTAAAATGTGTATCATACATAAGTAATAGTCACTGTTCTACTTCAGGGCTCCTTATGAGAAAGATTGGAAAAGTAATTAAAAACTTAATCTAGTCTAATCACAAGAATTTCTGTATTATGAAGTCCCTCCATTTGCAAAAGAAAGGGAGAAAAAGACTTCCAAGAGCTAAATCATTCTGATCTCTGTTTATGCCGTTGTGTCTGTTTTCCATGGGACATTCCAATGGGCAGAGCTTGGCTTGCCAGCCTGGACTTCCACCCTCAGCTGACCATCCATGCTATTGTAGTCTTCATTCAACCTTTTAATCCTACCTGAAATGCACTTACTTGTGGTTGAATTAATAATAATTGCCAGCCCCCTGGCATCAGATACAGTCGACCTTAGTGCTACTTTACTGTCTGGAAATTCCAGTTCCTGGCGTCAAGGGGCTCCAATCACTTCCACAATTTCTAGAAATAGCTGTGACCTGCTTTTTTGCACCATTTCCATCCTTTCAGGCTGAACCTGAGCTCCTAGAAACAGAACACTATTGAGGCATGAGCTTTTTTAGTACTTACTGCTTGGTAACTTCGTTTTCCCTATTTAATTACAGGTTTCATGTTTAGAGTACGAAGAAGGACATCTTGTAAAGGCACCTTTTCATGTGTGGACAGACCATAAAAATGTAGGTAGGGGCTTCTTTTCCACAGTGGTGTTCAGAAATGCCTCACTGCTCTGTTATCAAGCAGACCTGTTTAGAAAAGAAAGAAAAAAAGAACCTGAAGTGCAACCAACTCCTACTTGGTTACCTCAAACCAGACCCTGTTTGGTGGTGTGGGACCAAATGTCAAGCTAGACAAAGAAGGCAAGGATGCAGTGAGTTGGGCTATTGTGGAGAAAGAGCAGGAATAAAACCAGAGTGGACAATAGTGACATTTCTGTCAGTGCAGTGGGTGCAACACACCCACTCGCTTCATCTGAAAATATTGTGGGGTGCAGGCTGTCAGAGTTAACCCAGCTGTTATTAAAACCACTGCAGCACAGAGGAGCCATTCATGTTCTTGTCATTAATAACTGCAATTTTGGGAGTCAGTCTAGGTGAAAATAATTTAATTAAAATTGCCTTAATTAATGTGATTATTGCACCAAATAAAGAGGACAACACGTTAATGCTTCTCTGAAGAATACTTTTTCACCTCTTCTATTGAAAGATTTAGCATTTACTGACTCAGTAAATTACTGAGTCATTAATTTATGCTTGGGGGATGAGAAGTTATTTTCAATAGAATTAAATCTACAACCTGATGATGTAAGGGACTCCTCATGAGATTGCTTGTACTGTAAATCAATCAATTTCTCCCAGTTCAGGGCTTTGGAGCACCAGCTAATCTTGCTTTTTTACAATGAGGGCACCAGGAATGTTTATTTTTCTTCCATATAGGGTGGATGGTGCCTGTCATAAGTCATCTGAGGTGAGAAGGTAAAATGAATATACAGGATAGGGAAGCCAATAAAATCCCTTCTTTTACACAGGACCAAGGACCACTTGGCAATAAGACCCCAAATGGAGACAGGGAGATTCACATTTCAATCACATTGACTCTGTAAGAAATAATGCATTTATTTATTTGTTTCATGGTATCAACATCATCTTATTTAGCTTTGCACTATAAAGGTATTTACCATACTAATCCCATTAGGTAGATGATAACCCTGCCAGGGTTCCTGAGGAAAGCTTATCACCACTGCTATTGTTCCACTCCTGACTGCTCAGGAGACAAGAGCCCATGGAATCAGACACTGAAATTTAAGACCAAATTAGATCCTCACACCTTTGCTTCAAAGCATCTTGGAAGTGTTAAAGCACTAAGGTGCTTAATCTGATGACTCAGGGGAGTCTTGCTCTTCCTTAGCAATGAGGCTTCACCTACAACACAAATGCAGTTCAAGCAAAGGATCTGCTCAAAACAGAGTTGTGACTTGTCTGGTGGGAAAAAGGTAAAGCACTTAGAGTGGGTGGGATCTGTCTAGTCCAGATTTCTTCCCATCTGTAAAAAAAAATATTGTTTCCACTTGTTCTTTCTGAGAACCTCTCAGAAGAGGACTCAGGAATTTACAGAGAAAAATGAACGCACTTGGAAAAAGCTAGACAAATTTGGGAATCTTTCTGTTCCCACAGAGCTCTGTTTACTGAGCAGATGCAGCCAAGAGGAGCTTGGAGTAGTGAAAGTGCTGGCTCCTTACCCAGGTGCCTCTTAACACATCTGTCAGTTCAGAGAAATAACACAGCCTTCCCTGCTTTCATGTATGTGACCACAGGCTGATGTACCCAAGGGTCAGCTGTTAAGAAGTGCACACACATTTTGTGTGGTTTATTTTTTAGCAAATGCACTTCTCTATTTCATATAAAACCCAACTGCGGTTTTTTAGGCCTTATTTGAAGTGTTGTGTTGACATGGTATTAGATGAGTCTTCAATCTTCATTTAACACCATTTTCATTCCATTGGTAGCTTTCATAATCTGCTGGCAAAATCATGCAAGAATCACGCTGGTCCTACATCTAGATCATATTTAAACCAAAAAGCCAAAGTGTTCTCTGGGTTGCAAAATGAAAACTTGATACATGGAAACCCTCTGCAGATCAAACAATAACTGGATGGGAATTAACTTCATCAGAGGCCTGAGGAAGGACTTGAGTGAAGGTGAAAAGTCTTTCTAGCTGAGAGCAGGGGACAGAACTAAGGTGCTGGATGTGGTGGAGGAACAGAAATTGGTTCCTGTGGATAAATCCCAATTGTGAGTCAATGAAGTGAATCAAGAAAACATCTAATCAGTTTAATGCTCTGTTGCTCATGAAGAAATAATAATAATAATTAATCACTAAAGAAGAATTAAAAATTGCAAACACATTCCATCTTTCCCAGAATTTCAGTTTCTTAGTAAGGTCACAGCAGATATTTGGTCATGCATTAGTATTTATAAAGACTCCTAAAAGTGCTGGGCTAAGGAAAATAAATAAGGCCAGGAGCTGATGGAGAATTTGGGGCAGCTGCTCCACAAACCATTTTGATCCAGAGTGTTTCAGAGGAAGGATTGCAGGAGGTGGAGTGGGGGGCTTCAGCAGTCTGTCTCTGAAATAGTCTGACAGAGCTCTATGAGAGGGGAGCTTTGTTGTGCCTATGACAGGAGATAAAATAAAAAATTTAACTATTACCTCAGCAATGCCCCAATACCCCCATTTCCCCAGAATCTCCTGTCTGACACACCTTGGAGGAGGAATCTCTTTGAAGGTCCATCAGTGAAGAAAGCTGTGGCAATTCTTATCACGGCTGGACTCCATTTTCAAGGCAAGGGAAATTCCAGCGAAACTTCAAGATCCATCAAGGTGGTTTAGCTCTCATTCATCACCCTCCCGGCATCCAGGCTTGAAATTCTTGATGTGATTAGTGCCGGGAAACGATTTTCATCCTGCTCAGCTTTACTCACAGCCCCTGGTAAAGTGCAGGACCTGGTGGTCGAGAGGAGAGGGTTCACTGAACCTCCCCCTTTTACAGTGGTGAAATGGCAGGGCTCTGTCCCCAGACTGAGGTTTTGTGGCACGGTAACGTCCCTTTGCTCCATGGCAAACAGAGCCACAATTGCATCCATCCTCCACAGAAACACTGAGAAGAGAGAACACAAAACTCCCAACTATTGTGGCAGAAGTAGGGACAGCCAGGAGGAATGCCTGCAAACACTCTGGCATTGATGTTTTAAGTAATTCCATTTTCCATAAGGTCTCTGGCATCTGGTGTATTGTTAAGTAACTCAGCAGAGATCTGTTAAAGGCATAACCTCTTTGCACAAAGGATACATTCTTTTACTGGGTTTTTCCCTTTTACCCGTACTTCCTTCTGACACTTGTGTCCTCCACAGTTGCAAACCCTGATTTTACAAACTCGGTTGAAACACTTCAGTGGGACAAACCACCCTCTTTGCTCCCTCCCATCCTCACGAGTTCAGAGTCAGAACCTCCACTGCTGAAATGGATGGAAATTTCCTGAAATTTCTGCTTGCTTTCTGCAAATCCTTGGACTTGTTTCGTAAGATCCACCAAGATATTTCACCAAGAGAACAGACATCTGACAAAAGGTAAGGATTAAAGTTGGTCAGCCGTGGCAGGTGACTGTAATAATAGAAAAAGATTAGGCAGATGACAGGACTGAGCTGTGTTTTGTTCTCATTGGAGTATGATGGAGGACGGGGTAGAATTCTGACAAAATGCAAGATGACTGCTATGAGGAAAATTGTGGGGAATAACTGATATAAACTCAGTTTATTGAGTTTTACTCATCAAATACAGTGGAAGATGCCAGAGGTGTCATTTTGACTTGGATTTCAGCAGGTCACAAGGGTTTATGGAGGGCTGGTTTCAGGAACGTTGCTGTAGCCTCTCTGAGCACTGTTACAGCACAAAGCAGAGCACAGCCCTACCTAAATCTGAGCTTTCACTCTGGGCTGGGCTGAAAGTAAATGCCAAACGGATGATATTGATTTGGGATTAGCTTTGCCACAGAGATAAAAGGTCTTTCAGCCAGGATGGGTCAATTAGCATCAACTCGAGTATCCTCCAGCTAAAACCTTCCCTTACATGGAAAAAGAAGAAAGTACAAGGCCGTGGCTGACAGGGATAACTGAACCAGTGCAGACAGTAGTGGAGCACTTCTGGCCTCCTTAGCTTTCATCTATTTTTCCTTGCAACAAAGGAAGACTTTGGATTTTATAATATTTGTAATTCCCAAGGTCTTTCAGACGTGACATCTACCATCAGGGTGAGAGGGAAAGAAAAGCTGTAGATCTCAGTATTGACTGACTGACACTGTGAAAGCAGCAGAGGAGCAGAAGTCGCCTGAGTAGCAGCTCAAAACTTGGCTTTTCCTGAGTCAGAGAAGGCAGGATGTGAACACTCAGCCCTTGTCTCATCCTCTTCCTCACAGAGGGTAAATCTGATCTAATTGTCACGTGTTCTCTGTGAGGAGGGAGGATGTTATAGCTCTACAGTCAGTCAGCTGTAACACTGACCCCAGGAGTGGAGCTGGCCTTGAATAATGCAGTCATTTAGTGCCTACCTTAATACAAATTCTGCTGATTTGGCTGGAGAAGAAGGAAAATTAAGGTGATTAACATAAAATATAGTGAAAATAAAAGGAAGAAACTGCCTTTTGCAGCCCCATACTCCTACTCCTTTCAGATCCTACAATAACCAGTACTCACAGTGTTTATAATAGTTATCTGCTCAAGTATTAAATTAATCAGAAAAACCCCCCACAAAGTTAAACATACACCAGTTAATGGTAAAGGTCTGAATGTATCCAGTGAGGTGGGAAGGGAGCAGTGCAATTGGTGTGGAGGGACTGGAAACAGCTTTCTCAGTGCCCTTGAGTGCTTTTCCACCAGCAGGGCACATTTACTTCATGAGGAATCTTGATTTATCCCACGTCTACAGCATCTTCTGCATTTTACCACAGTCCAGGGTTTTAATACTTCCATTTGCAGAACTCCAAAGACCTTGGTATAAGGCTGTGGAAGTGAAAGAGATCCTTTTTACTCACTTCCCTAGAGTTTACATATCTTCCTCTCCCTGACACTTGTTTTCATAGAATATTTGATTTTGTTGTCACTTTCATGTGTGTTGCAGGCTCGGCTAATGTGGGAATCTCTGCTTCCCAGTCAAGGGAGACCCACCATCTGGGACTTTATCTTAACTAGGAACGATCATCTGTGTTATTCAGAAACCTTTATGTAAATAACACTCCTGACACATAGCTGCATAATTAGGGTCCCTCATGAATATGACATCCTGTGGCTTAGGGTAAAGTACGAATTGATCTATGAAATATTCTGAAATCCCACTGGAATGCAGTTTATGTGCGAGGAGTTTCTCTTTGTTTTTGACTCCCTGCATTATATGCAGATAAATTCATCACAATCCTATTAATCAATGTTTCCTTCTAACGAAGAATTAGTCTTCAAAATCCATTGCAGGAGTAGCAAGAAGTACCCAGAGAGCTTTGACTTGTACCCTCGTCTGCAGGGCATGTGTAATTTGCTCATTTAATAATGATTTTAAAATGTTTAAAATCTAAACAAAAACAACAAGTTCCTACTCTTGTATTCAGGTGTGAGTTATCCATCTTTCATGATGAGACAGGCATAATAATTATATGAGCCCTTGGGCCAGTATACATGAGCATTAAAGTGAATTATGACATGATCAGACTGCTAA
Organism: Illadopsis cleaveri; assembly: GCA_013399915.1. NCBI lineage: Eukaryota > Metazoa > Chordata > Aves > Passeriformes > Timaliidae > Illadopsis > Illadopsis cleaveri. The sequence goes on from VXBB01023414.1 coordinate 177,732, forward strand.
GGAAAGCCACAGTTATTTTGCAGAAATGGGGCCAAATTCTACTCCCCTGAAACTGCTCATGACGCTACAGAAGTCAGCAGTTACCTTCCTGTGAAATTTGCTTTGTGCAGCCTAATGTAAACTCGGGATTTTAGCCCTGTCATACTTGTACACTCTGCTGCCAAGAAAACAGCACTGAAACAAGATGATAATTTTTCATTTTTGCATTGCAAGTGCGCCTCTAATGCTCTGTGAGACAATGGGAACAAAACAAGAGATGACTAGGATGCACAGATTTAAAATACGTGTGGTTTCCAAAAGCACGGCATAAAGGGGGAAAGTGAGAGAATCCTACAGCTACAATAGTTTGACCAAAGATCAGAGAAGTCAATGGGAGTCTTTCCATTTTTCATTCAGTGAGATTTAGATCAGATCCCTTCGGGGACTCATAATGAAGTTTATTTCCATTATAAATATACAGTTGATATGTCAAATTTTACTACCATCATGAGAAAACGATTACACACAGAGTCACAGCCCAGCTGAAACTCACTTGAAAGAAAATTGCAGTAAGTTACTATTGCCAAGTTTTAAAGGGAATGACATTTAACAAGAAAAACATTCATACTTCTTCGATACAATCACTAAATTTTATTCTTTCTGTGGTGAACAGTCTATTGCACATATTAATGAGAAAACTGTCCCTCTCAAAGATTGATTCTTACTGACCTTTTCCATACCTTTCTCCTGATCTTAGCATATGACTTGACAGGAGGAAAAAAAAAATGTATTTTTATGCTAAAATAGCCAAATGATTGTGGAGTTTGAATAGGTGCATGAGTTGCAACCAAATAATTTTGAAGTAAATTTTTGGTTGTCTTTTACAAATTATCTCCTTTTTTTTCCCCTTCTAGTGAAGACAAAGCATTAATGCAAAGGCAATAACTTTCTATGATCATAAACTAGACTGTCTGATTTATGACTTTCTTTCTCTGGGTGTTACATTTATATGAAGCACATCCTAATTCAGGATCAACCACAGCTTTTGTGAAGACCTCTGTACTTAAAAAATGAACAAACCCAACCCAACGTGTTATTAATTACACAGGAAAGTGGCATGGAAAGGAGTCTTTGACCATATTTACATCAGAATCTATTATTTCCTGTTTGAAAAATGAAGTGATCGACACACTTTCATCAAGCACTGAAAACTCAGAATTTTCAACCATTTCTACTCATTATGAACATAATTTGGGTTTTGGTGGGTGGAATTCTCATTAGTCCCTGAGCTGGCTGGCGTGTTTTGATAACTGAAAAACAAAGTGAAAATCTCAGCAATGTGAAAGCAAGTTTGTTTATTTTCCCAAATGACCCTATTGAACTTCTCTCCCCAAATTAAAAACACTCTAATGCATATTGATAAGTTTCACATGCCCCTAACTTTGAGGGATGCCATTCATTGTGATTCTAAATCACTAAGCTCTCCCTATATTTCTTATTCTCTCATTGCTGTATTCATGAACAGGTTGTAAAGAGGATGTAACAGACTGAAGTCTAAGAAAGAAATACAGCAAAGGGATGAAGGAGTGTTTTTTATCTGTCTGTCTCTCCAAGTCTTCAGATGGTGACTAGATGCCTACAGATAAGACATTTCTTAATCAAGAAGTTAGAGAACTCTGTAGTTAAATGACATTGAGTGAGTCATAGAGGAGATCAGATCATCTCACGAAACCTTCAGTTGTGAGAATATGCATCCCTCTGAATACAGATAATCATTTTCCAGGAGTCAAAGACCAGATCTTTCTGAATCAGTTATTTTGGTGGGAAGAGGAGGTTTTCAGGAGTCCTGTGTGTCATTTTCAAAGGTCCTAAACATTAGAGCTGACCTAGGGCAATGTGACAGAAGCGACTGGCTGGAATTCTGTCTCCAGTGAGCCCAAGGGAGAGTCTGAATTCAGTGTGGCCACGTTACCACCCAGGGTGTCAGTGGGAAAATTGCCAGTCTAAGCCAAGAGAAAGCAATATATTCAACCCCAGGAAGCAAAATAAAAAAAATATTCCAGTCCCCAGTCCTCATCTCCCCACAGAGCCTCCCCCCAGCAAGCCAAAGATGTGAGCCAAATGGAGAGTGCCATCAGATTTACAGGTCTGTCAAGGTAAGAGATGTTTGGGGCAAGCCTCAGCAGAAGACATGTGGGAGGCAGGGAGGTATTTTCCTTTCTCTAAAACATAAAATGGGTAGCTAAGTGTAGGAAATGGAGGCTACAGCCTCGAGTTATGAAGGCAGTGAGAAATTGCGTGAATTGGACAAAACAAAGTTCATCAATGAGCTCACAAAACCACGGAATGGTTGAGGTTGGGAGGGGGCTCTGGAGGTCACCATGGCCAACCCAACCTCAAGCAGGGTCAGCTAATGTAGCCTGCTCAGGGCTGTGTCCAGATTTCACAGAGACATCCAAGGACACACTCCAGTCCTCACCATCACCATCCAGTGATGATTCCATCAGACCTTTCTTCCAGGTGCAAACCCTCCCCCAGCTCTCAGTACTGCTGTTTTTCTTTCATTAGAAATTCCACGAGGAATTTCTTGACATGCAGGGAGCTCATAAACCCACAGCTTTTATGGGAGTCAGGGCAGAGCTTAATTTCAGTTACAGGAAACAGGAGGAAGAAGGGGGCACTTTTGAGCTGTTTTATTGTAATTTAAGTAGGCTTCTAAGAGATGAGGAGCTGGCAGAAATGTCAGAGGTTACAAGGAGTTTCCATACAATTGCAAATCCATATTTCTCCGTCCTTATGCACAACGTGGGAGAAGAGCAGGCAGAGGTAAGTGGCAGAACCAGGAGGAGGAAGAGAGCTGTTAGCTGCCTCTGGTTTGTCTCTCCCTCTTATCAGATCTTAACTTCGCAGTAGCAGCTTCCACAGCAAACTCCTTTGCAGCCTGACTCCCTGGAGATGGGAAATTTCAGGCACAGGAGAGCAGCTAACGAGGCAGGGGAGCAGCTCTTCCTGCCTGCAGCAAACTGTGTGGGATCCCTGCATGGCACAGCTTGGTTTCTTTTGCCTACAAGCCTGACAGGTTCCCTGAGGAGATGGATTGGGTTGATTTGTCATTTGTTATTAGGTGAATCCTGGCAAGCATTGACTGAGCTGTGATTCTTTGATGGACACCTGTCAGCGTTTTTTTCTAATTGGTCAAGATTTCCTCTGCTGGGTGTGTATTTCAAACTGCAAAAGAAATCAGTCCCCTCCCCAAATATTTCATGCCTCATCCCAAAGAATGTCACTGAATGAACTGAAGTAATTGGGGCCACACTGTGACATAACAACACAATTGCTCTACTGAGAGTGTTCCAGTTTTATGTCTACTTATGTGCCACAACAAAAATCCATCCATTGTTAATATTTTCAATTTTTTTTTTTTTCCTTGACAACCAGCTTTTCCATCATTTCAGATGATATTTCCTGTTTTAATCCATCCTGGGTACAATTGTGTGTTCTTTTCCTTGCAGTTCCCAGGGCAAATGGAAGAAAATGGGCATCAGTTTAGATGGTCTGTGCCAGGAAATATATAATAATGCCGTCATTCTTAAGACAACTCTGCAGCAGCAGGCTCAGACAGCTACAAAGTAGAGCACATGCATGGATTTGTCATCCTGTCTTACTCTTAAACAACATTGGCTTCTTTGTCAATTGTGAGGAAACAGGGGGGAAAGCCCCTTGGAGATGAGCCACACGTTTATTTGTTCCTGAGCTCTGATAGCAATGTTGGCTGCAACACAATCCTTTTTTTAGAAAGGAGAGGTGAGCATCTTGTGCAACTTGCTCAGAAAAGTCAACAGATGTGTTTGACAAATGCACTTTCTTGACACAAGTTGCCTTGTGACACCCAAGGACAGGATGTGTGTGATGGCATAAATCCGATGTTCCAGACAGACCGGGAGTGCTGTTACCTGCTCCCTACAGCCCCACTTCTGGAGTGAAAAAAGCCATCAACCATGGTAACGATCTGTGACCCAGCACATTACTGGCACAGAGGGAAACAAACCTTGGGGAATATGTGAGCAGAAAACTCCTTTTCTGCTCTTCTGCACCAGTGTCCACCAATCCATGGTGGTGGACATCTGATGTTTCTAGTCAAAGTAATGATTTAATAAGGCTGTGTCTTTTACCAAGTCCAGCTGAGTGTGGCAGGTCCTTCTGAGAGGAGATACTTTGCTCCACCTCTTCCTTTTTCACAATGCTCAGAACATGAAGAGATTCACATCTTCCTTTGTCTCATTGACAAGTAAAAACAGGCTCTGTGGACTTAAATTCCTACTGGCTGCCTCAGCATCTGTGTCCAGAGTGCCGGTGGGAAGAAGCTGCCTTCAAAGTTGTAGATTTTTCAGTATTTCTGCCTTCATCAAATATTTGGGGGGTATCATGAGAATATTTATTTCTAACTGCAAAGGGAGATGCCTTTTTCTGGTATATGCTCTGTGAGAGGAACAAAGCCCAGTGCTGACAGATGTCATTTAGGTGGCTGCATTCCCCATCCTTACCTGTGCCAAAGGCTGGGCCATCCACCAACAGTTAAAATCTGATCAAAGAGCACACAAAGAGCACCTGAGGAGCTGTACTTGCTCTGAGACATACTCACAGCCTATCCAAGCACTCCATGAGGGGGATGGTAGTATTTTTAATGCCTCCCAGCAAACATGTTAAGAAGTTTGGTAACCCAATATGAATCCTGAGATGTACAGACACATCTGTGTCAACCCCCAATGAGAAGGTGCCTCTGAAGCACTCCAAGAAAACACCTGCAGCCTGTGTGACTTTTGTGTTGCCTTTAGATGAACACATGCTCCCTCATAACAGCAGCCTTGCTGTTTAAGTTGATGTACTTGCAGATGATGGAGTATGAGAAAGAGTACTGGTGATATTAGTGCGGCAAGTCCTGATGGCAAAACACATTTCCTTTGAAAACTGAATGTCTCCACTGATGGATGACATCTAATTGAGTGACACACTTCCACACACATTAGCACATGCTTTGCTCAAAATAGAATGACTTCATTTTGCAGAAAATCTCTACAAGGGAAGGAGATACGCTCCTTCCTCTTCGGTGTATTAACATGGTTTGAGAATTCCCCACTCTCCTACTTGTTTCTTGAATTTCAGCCCCTTTGGAAGCCAAAAGTAGCATTGAATGTCCACTTGCAGCGGTCCTGTATCAAGGGAGGGTTCTGTATCACACCCCATTGCATCCCAGGAACAAAAGATGACTGACACATTAAATGTACTTACTAACACACGTAGCTCAGGGAACATTTGATGAAACAGGACAGCTCTTTTGCTGTTGCTTTTTCACCACAGATGTCCCCAGCAAGAGTGCCCAGAGCTACCAGAGAACCCTGTAAGCAGCTGACGACAATTGGCAACATTCGGGCATAATTCAGGTTATCCCAACCTAAAAAAGAGCCCAGAATAAACTGCATCAGCTGCTACTTCTTCCTGTCCTGGACCCACACAGCAAAGTGTCATTGGAGCAGAGTCTGTGGTACTCCAGAGCTCCCATCCACCAGCTTCTCAGCTGGTCTGAGCCTCTCTGTAATAGATTAAAATAAATGATGGTGATAGGGAATTAATAGCTGACTAATTAAGGTTTAGAAAGACCAGCAAAAGCATCCCAGAGCTAAGAGGCTTTCCACAGCTTAGGTTTGAAGCAAAGTTGACACATGAGCAATGTTTAGGTTCTAATCCTCCTCTAGCCCATGCTCAGTCTCAGTGAGAGGAACATACCTCTGCATCTCTCTTCTCTTCTGGATTTTATAGTTCTCCTCATTAATCTTGTATTTTGCCTTGGGCAAGTCCAGCTCTGTTACTGTTCAGCCTCAAGTCTGGGACACTGGAAAGTATCTTCTGAGTTTTCAACAAGCTATTGTCTCTCTCATCACAGTTCTTTTTCCTCTCTTCCCTTAGGAAACATAACTCATTAAAGATCAAGAAGAGCTTAACTCAAATATAGGTTTTATTTATAGAATTTCCCCTTCCTCTCCCTCCTCATCTCCCCTTCATTTTTCTCAGTATATTTTATTTTCACCAGCTGCCCTAACCTCTCAGAAACAACTTTCCAACTCTGTAGCTTCATCAATGTTAAAGGAGTTATCCTGCACTCACAGGAAGAGTAAAGACGCCAGGTTTACGCTTCTTTATCATTTAGCCAGTAAAAGCTACAATTTACAGGTTCTGCAATCTTTCAAGCTTTCCTTAATAAGGGGTGTTTACCCTTGTCACAAAAAGGTAACTTTAGGATTATACAAGAATAAAACTTTCTTTTGTCTTTTCTTCCAGGTGTCCATACGTCTGCAATCTGGCCAGCTCACAGCAACTTCCTCTCCTCCAAGAACTGCATACTGAGGCAAATTCCCAGCTTATTAAAAAATAGTTGTGTTATTTTGCCATCTTGTTTGTTCTGCAATTCCACTGTATTTTTACCCTCTCTCTCTTTTTTTTTTTTTTTTTTTTTTAAATTATGCCCCTTTTTTTCTGAGGGGGAAAAAAAAAGGAAATGGAAAAGAAAAAAAAGCCAAGAATTTTTAAAATATATCTTTATTTTGGGCTGTGTGTCACTTCCAAACTTCTGTAGGAAGTGATAGGAACATGCCAATATTCAGATGCTGTTTGTCCAGTGAAGAGCTGTTTGCATGAAGAAGCACACAGAAGCCTCCAAAAAAGCCCTAAAGATCTTGAAGTGTGTTATAAAGCTTCTCTTCAGCTTCTGACAGAAGTGCCTTAACTTCACTGCTGCTGAAGTCTTTTCCAAAGTAAATGAAATCAAAACTGGAATGGCTTAAACTTGAGTAACACAGTCCCAGAGTTTAATGTGGTCCAAACACTCAATTTCAAAGTTTAGCTCAGTTGTTTTAGTTTTCCTGAATGATTCTTAACACAACTTTTCAATTCAGTGGTGGATTTTCTTTGCTTGTTTGGTTTCTTTTTTTACCCCATCTTATAACTTCCTAGAATTTGAAGGTAAAAGCCAGTTATGTCGAGATCTGGGAAAGTGGTCCTTCAAAATAAAGGAAAGTGTTTTGGTCTGTGGCTTCTTTCATGAAGACACAAAACTGACCATAACAACATATTACATCTTTTTAGTTATGCTTCGTCCTTCATTACTTTTTGAAGGAAAGGATTGACAGAATTCCTTATATCCTTTCTTCTTTGAATGCTATAAAAGTATTCTAGAATTTTTTCCTCAATATACACTTGTAAAAAATTGAAAAGGCACAAAAAAAAAGAAAAGAAAAAAAAAAAAAAAGAATATTGAAAAGACAGTGCAATGTTTGTTGGTGAATCACCCAAATGGCACCCAGACTCCAACACAACATTGTTGCGTAGCTGTTTGCAACCCCACTTAATTGAATTTTGCAATGCAGTTTCACAATGCCACTTTGTAAGGCTTCCTTTGTAAGAATCCTGTTCCTTAGTGTTTAAAAAAGCCCAGCTAGGCTTTGGAGAGGAGGATTCCAGCTCTGCCTGCTCCTGGCTTTCCATCATCTCTCCCTCCTCTGTGCTGCTGGTGGAGCAACCGTGCGGCTCAGGGCAGAGCGCGGATGGAGGGAAGGAGCTGCCAATCCCGACATTTTGTCAAAATGTCCTCTGTCAAAAAGGAAAGTTTTATCCTTTGACACCACACAGAGAACCAACAGCCCTACTCAGTCACCCTGGTGCCTCCTCACTGCTCCCTGGCCACGGTTTTAAGGCGGCCTCTGCTCTTCTCCTGCCCTGCCGCGGCAGAGCCGCCAAGTGTCGTCGTGATCTTTCCCAGCCTTCTGATGTTGGCATTTTTGTAGTGAAGTTTCTCACAGATTTTCATGTAAACAAAGTGATTGTTTATCATTCCTCTCTTGATGGACTTCTAGTTTGACCAGTGTAGTTGGAGAGGTGGCAACCTTCATCCCCCAATCCCTGGTCATTGTCCAAAATCTATATAAATCGACGTAGAAAAATAAACATCTCTCTTTTTGCCCTGACGACTGACTGAGTGCCTGTCCTTCATTTCATGTCCTGTAAAGACAGCCAAGCCCCCTGTTCTCTGGCACAAAACATGCTGTTTTGGTAAAAAGTGCTGTTTTGGTAAAATGTGCTGTTTGGGTAAAACATGCTGTTTGGGTAAAACGTGTTCTTTTGGTAAACTTTTCAACCCTCCTGCCAAGCTGGACTGCTGAATGGTGGGAAGAGCTCATTATGCCTTAATGGCCTGAATGGGTCCAGCGTAGGGCTGGGAGTACAAGTGTTTATGGAAGGATGAAGAGGAAAAAAAATAAAAAGGGTTTTACGGAGGAAGGTATGATGTCACCCGGACCACAGCCTATTTCTGGAACTAAGCTGTGAAACCCATGATACATTTTGACACATAAATGTTGCCAAGGAAAACTGATAATATAATTGTTAATACGGTCACAGCCAACTGTTTTTCAGATAAGGAGTTAAACTCTTCCATGCAATACAGTATTTGTGGAACGTAGCACCTAGTCATTCCATGCTTTCATTGGCTCTGGGATTACTTATATCATATTTAAATAAAAGGACTAGATTATTGGGTACCGTAAGAACAATGCATTGCTTATGGTCTTGCAGCATTTATCTTAAGTCAATACAAAAGTTTTGAGTTCTAAAGCCTGTGTCAAGGGCAGTGAAACAAGGGACACATTCAGTGAACTAGGGATTTGTTTATTTTTTAATGCACATTTAAGTATCTTATTTTGGGGACTCAGATATACTTAGATGATTCAGTTAAATATAGCTTAATTTTCAAAAAAAAATAATTGTGTCTGTCTGAGGAACCAAATCTGATAGAAAATATTACAAGTTATTATGTGCAATTTGTTCTAGATAAGGCTAATGATCAAACAACTTCCTCATCTCTGCCATAGCACAATTTCCCCTGAGATAGAGGTCCATTTTTGCATCCTTCATATGAGCTTTGTTCCTGGGAGCTTGACAGGGCTCCACAATGTAATTATAGAGTGATTAGGAGTAAGTAATACCAGAAAAGAAATGATACTTTATAAGTGCAGATACGGAAGGGAAGGGATAGGTTCAGATATGAAACAGAGAGAGACACTGAGCCCAGAGACATGAAAACTGCTCAGAGGGGCTCAGGACACAGAGGCAAAGAGTGACAGCCAGGACTCGAGGTGTGCAGGGAACAAGTGGAGCACTGAAGGGTGAAGTCTGGGCATGAGAAACAAGTAGAACATCTCTGCCACCTGCAAAAGTGGAGGCAGGCCAGAGTTTAAAAGATATTTAGGTGATCATTTAAGAGTTTCAGAGAACCAGAAGTCTCCCTGGTTCTTAGACTCTCATGTTCTCCTCAAAGCTTATAATGCCCTTTTTTCCCCATGTTTACAGGCAGACAGTTTTAAGTACAAGATAATAAAATGGTGTAATTATTTACATCAAGACTTTCTACTCCTTAAATTCTGAAATTTCTGATTGCAATGAAATAAAATTAATTTTTTATCCTGGTTTGTAGTGGATCCCTGCAGTTCATTTGCAGCTATGGCCAATTTACTCTCCTATAGAAAGAAAAATAGGTCTCTGGTTGAGTGTTTCCTTCAAACACAGAATAACATTTCTTTACTGCTGACCCTCACCCCTTCCAGTGTGAGAATGGAGTGAGTGATTTTGGCCACGAACCTGCTGTGCTCCTGACTTTGATGGTGTCTGAAAGTCCATGAACAGTTCAGCTGGGAGTGATTTGTGCTGGTGTTATTCCCATTTCCCCAAAATCAGCTTTCCTGCCATGGTGTGATGCTGTGTTGTCCCTGGAGTGGGGTGCAGGGTCATTGGAGGCTGGGTCTCCATGTCTGGTGGTGCCTGTGCTGAGCTGCCTTGGCTGTGGTGTGTTTTCCCAGCTGCTTTCTTGGCTTCCAGCACCAGCTCTCCATGTCCAAGTGTCTGTAACACACCATCTCCCCATGGTGGGAAGCGTGAGGGTGTGATCAGGGAGCTCCATCAGATGGTGCTGAATGTAGTTAAGGAAAATAACATCCAAGAAAGGACCACTTCTACCTCCCTGAGCCCAGTTCTTTCTGCCAGGAAGTCTCTCCCAGGTGTCTCTGCACATCACCCTGCAGGGTGATGCAATGCCTGCAGGGCAGCTTGTCTTTGACTTTCCCTGCTTAATAGGTCATATCTCACCATTTTACTAAACTAGCACAAAAGTTTGGACACTGCTCTCCTCTAATTCCCTGCCTTGAGCCAGAGTTTCAAGTTATTTTTCCAATGTGCACTGATTTGTCTTTTCCTTCCTCAAGTAGCAATTTCCCAAATAATGGGTCAGGGCTGAGTGGCAGCATGGAAGTGGGTGGCCAGAAGATGTTTTTATAAATTATTCCTCCTTTCTGGAGACAGGACATGAATTCCAGAGGACTGAGTTCTGCTGCCAGCTGAGCATCAGCTCAATCCCAACCTTCCCTTGCATGCCATTTGCCCAAGAACAGCAGAGTGCAGCTTTGCCTGCTGGAGCTTGGGTTTCTGTGTAATTGGTTCCCATGTTACTGAATTTACAAGGTCAAATTACACATCCTGGCTTCAGCAGGGACCTTTCCATTGGCATGGTGCCAGTCTGATGGCCACGTGTCTCCCATTCAATAAGACCCAGGGGACCAACCCATCCACCCATGTTCTTGGGCCTCCTGTCTCCCCTACTTGGAGACCTCCTAGAGTAGAAGATTAATTGAGGTCTTCAAGTGTTGAGCCTATAGGAAATGCAAAGACTTGGGCAGAAGTTAGGCCAGATCTAGGCAGAATGTATTAGAAGGAGCAGGACATGGTCATTTGGCAAGATTTAGTTATATATTCAGTGAGGAGGTTTAACTGGGGACAACACAGATAATCCTGCGATGTAGAGATGGAAAATTTGCATTTATGCCCTGAATATCAACTGTTCCTGCCAGTTGTGGGAATTGTAACACTTGTGGGAAACAGGTGCTTGCTCACTCCAGTGTTCACAGAACTCTCTGCCCCACAAACCCCTCAGTTTGCAGAGAAAAAGCTGCTGGTACATAAAGAACTGTTACGCATGTTTCAGATTCTTAATGTCTATGAAGTTTCAATTACCCACTAAAGGAGGAAAAAGAAAAAAAAAAGAGTATCATGAGTATCATGTGACCAATTCATTTAAGAAATTATATGGCCCCTCAACACTTGGGGATCTGTGTGTAGCTGGCCCTGCTATGCTTGTTTTCCCCTCGTTACTGACCTCTTTGTACAGATGGGGACTGAGGAGTGAAAAGATGAAACAGCCAAGCAGGGAAACTGTGGCTGAGTCATGGAGAAAACTCACATTTCCCAAGGATTAAGCACTGAAAGCCGTCTGTAGGTGACAGAGGAAGTAGGCAGGGAAAACCCCAGCCGTCCACAGAAAGTCAGAGATAAGGGAAACATCTTAAGGACTGGTGTAAAGGTAGAGTGAACTGGTCTCACTGTGTGATTAAATGATTCCCACCAGCCACGGTGTCACAAACAGAAAACATGTGGGCATTTCTGCCATTCCTCAGCCCTCAGCAGCCTGCTCTCCTCAGTGCCTCTCCAGAGTCCCACCTCTCTCTGAAGCACTTGCAGAGTTCACAAAAATCAGCAGGAATTAAAGTTGGTCATATTTGCCTTGTGAATTACAACAGGTAAAGGATGCTGGGGAAAATAATCAGGAAGGCAAAGGTATAAAAAAGCAATCCCAAATATTAGTCCGGCCTTTCCCCTTCTCCCTCTCTCTTGAGGTAACACATGGTCAGCATGGCAGATGGCACCATGGACTCAGCATCCACCACCACCAGGAGGGTGGGAGCTGCTGTCAGCAGCAGCTGTTTCCAGGGTGGGATTTGTGTTGGATGGAGGAAGTTTCTGTCTTGGCAGTGTCTGATCTGCAGGACATGGCTGTCCACCACCCCCACATCTCCATCCTGCACCTGTGCCAAGAGCCAATTCCATCACTTGTGTGTCCACAACCTAAAAACAAGGTGGGGCCCACAAGCAAGGAGGAGTCAGAAGTATGGGTGGGGCTGGAGGAAGATGGACAGCACTGGAGACCAGACTAGTGGTGCTGAACCCTTTAGCAATAACAAACTAATTATCTTTGCCCAAACCACCATTAGTAAAGTGGTTACCAGCAGGCAGCCCCAAAAGGAGGGATTTCTTTGGGACAAGAGGTCAGGCCATGTGTTGGTGGGGGACACTGCTGACCTGAGGCCTCCTCCTGAGTCTTACCCACAACCTGCACAGAAATCTCTTCCTCCACGTGTTGGGGCAGATTCCAGCACTTCATTTCAAAGGCAATGCCAGCTGAGAGCAGGTTTCTGTTCCACAGCAGTGTGGGGATGGTGCTGATTTCTCGTGGCTGTGGATGGTGACGGAGAAAATAATTCAGTAAGTCTGCAGAATGTTTTTATTGTCATGTCAACAAAATATTTTCTGCCTCCACAGACTGTGGAAGTACTTAGCATGCAGCATCCATCCAGTTTTGGAAAACACTTGAAAACCACCGACAGAATCTCACTATTCCTTTTTTTAGCTCCATAATGAAAAAGCAAACAAGAAATATGCTGATTCCCAAAATGAACTAATTTTTTTTTTTCTGAAGCAATTTAATTTTTTAGCTTTGATCTGATACCAGAACCCAAAGGACTTACTTGCTATTTCTAAATAATGAGTCTAATGTTTATGCTCTGAGCCTGAACTTTTCTGGTTTTGGAAAAAATGTGACTTTACATAAAAGTCCTTTGATTAAGAGATCTGCAGTCAGAGGAGTTTTCGATACAATAATGAAAAGGCCTTTCAGACCTCTCACTCGAACACTGCTCAGCACGATATTGCTCAAGAAGGGAAGAAGCCGACAGAACAATCACACTATTAGTCTTTGCTTTGCCAAGTGTTGTGTTAGTCATATTCCTACGGTAAAATCTCCCAGAAGTGGCTCAGAGAAGCCTTACACTGCATGGAGTGGTGCATGCCTGCAAAAAGCACCCTGACCTGGGTGGTCTCTTGCCCTGGCTCCCTCTTTTGATTGTTATTTAACCCTGTTTCATTGAGGCTTTAGGAGTTGATTGCTGTACAGAAGGAAAGTGTTTGGAGGAGAAACAGAGGCTATTTCCTCCTGCTATGATCCAAATCCCCCTGCAGCAGGGATGGTGCCTACAGCAGGCTGCAGAAAGCTTTTGTTCCCAGCAAGATCATGGCACAAAGTGCAGCTCTTGAGAGAGAGATCCCACTCCCTGCCCTGTCAGAGCACCCACCTCTCCCTGGGTGCCACAAGCAGCCAGTCCCTGGGCTCATCCCAGCTCCTGGAAGGTCACTCTGCTGTCCTGGTCCCTGCTTCCCCAGAGGTGGGATGGAAAGAGTGAATCTGGCACTTGCTAAGTAGGTTGGAGTTTGGAAGCTGAATGCCTGTGTGTTATTTATGCAGAACTGACATGTCTCTTTGTCCTGAGCCATGTGGCCCAGATTCCAGCCCTTGTATCTACAAAACATTACTCATGTGCCCGCTCCTCCTTCAAGTCCTTGATTCCAACGGGATTACTCACATGTGCACACATACCCAGGGCCCTGCAGAGCAGGGGCAAATCCTGCTGCCTTCAGCTGATTTACACCACCACTCTGGAGATGAAAATCTGACACAGGAGCAGCTCAACAGGAACGAAAAGGAAGATCAACCTAATAGCTCCTCTGTGTTCCCCTTCCACATTCCCATCTCTGCTGTCACAGGGGCAGCCTGCAGGAAGGTCTGCTCCCCTCTACCACCAGGGCATTGCTGCATACTAGGGGTTAAAATGAGAAAGCACTTTGGTTTTGGAGATTTATTGCTTTCCTCCTGCCTTATTCGTAAAGCTCATCATTAAGGTCAGCCATCCCCACCCCTGCAGCTGTCTGTACATTTTTTTCTCTGGTTCTAGAGTTGTACTTTACTGAGAAAATTATAATTATTAAAACACACAAGGTCACGCTCTAGATGAACTTGGAAACAGTTCAAATATGTTTCAGGTTTGAAAGTATGTAGCAGCTATGGCCAAGTGGTGAGTTCATAACAAAAGAATGGTTAATTTCACACTTCAGATAACATTTCCCCCGGAAAGCGGTAAAGCATATTGGGACAGGAATTATTAAAGGTCGAGAACACTGGAGACACATAATCAGTCATTAGTCCTGATAATTAGATATTAAAGATAGGCTCAGGGTGGGGGCAGAGTGGTTCTGCCTGAATGAGCCAGTGTATGCTCTTACCTTTAAATCACTCTTTTAAACTTTTCCGTCTTCAGAAAGGCACCATGACTTTGTGGACTTAACGTGGGCCATCTCCAGAGCTCCTGCACAAGTGGCTCTTGTCACCTGCTGCAGGTCACAGCTCTGGGTGCATGTCAGCAGACAACATCATCAGGCCATCACTGGAATTAAAATTTACAAACTTTATTCTGAAACAGCAGCAAAGAAAACATGTACATGCCTCTCCCTGAGCTGCCTCCCCCTGTGCATTGAGATGGTGGGAGGACAGCAGTGGCAGATGTTTGTGGCCTCCCCAGCAATCTGCATCAAAGCTAATCACTGTTCATCCCTTGCAAACTGCAAAAGAGATTTTTCATACAGCCAGTTTTGAGAGACCAAACCTCCCCTGTGCAGACAGCAGCCTGAAATGACTCTCTGCTAGCCTGTGTGAGATTTGTGGCTAAAACAGGTTGATCTTTGTTGGTTTTCTTCCAAAACTGAGGCTGTGCCATGCAAACCTCCCCTACTCCATTAACCTGCATTTCTGTGTTGAGGCTTATCAGCAGTGCTTCCAAAGAATCACTTAAAATAATGTTTCTGTTAAACACAAAAAGAACACCCCAAATCCCCCAAACTATCTCTGTCTTCCTGAACGCTGACATCCAAAAATCAATGCTGGATGTTCCCAATCCTCCCTCAGCAGCTTTCCCCTGGAAACAGCCACAGCCCAGCCCAGGTTGCCCAGGGATCCTCAGCTGTGCCTCCAGGTCTCCTGTATCACCCTGCACCAGGGGAAAACACACAGTACATTCGACTTGTGCAGCTGGAGTTGTGAAAATCTACTCAAGAAGAAAATCAGGAGGTGACTGACTTTATGACTTTTTGACTACTGCCACCCCTGGTGTGCACTGCCATGGCTGGGGGGTGACACTGGACTCTAGTCTGTGGCTTTGGGGAAATCAGTGACACCCCAGCTGCTGGGGTGGAGGGGGAAGGTGATGCTTTATCTGGGTTATTGCCCTAGCTGAGGGTCTTTTATTTTCTCAGCTGTGCACAGCTATGGACATGCCCACAGTCTGTCTTGGAATTGTGTCCCAGTGTTGGCTGTTCAGCTACACAGCAATGAGGTCAAGAGGCTGAGCTTTACCTCTGAATTTTCCTTCTTTTCCAGGTATCATATTTTATTTATAATTTAGAAAGAACTTGCTCATGTCTTTGTGGGAAAAAAAAAAAAA